>CM053570.1:99556726-99585139 GCA_028646485.1 Cryptoprocta ferox
GGGGGGGGGGGCTGGCGCGGGGGGCGGGGTCCGGTGCGGAGGGGCGGGGCCCGGTGCGGAGGGGCGGGGCCCGGCGCGGGGGCGGGGCAGCTGTCGCAGCAGCTGGAGGTCCAGCGGCGCGCACGTGTTGCTTGCCTCCCACCTTGAGAGAAAGTGGCGCTAAGACGCCTCGGAAGATGTCCACACGCGCTGCCCTCACCTGGGCCTGCGGTCCCCGAACCTGCCATCCTGCAGACGCCCCTCACGGCCCTGCCAGCCTTTGGTTCTGAGGATGTGGACAGACCCTGTTTTACCCCAAAGCCGAGGCCTGGTCCGGGGAAAAGCTGGAACGCTCGGTGGACCGTCACCGGCCCCGCACCTCCAGCCGGTACTCCGTGCACCGGGGCGATGCTCCCCCTATGTCAGATCGTGGGCGAAGAGGCCCCTTCAGCCCTGGAAGCTGCCGCCGCGGGTGGCCTATGGCTTCAGGCTCAGGCAGTGGTGTGGAGGGGACGCTTGGTGCGAGAGTCGCTGAGGATATTGTATTCGTTGTGTGCAGATCGCGGAGCTTAACCGGAGTTTCTAACCCACTGGTAAATATCAGATCAGGGCTTGAACGCTTATGTTCAAGACCCAAGTCGTCCCCCTTGGCCGCTAAGGCATCTGGGCCGTGGGGACGTGTGCACACTGGTGGGGGGGCGGTGCTTCTCCAGCGTCACGTGACTCCCCTGGCTCGGCCCTCCCTCTGCCTGCTTGGCCCGCAGAGAACACAGCTGCCCGTGGGCACAGACCCCATGGGTACCACGCGCCCCGGTCACCTCTGCCTGCCCTGGCATTTCTCACTCTCTCTGGGGCAACTGTTCAGTCCAGGGCCCCTGGGGGTCCTGTGGGCGCAGTCCTGGCCCCGCTGACAGGCTGAGGGGGCGTTCCCAAGAAGAGCCCTTGCCACTGCCCCAGAATGTAGTAGGAATTCATAAAATTCATTTAAAAAACTGAGCTAATGTTGGGGGCACCTGCGGGGCTCAGTCGGTTGAGCGTCGGACTGCGGCTCAGGTCATGATCCCGCGGTTCGTGGGCTCGAGCCCCGCGTCGGGCTCCAGCCCCGCGTCGGGCTCCGTGCTGCCGGCTCGGAGCCTGGAGCCTGCCTTGGGTGCTGTGTCTCCCTCCCTCTCTGCCCCTCCCCCCGGCTCACTCGCGTGTACGCGCTCGCTGTCTCTCAAAAATAAAATAAAACATTAAAAAACTTTTTAATGAACTAATGTTAAGTTTAAAACACATTTGTTTCTTGGAAATCTCTAAGTTGTTTTGCAAGGCGTCCGTCCAGCCTTCATCAACGGCCATGCGTCCAGTTTTCACGTTTTTTCGTCTCCAGGTCTCTTACTTGGTCCTTCTTCCTGTCGACCTGTCCCTTTTCCACACACGGAGCCTCCCTCTTCCTGGTGGGGGCTGTCGCACATGCTAATTTGAAAGCCAGGCTGTGGCTCCTGAGCTCTGTCCGCCTGGCCCAGTCCTCACTGAAGGGGGAGTCCTTCAGTGTCTGCTTGCGCGACCTCCTCCCTCAGCTCCCGGTGGGGGTTCCTTGGGGTGCCTGTCCCCTTGGGCAGGGGCGGGTCCTCAGCCAAGCCTGCAGCCACCCTTTCAGCAGAGGGCTGTCCCCTGCTGGCCCTGACTCCTTCCCCACCTCCTCTAGAAACTGGTGGAGGTTGCAGGTTCTGGTGGGGGTGGTCCAGGGCGTGACCCGAGTCAGAGCAGAGCTGGACCCTGATCTGGTGGCAGGGTCGGGTTCCGGCGTGGGAGACCCCCCACCCCCCCAGGGTTCAAGGGCTCAGGCTTCAAGATGTAGTCTGGGCTTTGGCTTCTGTGGTGAGGATCTGGGTCCTGTCCAGCCCCAGGCCTGGCCTTGTGGGGAGACTTCGGGGACGGTCCCCAGGGACGCCGTGTCCTGGTGGGTGGGCTGGGGCTGCCCCTAGGCTGTTGGCCCTCCTCACACGCCTTCTTTCCTCTCTCCACAGCCCGGTGCAGCGCTGGCTTCTGTTTTAACGGCGGCCACTGCGCGCCCGGCTCAGCCCAGCTGTGCCGCTGTCCCCGAGGCTTCCAGGGTCCCCGCTGTCAGTATGGTGAGTGGATGGACGGGCGTTCTCGCACCCCCTCAGCCTGCTCCCTGCGGCTCATCTGCAGTTGTTGGGAGGAGGGGGGGACCCTGAGAGCCCCTTCCTCCACCGATGCCTCTGCAGCCCTTCATCTTAGCGCCTGTTGAGTCGTGGCCTCCCCGGAGGGTGGCCGGGAAGCGGCCCGTCCAGGGTCTGCAAGCAGCATTTCTGCCTTGCTGGAGGCTCTCGCGTCCTGAAAGATGGGGGACTCAGAGGCGACTGGTTCAGTAAAACTGGGCGCAGCGGTAAGGTGGCGTGTCACGGAAACCCAGCCACACCACACGCCGTTAAATAGCAGAAACTCAACTGAGTGAATTTGAGAGGTGTGATTGGCTTTAGGAATCGATCCATGAATCGGGCAGAATCCCGTCCAGCAAGGGGAGGGGAGCTCCCAGGGGCTACAGAGAGGAAAGTTTTCTAACGGGAGAGAAAGAGCAGGAAAAAGGACATTATCAGCCAAGAACCCTTGCTGTAGGCAAGGGGGCCTCCTGAGGGGAGTGGAATCTACCAGAACGCTTCCTTGTGCCCACCATGATTCCCGTGATGACCGCTGACAGGCGATGCCCCTGGGGCTTTGAGCAGCAGTCAGGTTGGGTCTTGGGTTGTGACCTAAGTGGTGTCATTTGGGGGGCCTGCGGTTTTCTTTTAACGACATGCCGTTAGGAAGGTGTGGTCAGGGTGCTGGGGGGGTTGCTCGGGCTCGGAGCAGGCCTGCAGGTCATGGAGTTTTTGTAAAGAAAGCGAGCACAAATGCATGAAAACGCGTCACAAGCACCCAGCAGATGTTTGTTTGTCCTAATTCCTCGGCGACGGGGCGGCGAGAGCCTCCCTCTCTGGGGCTTCCTGCTCGGTTCGGGGTAGCTTTCCGGGTCCTGTCGGAACGGGGCGCGGAGCCACGGCCGCCGGGGGACACGAAATACTCCCAGACGGCTTCCAGTACTTTGAACTTGCTCCTGGTGGGTGGCTGGGGGGGGGGGGTCCTCCGGGTGGTGCCAGGGCGTGCGTCCTGCACCACGCTTCAACCCCTTGGATGCCCAGCAGGCAACGGGGGGACAGGGCATCAGGAACTTGTGGGGGGCAGGAGGCCCCCCGTTTGTAGAAGGGACCCCGCCTCTCTCTGGTCCCTGTGTGTTCATGTGTGGTGCCCCCCCAGCTGCCCCCAGCATGGGCTGAGGGTAGGGGTCCTGGGGAGGGCCTGGGTCCCAGAGTTCTGAGACAGGTGCGGGTAGCTGGGGGTGCCAACCATTGGACAAAGTGGCGGGTTGGTAGCTTATCCGATGCCCTCTGTTAGCCGGAAGGTTCTCTGCTGAGCCAGCCTCCATCCTTTTGCTCCACAGGCTCTGTGTGCTGGGAGGCCCGCTGCCTCTCGAGCCCTCCAGGTGCTGGGGGGCCTGCCCCGTGCCCTGTGGCCTCTCGGACCCTGAGCCCCCTCTGTGGGCTGTGACTCCCCCCCCCGGTAGACTGGGGTCCTGGCTGGGTCTAGGTGGGGATAGAGGGGGCCAGGTGTCACGCTTTCTTAGTTTGGTCAGTATTTATGGTCACGGGTGGACGTAGGGAAATGCTTTGAGGACCATGTGTCTCATTCAGCCAATTACAGAACCACGTGCCACTTGACGTGGGGCAAGAGACACACCCTGGTCCTGGTGGCGAGCTGCCTTCGGGGCCGTTGCTGGGACAGGGTTGCTGCCTACCACCTCGGCAGCACGGATGCTCTGTGGTCCTTGCTGCAGGGGGAGGGCAGTGAGGGGATGCTGGGTGTGGCCTGTCTTTGGTCACATCCTCCAGGAAGCAGCTGGGGACACCTGCCCTTACCCCCCGGGGGCCGGCCTTCCTCCCCTGCCCTGCTTCCTGTCAGCCACCAGCCGTCCCGCTCCTGGCCTGACTGTGCTGGTGGCCAGCTCCCAGTCTCGCGGGCTGCTGCTCCCACTGATGAGCAGCACCCACCCCCCCAAAGACCCTGACACTTGGCTGAGGGATGGGGGGCGTGAGGGCTGCAGAGGCACAGTGGGGAGGGAGCTAGGCGTCTGGGGGGGGGCTCAGCATGGGAGGAGCTCAGCGTCAGCAAGTGGCCCTGTGTCCATGGGAGGGGGCCCATCTGGCCAGGACCCAGGGCCCTGGGGCCACGCATGCTCAGTGGGCTCAGACCCACACGTGGGGTCTCTGGGGGAGGGGAGCAGTGCTCACACTCTCCATCCTCCGGCTTCTGGGCCTGGGCTCCAGGCTTGGCTTTGCCTGCAGAGCAGCCCCCACTCCCCGTGGACACGTGGAGGGGCCTCTCTGGGCCCGGAGGCTTCTGCCGTCTCGCCGAACCCTCGGTTTATCGTCTTTGTGGAAGAGGGAACCGGGATCAGGGAGGCCAGATAGCTGCTCACCTCTCAGCAGAACTGGGGTGATGAGTGCCTGGAACCTTCCACCATCTTCCAGCACAGCACCAGGCTTCAGTGGGGCCCCACCAAGACCCGCTTTGGAGAGAGAGGGGCAGATCCCCACCCTGCCCTGACTCTACACCCAGGCACCTGGTCCTGGGACCAGCCTCCGTCCTCTGGGGTAGGTGGGCTTTCTGGGAGTGGCTGGTCGGGGGTGGGACAGATGTGGCCTTCAGGAAGCAGTAGAGCCAGCTGGCGGCAGCTGGTCGGCTTCCTCCCGAGGTGCTGTCCCCTGGAAGAGAGGCTGGGTGTGCAGAGCCAGCTATGCAGGGTGGGTGTGCAGGCTGGGTGTGAGGGCGTGCAGGTCTGGGTGTGCAGGCTCTGTGTACAGGGCTGGGTATGCACAGATGGGTGTACAGGGCTGTGTGTGCAGGGCTGTGTGTGCAGGGCTGGATGTGCAGGCTCTGTGTACAGGGCTGGGTATGCACAGGTGGGTGTGCAGGGCTGTGTGTGCACAGGTGGGTGTACAGGGCTGGGAGTGCAGGGCTGTGTGTACAGGGCTGGGCGTGCACAGGTGTGTGTGCAGGGCTGGGTGTGCAGGGCTGGGCATGCACAGGTGGATATGCAGGGCTGGGTGTGCAGGGCTGAGCATGCACAGGTATGTGTGCAGGGCTGGGCGTACAGGGCTGGGTATGCACAGGTGGGTGTGCAAAGCTGGGCGTGCAGGGCTGGGTATGCACAGGTGGGTGTGCAGGACTGGGCGTGCAGGGCTGGGCATACACAGGTGGGTGTGCAGGGCTGTGTGTGCAGGGCTGGGAGTGCAGGGCTGGGCGTGCACAGGTGGATGTGCAGGGCTGGGAGTGCAGGGCTGGGCGTGCACAGGTGGATGTGCAGGGCTGGGCGTGCACAGGGGGTGTGCAGGGCTGTGTGTGCAGGCTCTGTGTGCAGGGCTGGATGTGCAGGGCTGGGCGTGCACAGGCGGGTGTGCAGGGCTGGGCGTGCACAGGTGGGCGTGCAGGGCTGGGCGTGCACAGGTGGGCGTGCAGGGCTGAGTGCACAGGTGTGTGTGCAGGGCTGGGCGTGCACAGGTGGGTGTACAGGGCTGGGCATACAGAGGTGGGTGTCCAGGGCTGGGTGTACGGGGCTGGGCGTGCACAGGTGGGTGGGTGTGCACAGGTGGGCATGCAGGGCTGGGCGTGCACAGGTGGGTGTACAGGGCTGGGCGTGCAGGGCTGGGCGTGCACAGGTGGGTGTACAGGGCTGGGTGTACAGGGCTGGGCATGCACAGGTGGGCGTGCAGGGCTGGGTGTACAGGGCTGGGCGTGCACAGGTGGGCGTGCAGGGCTGGGTGTACAGGGCTGGGCGTGCACAGGTGGGCGTGCAGGGCTGGGTGTACAGGGCTGGGCATGCAGAGGTGGGTGTGCAGGGCTGGGTATACAGGGCTGGGCGTGCACAGGTGGGTGGGTGTGCACAGGTGGGCGTGCAGGGCTGGGCGTGCACAGGTGGGTGTACAGGGCTGGGCGTGCAGGGCTGGGCGTGCAGGGCTGGGCGTGCCCAGGTGGGTGTGCAGCCCTCATCCGCGCTCCTGCCCACACCTCCGGCGGCGCAGCTCCCGGCCTCTCCTCGTCCGCAGGGCGCAGACGCGAGCCTCAGCGCGGTTGACAATGTGCAACCAACCCCCGCCTATAATTGGTTCCAGTTTTGAAAATAAAAGCCGTATTTTTTCTGGTTCCCCCGAATTCTTTCGTTTGATCGAACGGGTGGGGGAGGGAGCGACCCAGCCGCGTGAATGGTGGAGAGCGAGGGGGCGGGGCCTAGGAAGAGCCCGCCCCCGCCCCCCCATCCCGGGGGCTTCGGACCCGCCCGCCCCAGCGGCTGAGCCCCTTTGTTCCGCCTCCCCGCCCCCATCCCCGCTCGGAGGGAGCACAAAGGGGGCCTGTGCTGGCAGAGCCCGGGGTGTGGGGCGGGGTGTGGGGGGCGGGGCCCTGGGCGCCCTCTCCAGCCGGGGCCAGCTTCCTGTCCTGTAGGTGAGCCAGTGTGACCGAGCACAACACTCTGGACCCTAGTCACTCCTTTGTTAGCTGCGGGTCAGACAGCGTTTCGTGCAAGTCCCAGGTGCCCGCACAGGGGAGGTGCAGGGCGCCGGGGGGAAGGACCTCGTGGTGGTGGCACTGCTCTCTCTCCCCGGAGGCCCGGTCTGCTGGGCACGAGGGCGTAAGGTGGCTGACCGGGTGGTCGGGGACTGTCCCTTGTTCCTGGGGTAACTGCATGCGCAGCATGCCCGAGCGTCCGGAGGGTGCTGCTCACGTGTGGCCCTCCCTCCGGTGGCCTGGGGTGGGGACACCCCCAGGCCTGGTGGCCTCCCCGCTCTGCGGGTGAGCGCCATGTCAGTAGAGGAGGGCCAGGAGCCCAGGGACCCCCTGTCCCTTGTTGGGCCCCAGGGGTCCTGTCGGACCCACCGGGAGAGGTTGTCACGAGCAGGAACCACGGCTCTGTCCCACCTCCGAGCCCTGCGCACAAGCGCGTGCTCCGAAGTGAGGCGGGACCTGCTGGTGACGCAAGTGCTTCCTGGCCGCTGGCGTGGGGACGTCGAGGAACAAAACAGGCAAGACGCACGTAGGCGTAGGGCGGCGCTAGCTCTTAACGCACCCCGTGCTGTGGTAACTGGGCGTCGTGGCAGAGCCGCTGGTCGTTTCTTGTGACTTGATCCCACCCGACTTCGTGGGATAGAAACAGACTGCGACCTCGGGCCTGGGTTATCTCCAGGTACCTTCTGGGTCCGAGAAGCTCTGGCTTCGGTTCCCTTCTGGGCCTCAGTTTCCTCAGCTGTCAAATGGGTGGGTTGGGGAGGTCTCTGAGGCAGTTCTGGGGCTCTGGCTCTCGGGTCCAGCTGAGCGATCAGGGCGTCAGCACCAATGCCCAGCAGAGAGCCCGGCGGCCTGGAGAGCTTCCTGGAGGAAGTGGGCCTGTGGGACGGGGAAGGTTTGGGGAGGTGCAGGTTCGGGGTGGGCTTTTCGAATGGGAGATAGGCTGGAGCAGAGCCGCAGAGAGGTGACAGTGAGCCACTTGGCCTGGAGGGCCTGGCGGGGACTGCAGCAGGGTCGGCCTGGAGTCCCCAGGGCCCTCAGCCTCCTTCTCCGAGCTGGTGACCTGCTGCCCCGGGGCCAGCCTGGCAGGTCCCCTGGGGACCGAGTGTGATCTGCTGCTCCGCCCCCGTGCCCACCCAGCAGGGGAGAAGTCAGGGTCCTGCCTGCAGCCTCCGCGCCCCGACGTCTGCCTTCTGAGCAGGAGGCCAGCGGGAGGGGGACCCTGGAGGCGGCTGTGCAGGGAACCCGAGCAGCAGGACCAGGCCGCTGGCCCTGAGGGCGTGGGGGCAGGAGGCAGGCCTCCGGGGCGACTCTGCTTCTAAACTGGGAGGACTGGTCAATGGAGAGGAAGCAGCTCCCCCCCCCAGGCGCCCTTCAGTGCTGCCCACTGTGTCCGAGGGTGGGAGGCTGGCCCCCGGCCCGAGGTCCAGACCCCGCCAAGGGCCGCCCCTGGCAGGCCGCCGTGACCAGGCCTGGGAGCCGCCGCCGCTCCGCCCTCACCCAGGGCCCGGCGCTGCCCACCTCGGAGGGGCTGGGGCCCTGGGGCAGGGGCGTCTCCTTTCCGAGGGCACGGCCCCCAGAGGCCGGGTTCCAGCGCCTCTGCGGTGGGGTTGCTGTCCCGAGGCCTGCGGCCACAGTGGCCCCAGCCTGGCCCGGTTCCTTGGGAGGCAGCTCAGCCAGGGCCTGGGGGCGTGGCCTCCGGTTAATCTGTCCTGACCTTGACTGCAGGCTGCAGGTTCCCCGCAGCAGCCCCGTGGGGTGGCAGGGCCATTGGAGTCATGCTGGTCGGCAGCCTGAGGTTGCTTTCTGAGCCCCGGGGTGGGGGGGCCTCCCCTGTGGGCACCGGGCACCTTTCCGCTAAGCCGGGGACACACCTTGGCTTCCGTGGGAGGCTGCCCTCAGGCTTGGCCTTGGAGGAGCTGGGTCCGGTTTGTGGGTGACGAGAGAAGCCAGGCTCTCCTCCGGCTGCGGGCGGCCGCTCTGCTCGGCTTCACGCGCAGGTGGGCAGACTGGCTGTGGCCTTGGTCTCCACGCACACCTGCTGTAGCTGCACTAAGCTCCTCCCTCGAGGACAGTTCCCGAAATCTCCGGAGCTCGGCTTCGCTGCTGGACGGGGCACTGCCCGGTGACTCCTGCTTCCCGGCACGGGGTGGGGGGAGCCCTGCGGCCCCTGGGACGGGAGGCCTGCTGGCTCAAAAGCAGGGGTGGGTGGTGGCCTCCACTCTGCCCTCTGGCCTCGGTCCCGCTGCCCTTGACAGTCGGCTGGGCCATGTGTGGCCACTGCGGGTCCATCCCGCTCTCGGGCGGGGCCGCGTCCCCTCAGGGCCGGGGGTCTGTGGACGGTGTCTGCTCCAGGACGGCGGGGACCGAGCACGTACAGAATCCAAGCGAGTCTTTCAAAGCCGCTGCCTCTGGAGGTGTTTGTGTTCATCCAGTGAATCACTTAACTACCAGGTTGGCCACCCCCCCCCCCCAGCCAACCACAAAGGCGCCTCTGTCTTTTGGGATGACTGTGGCCTCCAGGCCTGCCTGGTGCGCAGTGGGGCTGTGGGCCCCTCCCGGGCTGACCTCAGAGCCGGGTGGTCTTGTGGTGTAATTATAGTGGAGAATCATGGAGCAGCCCTCCTGGGAGCGGGGGCGGGGGGCTGTGGGCTTGCCCCGGCTGGGCATTTGCCGAGTGGGCATCTCGAATGCCCCCCCCCGCCATGTGGTGCCTGCTGTCCAGGCAGGGCTGAGGCTCAGATTAGCCGACACGCCTCCCAGCCTCCGCGCCTCCCCTCCTCGCGCTGCCCCAGGCTACGAGCCCTCCCCAGCCTCCTGGGTGGTCTCTGGAAAGGACCCTGTGAATCTGCCCTTCACGCCCCAGCCACACTGCCCTGCCCCTCCCTCCCCGGGGCTGACCAGGACTCTTCTCTGAAGTGCTCTTCCCTACACGGGCGGTCCTGGGTGGACCCTGTGTGGGCTGGGTGCTTGTCCCATTTTACGGATGGGGACCCTGAGCCCTGTCGCTTCCTGCGGTGCTGGGGTCGGTGGTGGCTCAGTGTAGACAGCCTCTTGGACCCACCAGGGCAGGGCCGGATGCTCCTGAGGGCCCCCCTCTGTCTGGGGGGAGGGACCCCGGGTGGTGTCTGGGGGTTTGTGCAGCATGGGAACCCCATGTGGGTCTCCAGACTGTTGTCACCTTGGGACTGACTGACTGCGTGTTTGGGGCCAAGGGGCCCCTCCGAGGAAACTTTTCCCTGGGGTCCACTGGACGGTGGAGCCAGACAGCTGCCCGATGTCACTGCACCCCGCTGGCCGTGGGTGATGGCTCGGCACTTTCTAGCTGGACAGAGGAAGGCCTGGCTGAGCGGAGCGGGGCAGGCTGCTGGTCCCCGGCCCTCAGGGACCCCACTCTGTGCAGAGGCTGCCCCTTGCCATCCGGCACCGTTGGGTCCTTCAGACCCTCGCTGCCTCAGGCTTTCCCCACCAGTAGAGGGGAGCAGAGCCGGGGAGGCCTCCGTGGTGGGCCCGGGGGGGGGGCACTCCAGGAGGGGTGGAAAGGTGGGGTATCCAGGTCAGCACAGGTAGCTGGAGGGACCCGGGGATGCTAGTGTGAGATCGGGGGTGGGGGGTGGTCCCCGCTTGGGGAGCTCTCAGCCTGGACACGGGAGAGGCCCTGTCAGCACAGGTGAAGAGGAACTTAGGAAGCCGTGGGGGGTCCTCCCTCCATCCCCGCCAGGACCCCCCCCACGTGCAAGGGGCATCTCCAGGTGAGGTCCCCACCATGCTGGGCCCCTTCTCACTGCCCCGGAAATCTGCCCCCGTGGGGGCTCCTGCGGCTCGGCGGAGGCTTTGGGGTCTGAATTCCTGGAGGATTCCTGCCTGGTGCACTCCTGCGCTCAGGAGCCCTTTCTGGGCCCAGTTCTGCCTCCTCAGTGGTTGGGCCCCTCCGCTGCCACATCCCTGTCTGCACTCCCAGCCGTGCCCTGCGGCTGTGGAGGAAGGGCCTGGGTGGTGAGCCCCGGACCCCCGGCTGCTTTCTGGGCCCTCGGAGGGCGCTTCAGCCTCGTGTCCACTCCATCCGCCCACCTGCCAGGCGCCGGCCGCCCAGCCCTAGCTGTTCCGGGGGCACATTCCAGGACACGTGCTGATTGCTCATTTTCAGGATTCTTGGGGCTCGCGCCTGCCTCCCCATCTGGGCGGGATAATTAACGAGGGGTCTGCAAGCAGGGAGCTGGCCTCGGCGTCCTGGAATCTGCTCTCGGTCTTGGCGGCTGCCGGCATTCCAGAGCGGGGCCTGGCCCTCTGTGCCCGGGTCGGAGCGGGGCCTGGGCAGCATCGCGTAGAGCCAGGCCAGCTGACAGTGGGGCAGTTACCGCCAGTCTCGAGGCCAGTCTGGAGCAGGACGGAGTGCAGGCGCCCCACATGTCCGTCTGTGCTCTCCCCAGTGGATGTGGCCACCTTGACTCGGGGACTCTTGACCCTGAGCAAACCACAGTGCGAGCCCCTGGGGCAGAGAAACCCGGCGGTCCCATGCCCATTTGGTTTAACTGGGAATTTTAGAAGATTCTTGGACCCTGGACACCCAGGCACTTGGCCCCGGCTCCTAGCTAGGGAGCACGTCCCCCGACTCGGTGCCCCCACAGACAGAAGGGGTGTGGGCTCCCGGTCCTGCCCCTCACACCGGGCGGAGTGCCCAGCCTCCGGTCCTTGGCCCCCTGTGGCAGCCCGACGCCGCCGCCCAGCACGCCCGGCTGTCAGGCAGTCGTCGGGCTCTGTGCTCATTGTCTGCGGGCGTCCTTCTGAAGGCCTGGCGGGGCCTTTTCTGCTCAGGGAAAAGGAAAGGCGAGTTTTGGCAAATCCGTGACATGACTTGTTCGTCAGGAAAGCACGTTCACACCTTGTTCTGGGAGCATCAGCGTCCTGCGCTAAGTGGGCGTGGCCACCCATCCCGGTTCGCGCTCCGGCTGCGTCCATGGTGGGCGCGCAGGGCCGATGGTTCTGCCCGATGCTGGCTGGGCTTGGGGGGGGGGGCCTGTCGCCGGCCAGGCAAGACGACCGGGCGAAGGACCAGCAGTTTGTGTGAGCACTGAGGCCTCTGGGCCTTTCCGCTCTGCCTGGAGACGCTGGATCCAGCACCCGGGACCCGGATTTGTCCTGGAAGTCAGAGTGGCCGGGCTGGGAGCTGAGGTCTCCTGGGTGCCTCCCTCAGGGTGTGAGTGTGCCGTGGGCACAGGCAGGTGGGCCCAGGCCCATAATTCCGGCTCCCTGTCCTGGTTTCTCCCACCTGCTGGGGACCGCCATCACTTCAGGGTCTCCGTGCTGTGCCCTGTGCCGGCCTGTTCACCCCCAGGCCTCTCTGGCTGGATCTGCCCCCTCCAGAGCCGTCCTTCAGACTGAGGGCAGGGGGCCAGGCTGGGGCGGGTGGGTTCAGGCTGGCTCTGGGCTGCATCAGGGACAGACCACCACCTCCCCGGAGCTGCTGCCTTCTGGGGCCGGCATCTCTGGCCTCTCTCAGGTTGACGAGGGCGTGGGAGGTGGTGCTGGGGAGGAGGTGGCCGGGAGGAGGCGGCTGGTACCGGCACGGTACCCGGCACTGGGCACCAGACCCATGCAAGGATCTGTCCCTCCAGCCCCCATGGGGAGAGCGCGCCCACTGGCGGGCACGTCTGGTGCTCACGAAGCCTGTCCCTGTTTTGAGCTGCATGCGAGGTCACTGCCCTGGGGACGGCCCTGCAGAGGCTATGGGACTAGGGAGCCAGGACGTGATAGTCTGCTGGGTGCTTACACATCCTGTGAGTCCTCTGACACCGACGCACCCCACACCCCACTTTGTAAGTGGGGACACTAAAGTTCCCGAGGGGTGGTGCTCAGAGCCAGTCCTGTCCCCCTGTCTGTCCTGCCTCGGGGTCACTGGGTGCAGGGCTGAGCTGGGCGGCCTGATTGTTGATTGGCTGAGCTGTGGCACCAGGCATGGACATGGGATGGCTGCAGGCTGTGCTGGCCACTGTGCCCACAGCCTCCCGGGCCCTATGTCTCCTGTCCTGGGGGCACAGTGTTGCCCGAGCCCATCTGGACTCCAGTGTGAGGGGGCAGGTGCCAAGGTTTCTGGCCCTTCGGGTGTGTGGGGCTAAAAGATGCCCCGCCTTGGCCCAGCCAGCCCCGGGGGCACCTGCGGGACCCAGAGCTGTCAGGAAGAGCCTCGCGTGGCCACATGGGGGGGGCCTCGGGATCATGCTGTGGCTTGGGGGCCCAGGACTGTTGGAAGGTCCGGAGGCTGCTCCTCCCCTAGACCCTGGAGGCCACAGACACACCTGCCCCCGTGGGGGTGGGCCGAGCACAGGGGGACGGTGTCACGGTGGCGGGCCCAGCCTGGGCGGGGCTGCCTTCGGGAGCGGCATGAGCGCCCGCTCACCCTGCAGTGAGCGCGGTTTCATCTCCTGCTTCCAAGCCACAGCCGAGCTGGGGCACCGGGGATGGCCCGGGATGTGGGCAATCACCTGCCCTGCTCCCGGCAGTGAGTGTGGACGGGCTGAATCGGCCCGACTCTGAGGCCAGGCTCCTGGAAGGGGCAGCTGGGCCCTCAGCCTTGGGCAGCTGCCTGGGCCCGCCTGTCATCTCCCCAGGTGGGTGGGGACTCGGGTCCCCCCAGAGGCTTTGGGGTGGTGCTCCTGCTGGGGGCGCTGCCTTGACCTGCGAACTCAGGGATCAGAGGCTGCTGGACACTGGCCCAAGCGCCTTCTTCTACAGATTGAACTGTGCTCCGAAGAGGAGGCAGGTCTGGCTGCGGCCCCTCCCTGTGTGCTCGGGAGGGTGAGCTGGGTCCCTGCCGGCTCTCTGGGGGCTCTCTGAGTGAATGAATGATGGGATGAATGAGTGACACGGGTGATCTGTAGCCGGGCCCACCTGTGCGCCTTCCGACACCCTGTTCCCTTTCTCGGGACCTCGGGTGGGCAGCTCTCTGGGAGCCTGGAAGGTGGCAGAGGCCCTGAGGGTGGTGGGTGGGGTGGGGTTCCTGGCAGGAAGATGTTACCTTGGCAGCCCCGGCCCCTGGGCCTGGTGGGATTCGAGGACCCGCAGCCGGCCCTGTGCACCAAGTGATGTCCCCCCGGGGCTTCATCCCACAGGAGGCAGATGTCCACAGGCCAGACCGTGTGTCCCGTACCATTGTCCATGCTGACCTCCACCCTCAGTGGGCACTGGGCTCTGCGGGTGGGGTGGGGAAGGCCCAGAGGCTGACTGGGGGGGTGACATGGGGGCCCCTAGCAAATGGGGCCCTCAGCCCTGGGCCAGCCGGCGGTGCCCCCAGGGTCGCCCAGCACTGCCAGCCTTCCCAAAGCTTGCCCCGGGCAGCAGGAAGGCACGAGAGAACAGACACAGAGAGGGTTAGGGCTCACAGACCCTTCCTGGAAGGGGCTCCTGGGCCTGCGACCCAGTCTGTGTGGTCGGGGTGGGGCACCGGCGCCCCCTGGTGGCAGCAAGAGTCCAGAGCAGGTGCACCAGGCTGCCTGCGGACGCTGGGGCCCCTTCATCCCTGTGACGCCTGGTGTCACCCGGTGTCACCTCTGACAGCTGCTGAGGCCTGAGGGATGCCGTGGGGAGGAGAAGATGAGGCCCAGACTAGTCCCGGGCAAGAAAGGGGAGGGGCGGCCCGGGAGCCCCAGGGAACCTGCCCTTGGGGTTCGAGTCCTGGGCGCAGATAACAGGAGGCAAGGGAGTGATTTCAGGAGCAGCAGGTGTGAGGGACGAGCCGGGGGAGGAATGGAAGCGTCAGGGGGCTGCGGTGGTGGGGGTGGCGGGGGCTCTGAGAGCTTAAGTACCTGCCACTGACGTGAGTGTGAAGACCCCGCCAGTCCAGGTGGGGGACACGGCCAGCACAGGGCCAGGCGGGGCGGGGGGGCGGCCGGGACCCAGGGGGTTGTTTCCGCCAGGATTGCTGAGGGCTCTAAGTCAGGAGGGCGGGGGGGCAGACTTGTGCTGTGGGGCCCCCACTGAGGCACCAAGGCCGGGACCCCAGGGAGCCGTGGTGGCTCATGCTGGGGACGGCCAGTGGCCAGAGCAACATCAGGCCACGACAGAGGCAGAGCTGGTGGTGCAGGGAGAGGAGGCTGACTGCGGGTACAGGCGAGGGGAGGTGCCGCTAGCTGGGGCTCTGCATGCGGCTCCCGGGGTGTGGTCTGAGAGGTGGGGGCATAGTGGCCCCTTTCCCAAAACTGAGAGACCGACCGGGGGAGGTGCAGGCTGGCGGGCACCTGGAGCCTCTGTGCTGGGAGCGGCAGGCACGGCAGGGAGGTGCCCGGCCCTGGGGGTGGGCAAGGACGCAGCAGGGCCCGAGGCTCCGGATGCCAAGGTGGCCGCACCAGCCTCTCCGGTGTGTCTTACTATTTGTGAGTTGGGGCTTTGAAGGCCTCTTGGATTCTGAGCCGTGAACCCCAGCCTCATCCCTCCTGCAGGCATCTGGGGACCCACAGGGGGGCTGTTTTCGGAACACAGAGAACTTGCACCAAACACCCGGTGAAATAACCACCTTTAATCTTTCAGGAAACGTTCCTCCAATGAGTGTTTGTGGGTCTTCTCTGTGCCAGGTGCCGCTGGGGGCAGTCCCCGGGGGCGGGGAGGGGCAGGCAGCCCGTCACTGGAGGACCTGCTCCTGGGCCAGCAGCCGCTCTGTGGGGTGGCTCAGTGCTCCTCTGCACTAACGCCGTCCATCTGTCTGTCCCTCTGTTGGGTCCCGGCACCGAGCGTGGGGCTCCACGCGGGAGCCTGTCGGGACTCACCCTCCAGGTGTTCGGTGAGCTCCAGGGAGACAGGCTGGGGGGTGATGAGGACCTGCCGGGGGTTTGGGCAGGTGCGACAGCCACTGCGGAGGTGCAGGTGACGTGTGTGTGTGTCTAGGGGCCCAGGCTGCGCAGAGGGCTGACCGGCCGCAGAGCGGGTGGCCCCCAGGGAAGTGGCCCTCATGTGGGCTAAGAAGGAGCGTAGACGGGGGCCGGTGGCGCAGAGGTCCGCGGTGGGCAGTGGAATGCCTCTCCAGGGAATCTTGTGGGGGGCAGCCTGCCCGCCGGGGGTGAGTCCTGAAAGGGGCTCCCTCCCCTCTGCTGTAGCCGCCGCCCTGGATGGGTGGGGTGGGCCTGGGGGGGCTCCTGGGGTCTCACAGCAGGGGGGTGTGAGGGCCTTCCAGACATGGAGCAAGGCGTCAGAGCCCAGCTTGTGCACTGCCTGCAGGGGGGCTGGGCTCCCAGCAAGGCCCGGCCCCATCTGGGCAGAGTTCTGGACTCTTCTTCGGGAATGAATGGGGACGTGCTGAGCCTCCCCCCCCCCCCGCCCCGTCCTTCCTGATCTTGGCCTAGAAACTGAGCAAGATGCAGAGACGGTGTCACATCCTGTTGTCCAGACCAGAGGGGCCTCCAGGGCCTCTGGGATGTGCCGCTCGGGTCTCCACTACGCAGGGGATTAGACCGGCTGTGGGTCCAGAAATCGGGGTTCTTGGGACACAGAGTGATGTGCACACACACGTGTACGATGCAGACACGCATGCACACACATAGACGTGTTCAATGCACACATGTGCACACGTGTGCACAATGCAGTCACATGCTCACACATGCACCCATGCGTGCCCAACACACACATGCACAATGCAGACACGCACACACGTGTGTAATGCACACACATGTACAATGCAGACACACACGTGCACACCGCACACACGTGTACAATGCAGACACAGTGCACATACACACGTACAATGCACACACATGCACACTCACACACACACAAGAACGTGCGTGGCTCGGCCCACACCAGCCCTTCCCACGCCTCACCCCTGCCGCGGGTGCAGCCGGAGCCGCCGAAGCAGTGAGCCGTCTCGGGAAGGCGCTGCGATGGGGGGGAGGCGGAGTGGAGACCTGCACATTTAGGGAACCAAGGAATGTTCTTGGCTCCCTTCTGGGCCTTTTACATTTTGTCTTGTTTTCTGGGAAACAAATGGAAAAAAAAGCCCCATTCCCACATATTTGAAGGCTGATTTGTATAAACAGACCAAACCCGATAAGTTTCAGAGTAAACAGAGAAGCTCTGTCTGCAGTTGGGAGACGCGGTCCTGCGTCCTGGGCGGATGGCAGGAGGTGATGGAGCCCTTCTGGTCCAGCCTCGGGCGGATCTGCCTTCCTAACCGTGCCCGCCGGGGGGCCTGCGTGGGAGTCTTGAGGGCCCCCGTCTCCAGCTCTGCCTGCACCCCCGCCCCGTCTCGCCCCTCTAGGCCCCACCGTGACCGGTAGCCGAGTGCGATCAACCCGGTGCCTCCACGCAGCCAGGCCCCCGAAGCTCTGCCGGGAGCCCCAATTGCCTCGTTCTGCCGCCTTCAGGGCTGGAGCCGAAGGCGGCCTCCTGCCGGGCAGGACCTCTTCCCTCGCTGCCCCCTGCTTTGCCAGAGACAGGGGCGTATTCAGCAGGTGATTCTGAGAACTTGCCACCTCACCAGACCCCGGGCCACCTCTGTGCCTGGCCCTGGGGACACGGGGGCCGAGAGCTGACCCCTGGAATCCCCTGGGAAAGACCCCGAAGAGGGAGAACGCAGCACCCCACTCCTGACCTGTCCCTGCAGCCTCCTCCCAGAGGGGACTGCCAGGTGACCCTGGAAATCCAGGGCGGGTTAGGCCTGTCTGACCATTTCTAGGCGACCCACTCTTGGTTTCCCTGGTTGCCGTGGAAACCACAGACAGGGAGGGCATTGATGCCCCCCCCCCCAAGCCTCTCTGGCCCTGGGAAAGACTCCCTTGAACTTGGGAGCTTTCTCTGGCCCCCCAGGCTGTCCTCTTGGACAAGCACGTGAACAGCTGAGCACCCTTAAACACCTGTCGCCGAGTGAAGGAATCGTGTCCCAGAAGGCCCCACACTGTATGAGTCCAGCCGTAGCACAGTCTGGAAAAGGCACTGCCAGGGCGACGGCGCCGAGGTCGGCAGTCGCCAGGGCTGGGGGAGGACAGATGGGCGGGTGGAGCCCGGCGTCGTTCGGGGCAGCGAAGCCACTGCATGTGACGCGGTTGTGGTGTCCCCCGGAATGCCCAGCACCGAGAGCGGCCCTCGCGTAACCCGGGGGCTTAGTTACAGATGGCGCGTCCATCCTGCCCGGTGGGGACAAATGCCTCACGATGGCAGGGAGTTAGTAACGGGGGAGCCTGTGTCTGCAGAGAAGGCAGCGCGTGGAAGTCCTTGCACTTCCTGCTCGATTTTTCCCTAAACCTAGAACTTCTCTAAAAAATAAAATCTGTTAATTCAAAACAAGTTGCAACAAGAGCGCAGGCTTGGTGGCCGTCAGGACTGGCCTTGCCTGACCCGTCCTGAGCGTGTCTCCCCGCTCCTGGGATCACGGCCCGTTGTCCTCGCTTTCTTTCTGCGCCTTCTTGGCGCGTCGCTCCGTGTGCCTCCGGACGCCTCATTTCCTTTGTCTCCCGAGGACGAGGACCGCTTGGTGGGCTCCGTCTCTCCGCCTGGCCCCCTGCCGTACCCCGGCTCAGAGCCGTTTGGTCTCTAATTGCCGTTGTTCCAAATGATTGTAACGTGATATTTAAACGGTCGAATGTTGCGGTTCCTAGTGTGAATTTAATTCCGTCGGCAAAACGCTTTTTGGACCTGCCAGTTACCATGGCAACCTCAGGAAGAGTGTGTGGCGTTTTCTGCCCCCAGGGAGCTCACGGTCTCCTTGGACCCAGGGCGCAGAGTTCAATCTGGGAACTGGCTCGCTGGTCACACAGAACGGCCCGGGTCACCTTTGGGCCCTTGATCCACTCCGTGCCGGGAACTGCCGGCCGGTGGGAGCAGGGAGAGGGCCCGGAGTGGACCCACGGATGGCCCGGGGATGGCGTGTCAGCACAGCCGGAATCACGCGGTGCCCGGGTCAGGGACGGCTGCTCCGTCTGCGACAGGCTGAGCCCGCCTCCAAGCGGGGTGCACAGCCAAGACCCCTTCCCCGGGCAGTGATGGGACAGGTTTTTGCGATCCTCCACGACAACTGTTTCCTCGGCCGGGCGCGGGGGCGGGTCTGCCTCTGGCTGCCGGCCGGTCCCTCCCCCACCTGGTACACGATTCCCAGGAGCCAGGATGCTCACCTTGGCCGGGAGCCTGGAGGGAATGTGGGCCGGGAGTGTCTGGGACAAGCCGAGGCGAGTGCCCGGCCTGGCAGCGGTGCTGAGAGAATGTGGCTGAGCTCGGAGAGGTTCTGTGCCACCCGTGGGGTCTCCACGTTTCCACCATAGGCCCTCACAGCCATGGAGAAGGGTCGGGGTCTAGCTTTCAGCTATCGTGGGCCTGGGTCCCAGGCTGGGCCCTGGGGCTGTGCTACCTCTGGCTTTCATTTTTGACCCGGATGGAATTGAGTACTGGCGGGGCCTCTGTTCTCTCCGAGGGACCCCTTGGACCCCCCTTGCTGCCTTCCAGTCCTGCATAGCTCTCCCCATTTCAGAGACGAGGAAACAAAGGCCCAGAGGGTTTTGCGACGGGCCACGTTCACCCAGGGGCCGGGGGCTCGGCCAGCCGGGACCCTTGCCTGCGGGACCTGAGCCCTACTTTCGGGCACTGCCTCCCCAGCTTCTGGGGGTGGACGTGCAGAAGGGGCATCTTTCAGTCTTGGGCATCTGAGCTGGGGCTCCGGGGGAGATGCTCTGGAGGTGGGCGGAGCTCCGTCCGGAGTCCCCGAGGGGCCGTGGGTGTGCTGCCCCGTCAGCCCGGGACGCCGGCTCCGTGAAGAGCCCGGGAGCTTCGTCTCCGGAGGCCCCGGAGGAGGCGTGGGCCTGCCGCCGCCTGGTTTCAGCCCGGTGAGCCTGCTCCTGACTCCTGGCTCCCAGAGCTGGGTGAGCGAGCACACTGCTGTTGCTTGAAGCCCCGGCCTGTGGTCCTGTGTCACAGCAGCCCCAAGACACTGTGCCACCACCTTTCGGCAGGGCTGCGACACCCTGCCTGACTCCAGGTGAATTTTCCGTTCTCCTGGGTCAAGGCCAAGTCCCCTTCTACAGCTTTGCCCTGACAGAGCCACCAGGGGCCCGGTGACTTGGCTTCCTCCTCGGCCCTGCCCCGCCATTCCGGCACGGGCACGGGGACCCCGCAGGCCTGTCACTGCTTCACGGCTGCCCCCACGGCTGGTTCAGGGCCCCCAAAGGGGCCTTGCATCACCTGTCTTGGGGGCCGGAACCCCCTGTCCTAGACGCTCAGTAGGGTGCATGGGAAAGGGGGTCCCCGGGGTGGGAGGGGGTGCGTACGCCCAGCCCCACCCTGCGCGGGCTCCTGAGGCAGGCCCCAGCCCGTTCTGTCCGGGATGCCCGAGCAGGCATGTGGGCCCGAAGGGCAAGCTCGCACAGGGAGTCCCGGTCGTCCTGTCTCCCCTCAGGGAAGGCGGGGCCGGCTGGGCTCTGGGGGCGGAACATTCCTGGGGAGATAGGCAAGGCAGGCCCCAGCCGTACATCCTGCCCAGAGAGGGGGTTCCCCCCCGTCGGTGCCATCTGGCATGCTGGCTGCTCCTGGGCACCCCTCTTCCCAGATGCTGAACCTCCTGTTCTTCCTCGGGGCAGGTGCCTTTCCAGGCCCCTCACACCCAGTGCCTTTGTGGAGTGTAAACATGAGACTGGCGCCCCCGAACCTGCGTGGCCGACTGCGGTCCTGCTGGCCTTCAGCAGCCCTCCCGGCTGACGTGGGAGCAGCCCCGACCTGTCCGGGTGACACCTGGCTGCTGGGAGGAAGGTCTCCTTGGCAGGCAGGGCCTCATAAATCCCGGCTGCCAACGGGTAGCCCGGGGCCTGGGTGGGCCGGAGGGATGAGGGCTAGCTGTGCCCACAGACCCAAGGCCCAGGCGCGTCCGCCACCCGGTGGGTTTCGGTGGCCTCCTGCTGGGCGCTCTCAGCCTTCAGTGAAGGATTTAAAGGCCCTGGCTCGTGCCCCACGTAGTTGTTTCCTGGCGGGAACCCGAGGCCCAGCTGGTTTGTGGGCTGCGTGTTGTGGCTGCTACCCTGCCCCGCCTGCCTGGAGCGCCTGGAGCGACGGGAGGCCTGTCCTGCCAGAGAGCGTGGCTGGGAGGGCTGCTTCCTGCCCTGCGGGGCGGGGAGGGCATGTGTGGGGGGAGGGCGAGGGGCAGTGTCCGCTGTCCTGGGCGGGCCGGTGCGCTGCGGGCCCCCGGGGGCTCCCCCGGCTCAGAGCCAGCCCGTGACCCCCGAGGTCCTGCCAGGTGTGCAAGGCTGGCGTTCACGGGGCGCCTGCCCTGTGTGGGTGGGCGGCTGGCGCTCGCGGTGGGGTCACCGTGCCGTGTGGCAGGCGGGCCTGGTGCCTCTTCTCACCTGCTTCCTGCCTGCGGGCTCTGTGGTCCACGAGCGGCCGCCCAGACCAGCCCCGTCTGCACCGCACGGTCGCCCTGAGAGGCCCGTGGCTGTCCCCGGGCTGCTGGTGGAGGGGCGGGGAGGGCACGCGGGTCGTGGGGCGTGGGCCCCTCTCGTTCCCTCGCTCCGAGGTGCCTGGTCGCCGGCCAGGTGCGCGGGCTGGGCCTTCGAGGAGCGCTTGCCCGGCGGGGATGCCGCTGGCTACTTAGGACGTTTGCAGAGTTGCTGGTGCTGGAGCAAGGGCCCTGCGGCGGGGCTGCCCCCCCTTCCTTCTGCACCACTCGCTGGGGAAGCCTGGTGGGCGGCGGTTGGAGGAGGGCTTTCTGTTGTTGTCGTTGAGGTGAAATTCACATAACTCGAACCCGCTCCTTTTAAAGGGATTCAGCACTTTGAGGCCCCCGTGCACCCGGCACCCCTGCCGTGTTCCTGAGCCTCTTCCTCCTTGCCCCGCGGGTCAGCCCCCGGTTTCTCTCTGTGGCTGAGTCACAGTCCCCCGTGGACACAGCACGGTCTGGTCATCCGTTCGCCCACCGATGGGCATTTGAGTGGTTTCTTCCTCTGGCCGTTGTGAGTCGTGCTGTGCCGGACATTCCCGCACACGCGGCCCTCCGAGTCCTGTTTCCGAGTCTCCCGGGCACACGCGCGCGGGTGCTCGACCTGTGGAGGGAGGCGTCATTTTCTGCTGGGGACAGCGCCCTCCCCACCCTTCATCCTGGCCTCTTGCTTCTGCCACCACCTGGCCTGTGCCCTGACCCTGCCTGGGCTCAGTGGTCCCCGAGATGCGCCGGAGTGAGGGGCCCATGTGGTGCCCAGCCTGCTGCGTTCCGAGACGCACCCCCAGACTGGCCCCGTGGGCAGGAGGGCAGTGAGACCCCCCGGGGGGGTTCCTGGGCAGGGGTGTGGTTCACGCCCGCCGGGCCGGAGCTGAGCAGGGTGCTGGGCTGCAGAGAGGAGTGGGGGTGCGGTGTAGTCGGCTGGAATTCAGCCCCAGGGCACCCCACGCTGGGGTCCTCGGTGACTCGATGGGTCACTCTGGAAGCAGCCAACCCATGAGGCCTGTGACACGAGTCGTTGTTGTCATCGTCAGCAGTGGTGGCGGGGCCAGGACTTCCCAGGATCTGCTCCCAGAACCCCCAGGCGGCTCCAGTCTCCCCGCACAGACCTGGGGCCCCGGCAGAGAAGAGGCTGGGGGCTGGTGTTGGAGAGAAGCGCTCCCAGATCCTGGAGCCACGTTTCCTTCCCGGGTTGTGCCAGGAGCCCCGGGCCCTTTGCTCCTGCCTCGCTCTGGCCACACGGCCTCAGCCCAGGCCTGCCTGGCCCAGGTCTGGCTGCTCAGGGAGGGTCATCGCTGGCCCCATCCTGTCCTCGGCAGGACTGCTGACCACCCTGACCACCCTGGGGTCCCCGCGGCACCCACAGCTGCCCCATAGCCCTGTCCACGGGTGCAGTGGAATTTTTGAAAGAAGGCTCAAGAGGGGCCTGCTGGAGGTGGGGGGCAGTGAACAGGTGACCAGAGGCCCCCCACTGAGCAGGTGACTTTGAACCTGAAGTGCAGTATCTGGGCCCTTACCGCTGCGTGGTCCCCTCCCTCTCCCGAGCTCTCCCCCTGCCCAGGATGATGGGGTCCTCGTCTGCCTCCTGTCCCCCAGCCATGTGCACAGCAGGGGTTCCGGGGAGGGGAGCCTGCCGAATCCGCCCAGCCCCTCCCTGGCCAGGGTCCCGTCCTGCTCCGTCGCCTGCGGAGGGGACTTGGGGAGGGCCAGCCTCCTGCCCTCTGCTTCCCTCGAGGTCGCCCTCGGTGTGACGTTTGCTCAGCATCAGTGAGGCTGTCCTGTGGCCCCTGTGTGCTGGCCTCGGCTGGGCACAGGGACCCCAACACTAGTGGGGTCCTGCCCCCACACTGAGGATGGGCCATCCAGCCTGGACACCGGTGCTGAGCAGCCTGCCTGATGCAGAGTCACAAGGGGCTCAGCCCAGTCAGGGAGGAGGGGCTTCCTGGGGGCTCTGGGGCCGTGGCGGACGGCAGGCAGGGGCCGGGGGTCAGGGGTCAGGCGTAGCAGCGAGGGGCATGGCTGCAGCTGCAGAGCCTTGGGTACAGCACCAGGTGCCCAGCACGAGCGCCAGGCCCCCCTACACCCACCCCTGCACCAGCACGAGCGCCAGGCCCCCCACCTCCACCCCTGCACCAGCACGAACGCCAGGCCCCCCACACCCCCACCCCCACCCCTGCACCAGCATGAGCGCCAGGCCCCCCACACCCCCACCCCTGCACCAGCACGAGCGCCAGGCCCCCCACCCCCCCAGCATGAGCGCCAGGCCCCCCGCACCCCCACACCCCCCAGCACGAGCGCCAGGCCCCCCGCACCCCCACCCCTGCACCAGCACAAGCGCCAGGTCCCTCCCCCACACCAGCACCCAGGGCTTTTCCCAGCGGTCAGGGGCTCGGGGTAGGGTGCTGGCGGTGGTGTCTGGCCCTCAAGCAGCCCTCAGGCCCGGTGGGCGCTGCGAGCCAGCAGCCGTGAGGAGCGCCCTCGGGTGCATCTAGCCTGCCTGGCCGCGTGCCCTCCCTGCTGCCCACAGCCCTGGAGCTTCTCTGCACACCTGCCGCCGAGCCCGCGCCCCGCCCCTGGCGCCCACTCTGGGTCCCTGGGGCTGGCCTCTGTGCTGTCGCCCCAGGCCCAGGCCGACTGCTGCCCCAGGAACCCCGTCTCTGACTCCTGGACCGAGCTGACCTCTGTCTCGCCCTGCGTAACTCTCTAGGAATTCCCAGAAAATTCCCGGCATTAACCTCCGCAGGCCTGGCTGAGGGCTGCACTCCAGCAGTCTCGAGGAGGGTTCTGTGGAACCGTGTCCGGCTCTGCAGCCTCAGCCCCGCCCGGGGTCTTCCCTGGGACCCTCCTAGGGAAGTGCAGAGGTGATGAGCCATGAGGGGAGGCTTGGGCCTGGTGGGAACGCCCAGGTAGGGGCGGTGGTCTGGGCTTCCAGCCTTGTGGGAGGGGCTGCTCCCTGGGTGGCCGGGGAGGGTCTGGTGCTCAGTACCAGCACTCGGTGGGCCAAGCTGGCACCTGGCCGTCTGTGGCCTGTGGCACGTCGGGGTCTCAGTGTGGTCTGTGCCTGCCTCTGAGTCACATTCCCCGTGAAACCAAGGGAGCCTTGGCCTTTGGCCTCGAAGAGTCTAGGAGGCGAGCAGAGCCTGTCTCAGACCTCACATGGGCACCGGGCAGGACAGCCGGGCCCCCTGTCATCCACACTCTTGTCCCTCCTCGCTGGCAGCCGTGGCTCTGTGAGGTCCCCGGCAGGCTGGGGTCAGGAGTGTGGGGGCAGTGACGCAGGTCTAGGGGCTCCTCCTGGCCCCGGAGCTGGGGGAGGCCCGGGTTCCCTGGAGCAGACAGGGGACCGGAACACCTGCATGGGCTCTTCTCGAGGACTCAGAGGAGCAGGTTTGGCTACTTAATGGGGGGGGCAGGGCCCACTCCTGTGCCAAGCCGTACCTGCACAGCCTTCCCGAAAAACCGCCCTCGACTGCTTGTCCTGGGTGCTGCTGGGCTGACACGCTGGGTATCCCCTCTCGTGGGATCCGTCTGGAGGGGCGAGGTTTGCCCATCCCTGCTGCTCACTGTCCTCCTGTGGCCCCTCCGGTCCGGGCCCTGGGGCGGGCCGCGGCTGGGAGGGATGTCCCCATGGGTCACCAGCGCCTCCCGCTCGTAGACGTGAGTGAGTGTGCCAGTGGCGACAGGGGCCCTGAGGGTCAGGGCTGCAACACTGGGGGGGCTTCAACTGCCGCCGCCCCCCCGCCCCCCAGTCCCGACCTGACCCCTGACCCAGGGCCGGATCTGGGCAGTGTGGGCCCCGCTGAGTGCTCGCCGGTCAGACAGCAGCATCGGCCTTGCTTCCCCATAGTGGACAGCTCCCCATCCCGGTCCCAGAGCTTTCCAGAGAACACTGTCTCCAGTGGTGCCAGCCAGGAGCTGTTTGTCAGAGGGTGGGATGGGGCTCAGCCTGCTGGACCAGGGTCCGGGTGTGGGGGAGTCTGTGGGCACAGGGTTTCCTTATGCTGAGTCTCCTTTCCAGCGTTTTCATGGCCAAGAGGAGGCTGGAGTGAGTGCGCAGGGACGGGGTCCTGTGCCTGGGACCACCTGGCAGTGCCTCCAGGACAGACCGCCTCCCCCACCGAGGGCCTTGTGTACCCCTCTCAGGGGAGAACACGTGTTGGAGTGCTGGGTGAATCCAGGGATCTGGAGCTGCCAGGCCCAGGGCAGAGTGGCCTCCGTGCGCCCCAAGGATACCCACGTGCAGGACACACACGTCTTCCGCTGAGGTTCTCCTGGGCTTCAACCGCTCGAGGCGCCCGTGGAGGATCCTGGTCCCAGCCCCCATCTGCCGCCTGACCTGGGCGGGCCTGGCCGGTGGGGGCCTCGGCTTCCGCATCAGGGGCTCCAGCCTCCGGAGGCTGCCCCCTGCTCCTTTTGGGCCGGCTTGTGCACAGTGTGAGATGGAATCAGGGTCCCCATTGTGAGAGGCTTCCTAGCCCAGTGGCCTCCCGGGTTGGGGCTGGGCCTTGGGCTCTCGCTCCCCGCCCCTTCCTGTCCTCGGCCCCTAGAGCTGGGCAAGCAGTCCTAGCCCTTTGTCAGCGTCCAGGAGGCCCGGCGTCGGGGGGGGGGGGGTGCTGAGGTTCGTCCAGAACTGGAGCTCTTCCGACCTGTGCTCTGGGCTCCTGGTGCTGACCCGGGACCCAGGGGCCAAGGGCGCCCGGTGATGCCTCTACAGGTCCCGGAAGATAAGTTTGCAATCCAGCCACTGGCCAGAGCCATGCACGGAGCTAGCAGAGCGCAGGGTCTGCACACTCGGCCTCCCCGAGTTCCTTGGGAAGCTTTGGAATCCCTTAATCCTCAGGGTCCCTTCGGGCAGCGGCTCTGGCCCCGCATCCTGCGGTGCTGGCCTTTTGTCCCCCTCCCGGGCCCCTCCCTGGCCTCAGCCCCTGGGAGTTCGCAGACCCCAGCCCTGCGTGTTTGGGATGGCTGGGGCTCCGAGTCACTGCGAGGCTGAGAGGGCTCCGCCGAGAGCCAAGCGCCTGCTATGTTTTCTCTGTCCCGCTGCCAGCCCAGCCCGGCCCCCTCCCACTGTGCCGCTCCGGCGCGCGCGCGAGCAGGACCGGTGGGCGGCCGTGAGCGAGCAGAGCCCGTGGGAAATCAAGATGTTACCGCCGAGGAAGGGCGGCTCTGCTCGCTCACACGTGGGGTGGTGCGCCCCGAGTTGACGGTGGGGTGAGCCCAGAAACCGCTCAGAGTGATGAATCGACTCTATAAAATCTTGAGTGCTGGCTCGGGAGCCTGGCTGCAGGGCGGCTTGGCCCTTGCTCCAGGAGCGTTGCCAGGCCCGTGTGCTTGTCATGTTCTGGGACACCGTCCTGGAGCAGGAGCCGTGCGATCCATGAGGCTACGAGACGGGGAGGCCTGGAGGCCTGGAGGCCTGGAGGCCGGGAGGCCGGGAGGCTGGGAGGCCGGGAGGCTGGGAGCAGGTGCACTTCCAAGGTGAGGTTGCCAGTTCTCTCGCGTCCCAGAGTACGACCTCTGACATGTGTTGGCTGTACCCCCAGACCTGTGGGCTTATGGAGGTGGTGGGCCCTGGGGAGAAGTGTGGGCTCCCCTGTAAAACCCCCATCCCGGCAGCCCGCGGGCCCCGAGCTCCTGTCTATGGTCCCAGTGCTCCGTGGCAGCCCCTCTGGGGAGGCCACTCCACGTCCAGGCTTTGGTGCCAATGAGGCCCAGGATGAACCTCAGCTTAGCACGTGGGATGACTCTGAACCTCAGTTTCTTTATCCAGAAAGTGGGACTGAAAGGACTCCTGTGATTCAGGAAACTGGAGAGGCCCTGGGGAAATGCCTCCAGGCCCCTGGGCCAGCGCCCCTGCAGGCCCCCAGCCCCAGGCCGGCTCCCCCCGGGGGGGCGGGGGGAAGGGATGGAGACAAGGGCCGTTCCAATCTGGCCTGAAGCCGCCCTCCACCTGGCCTCCACTTGCGTCTTCTCCAGCCTCACAGCCTTCTGTTCACGAAGGTCCTGGGGACCAGGTCCGGGGGATTGGGGAGACGATACCAAGGCCACTGAGGGGGTCCCAGGACCCTCTGGCAGGTCTCCGTGCCTGCCCCAAGCCCCCACCCCACCCCGCGGCTGGCTGCTTGGGTACTCGCTTCGTAGGGCCCTGTCTGGAAGATGTGTCCAGGCCTCATGCCAGGCCAGATGGTGTGGCCTGAAGACCCCAGGGACACTGTAACACGGGGGGAGGGGGTTTCGGTCCCACGCCCTGGGAAGATCCATGCTGCTGTTTGGAGAGAATCAGAGTGTCTCTGTGGGGGGAGCGCGAGGCCTGCAGGCCCACTTTCCCACGGTGGGTGACCCCCCTCACTGTTCCCACTGCCCTGACCGCCCTCCTTCCAGGAGATAAGGGGGGCCCTGGGGAAGGGGCGGCAGTCACAGCCAGGCGGGGGCTGGGCAGGGAGCAGGCTTCCTCCGGGTGAGACAGCTGGCTCCGTCCTGGGGGCCTGGGCGCGCCTCCTAGCTGGGCTGGGGGGGGGCAGGCAGAGCTGGGGTCCACATCAGAGTGACTGAGAAACCCTGGGGGCTCCAGGACTTGAGATGGTAACGGGGTCCCTGCATCCCAGCCCCGTGGGCCCAGCTTGGGCGTCTGCGCTGAGCAGATGGTTCTGGTGACCCCCCCGGTCCCCCAGGGACACGAAGGGGACCCGCTGTGCTCTGGATGGTGGGGGCACAGAGAGCCCGCTCTCTGCAGGCCGTGCCCGCCCACCCTCGCCCACCTCGGCTGTGGCCACGGCTCCAGGCCTGTCTCCATTCTGGGAAGCAGCCGGGAGACACGGCTGGACAAGTGCTTTTCTGTCACTCCCACTCCACTGGCCAGACTCCTGGCCTGGCCTCCACTGGCCTCCTGGAGGTGGCTGCCAGGTTCTCACAGTCCCGAGGGAGAGGCAAGAATGTGGGAAGTGACGGGCCTTGATTAGGAGCCTGCAGGGCTCCGTCCCTGGGCTGGGAGGGCCGTGGGCTGACCAGGGCCAGCTGTGCTGTCCTGGGGCGGCCTCCTGGTGGGGGCATGACAAGGGGGGGCTGCCAGGGACCCTCGTCGTGGTGCCTGGGTGGGGCCTGACCGCACTTCCATAGGGCCTTTGTGAGGGGCTTTCTCTGACCCCTGGCGGGATCATACTCGGTCCCTCCGGTGGCAGGACCCCCCCCCCCCACAAGAGAGTCTCGAGGGACGTTTAGCCTCGTGAGGACCTCTTCATCTCCTGGGATGATCGCACTCTCACCGAAGCAGAACGGGGAGGGTGGCAGGAACTGTCACGGTGACCTCAGGAAGGCTGCCTTGTCTGGTCCAGCCCATGCCGCACACCGGGCCTGCTGTGCTGCCACTCAGGGCTCAGGGCCGCCCAGGGCCTGTGTGACAAAATGCAGCAGGAGGCCCAGAGGTTTAGCAGTAC
>CM053570.1:99585639-99615961 GCA_028646485.1 Cryptoprocta ferox
GTACTGCTAAACCTCTGGGCCTCCTGCTGCATTTTGTCACACAGGCCCTGGGCGGCCCTGAGCCCTGAGTGGCAGCACAGCAGGCCCGGTGTGCGGCATGGGCTGGACCAGACAAGGCAGCCTTCCTGAGGTCACGATAGCCTTGCCGTCGGCAGTCGGAGCCCGCCAGTGACCGAGAGACCGCAACCGGGCCCGCAGGCCTGCCCGACCCCCGTAGTCCGGGGCAGAGACCTGGGCACTGGCAGCCAGGGGCATCCTCGCCGGTGAGCCCCGGGTACCGAAGGCAGCGGCCTGCGGGTTTAGGCTGAGGTGCGAACGGCTAGGTTCAGATCCCCGACTTAGCACAGGCATGCGGGGGGCCTAGGACCCTTGGAGGCCACGGTCCTCACACTCGGGACTCAGCGGGAGGAGGTCGACACATGCTACCCATGAACCCCAATGTGCCCGGGGGCCCTGCCTGGCCAGGGCAGCTGCTGTGGGGGGGGGGGTATGCCCCTGGGCCGAGAGGACTGGGGGGAGGGCACAGCACGAGTCAGGCCGCATCTTGCCCTCGCCCTGAAAGCTCCCGCCACTGAGCTGGGGGCCTGCTGCCCGGGGCAGCCACTGTCATCTGGAATCACAGTAGTCCAGGGCCCCCTGCTGAAGGCTGGGCCATTCGGGGTGGCAGCGATGTGGAGCTCTCGGGGCCCGTGGCTCAGCCGGGGAAGGTGAGAGAGGAGACAGAGACCCCTCACAGCCTTGCTTCTGGCAGGGGCAGGGGCCTTACCCTCCGCTTCACCCTTCACCCCATCCAGCTCCCTTCCCTGTGAGTTTCCGCTCATCCTGAAGGCCCCTGTCCCCCCCGCCCCCTGCCCCCGGTGCCTCGGCTCCTGATTGGTTTCTGCCCCTTGTCTCTGTCCCTCCCTTTGGAACGGTGGCCTCACCTTCCCCGCCCTCCCTGGCTCCTCTCTGGGTATGTCTGGGAGGCAGGCCTGGGCTGGGCCTCCACTCCCGTCTCCCCCTGCTGCTCCGGACCCCGCCGGGCCGCTGGGCTTCTGACCGCACCCTGGGGTCTGGCCAGAGCAGCTCCGGGGTGGGCAAAGGTTTTTCCTTCCTCCTGACGAGGAAATGAGATGCATGTGGTAAGACCGGAGGGTTGGTGCGTTGTCTGGGAGCAGACCTTAGGGAGAGGCTGTGGGTGCTCAGAGCCCGGGCCCCTGGCCGGCTGGGTCAGAGCTGGGGAGCCCTCTGCACTTGCTTCTTGTCCCTCTGCACGTCACAGGCCCCTGAGCTCAGCCTGTGCAGGAGGCCGCCTTGAGTACTCGAGGGTGTGACGTCGGGGCTCAGAGCAGGAGGGGCCGATGGCCAGCCTGCCAGCGTCGGGCTCGGGCACCTTGAAAAGGAGCCTATGCGTGGGCTGGTCGTGGGCACTGGCTGGAGCTGGCCGACACCCCCGTGACTGCAGGGCCCTGCGATCGGGTCTGGTGATGCCCCTGGCCGTCGATCGCTGGTTCATCCTGTCCGTCTCTCCGGGTGCCAGCCGGGGACCGGGGCCAGGGCACGCCTCAGCCAGACTCCCCGGCAGGCATCCTCCGCTCCCCAGCCTTTCCTGCCTCTGCGCCAGCAGCCCCGCCCCCGCCCAGATGTCCTCCCTCAAGCCCGTCTGCATGGCTGCCCCTTCCCCGCTACCTGGCCGTGGGCGGGCTCGTCGCCTTCTCCAGGACAACCTCCCCCTCCGCCAGCCTTCACCAGGTCCTCTGCTCTGAGTGCAGCGTGAGCCCCGGGGCCGTCCACGCGTCCCTGCAGCTCAGATGTCCTCGGTGAGAGCCGGGCCTCCGGGGCTGCACCCGAGGTGGGGGCCGCCCTGAGGTGGGGCTGTGGCGTTCTTTCCGGGACACAGGTGGTCACAGGGCCAGACCTGGACTCGGCACAGCCTTTGCACGGTGGCAGGGGTGTGAGTCCAGGCCAGCAGGCAGCCGCAGAGAGGGCCCCATCACGCGCGCACACGCATGTGCACACGTGTGTGGGAGGCCTCCAGCACAGCTCTGGGGCCGGCGCTCAGCGGTGCCTCCCGGGGCAGAGCAGCACTTGGGTTCCCTGGCGCGGGGCCGGCCCGATGCCCTGCCAGCTGGCCGGTGCCCGGAGGACAGCATGTGTGACGAGGCTGCTCCACCTTGGGCTCTCCCGGGGGTCCTGCGTGTGAAAGAGGGGGGAGCACGCCCATTTCCGCCGGGTCCCCGCCAGGGGAGGCTGCAGTCAGGAATGGCAGCTGGGCTCTCGGAAACAACCGTGGTTTTAATTTTCCTTCCCTCGGCTTGGGTGAGGAGTCCAGCCGGGTAATGGGTTTACCATGAGGCTGGAGCTGGGACCAGCTGGCCCCCTGCTCCTGAAATAAACTCAGGCAGCAGCATGGGAGGGGGTGAGGGACAGGGAAGGGGTGGCAGGGAGGTGGGGGCGGGGAGGGGGAGGGGGGTGGGGGACAGGGAGGGGGTGGGGGCAGGGCGGGGGGGTGTGGAGGGGCAGGGAGGGGGGTTGCCGGGGGCAGGGGGGCAGGGGGGTGGGAGGCAGGGCGAGGGGGGTGTTGTCCTGGAGGCAGCGAGCAGGCAGGGTTGACCGCGTGTGGCCCCAGACCAAACACTGGCCTCCCGCTCTGGGCTGGGCTCTGGATGTCAAGGGTGCAAACAACCAGGCAGGGCGTTTGTCTTGTCCCCTGGGGGACCGGAGGTGGCAAAGGAGGACTTTCCGGCTGAGAAGCCTTGAGCGCCGCCCCCCACCCCCTGCCCCCCAGGCAGATTGACGATGAGCCTGAGAGAGAAGTCTCCTTCGCGCTCCTTCCTGGCCCTGCTCGCCTGCAGCTGGGGGTCCTGTCGGCGGCTGTCCGACCGCTGGCCTGTCACGTTCAGTCCCTGTGCCCCCCAGGCCCCTGGACGGCACCCACACTGCTCTCCCCCGCCTTCGCGGCCGGTAACCGGTCTCTGCCTTCCAGTCCACCCTCCCCATCTCTACCCCCCATGCTTCTCCCCGGGCCCGGACAGGTGGACCCCGCCTGAGCCCCAGGGCCGCTGTGGCTGTAACTCTGGCACTTCTGTCCGTTGCTCCCACCCAGAAGGGACTTCAGTGGGAGGGGGAGGGGAGCGAGCGGAGGTGCTGGCTGGGCCTGGAGGACCCCCATCTTCCTCAGTGGGCCTGGCCTCGGCCCCCACGCAGTGCCCAGGGCCTCAGCTACCTGGGGGCGGTCAGCACCTGCTGCCCGGCCCTGGAGCCCGCTGGGCCCGGCGGCCGCACCCTCCAAGATCCCGGGCAGTGGTTTCTGAGAGCTTCTCTGTGTGTCGCTCTCCCCCACGCCCCCCTGCCTGCAGAGCGGTTGGCTCCTCCTGAGAGGCTGGGACCCAGGAAGGCCTGGCCCCCAGCCAGATGGGGAGGGCCCAGACCTGTGGGTTCCCCCCCAGGGGCCACACAGGGTACTTGATGCTTGGCCCCCTTGAGTTTTGCCGGAGGGCCTGCTCACTCCATGTCTTGACCCCCAGGAAGGGGGGAGGTGTGAGGCAGCCTCCCAACGCCTGCCGGCATCTCATGCTCCCAGGCTCGGCCCAACTTCACCAGCGCCCACCAGCATCCAGAAGCTAAGGCAGCCGGCACGGGCCGGGTTTGGGGGGGCACCCCCCTCCCTCCTCAGATTGGCAGTGTGTGGTCAGGTCCCTGAACTGTGAGGCAGAGCAGGGTGGGGCCTCCAGAGGCCTCAGGGAGGGCTTCAGGGAGGAGGTGTCCATGAGCACCAAGGGACAGACACCACGAGTGGGGGGTAAGCTCGGCTGTGTTCTGCTTCCCGATGGCCTCAGCCGACCCAGGACCATGGCAGTTCTCCCCGAAGCCCTGCTGTCAGGGGTCTGTGGTACTGGGGGGGGGCAGCATGGGCCCTGGCCCCAGGCGGGGGCCTGGCAAAGGAGCCCAGTGGCCGCCCAGCTTGGAGAGGAAAGCTGGAACTGGCCTGACGGGTGGGGGGGACCAGCGCCTTCTGCTGACACACAGACATTCCGCCGGGCAGAGACGCCCAGCCCGCATTTCCGCATCGAGAAAGCATTTCCCAAACAGCTTCCAGACCCCACAGCCGTGGGCCTGGATGCGCCTGGCGGCACCGAGCGGGGGAGGGGGGGACGGTGGGGCGGCTGTGGGCACCGTCTGGACGGCCGGTGGGGTTCTGCCCTGGGTGGGCCGCTGGCCCGCATGGCCGTGCCTGAGTCCCCGTGCCTGGCCTGGTGGGGATGGAGGCCCAGAGCCATCCGCAGCCCCCAGTCCTTCAGGGAGGTGCCACCAGAGCCCTTCCCATCCCGTGAACCGTCCCGGGCTCTGGGGACCTCACTGTAACGTTTATTTGCTGCTGCTCAGAACTGTGTCCTGCCCACCGCACAGATGAGGAGGTGGGCCCAGTGGGGTCCTGGGACTCGTCCGTGGGCCTGCACCCCCATCTGCTGCTTGCAGACTGTGCCGTGGCCCACACCAGCTCCGTGCCCTGCGGAGGTGTGGGAGTAAGTGCCCACCCCCAGGCTGGGATGTGCGATGGGGTCCAGGTGGATACAAAAGGGTGGGGACAGCCCCGCAGTGGGACGAGATGGCCTGAGTGGCGGTCCCTGGCTGGGAGTCCTGGGGTCGGGAGGGGGCGCCGGGAGCACTGGGGAGGTGGCTCTTGTGGGATAGGGCCAGTCGTGGGACACCCGGGGGGTTCAGTTAAGCATCTGACTTCAGCTCAGGTCATGATCTCGCGGTTCGTGGGTTCGAGCCCCGCGTCGGGCTCTGTGCTGACAGCTCGGAGTCTGGATCCTGCTTCCGATTCTGTGTCTCCCTCGCTCTCTGCCCCTCCCCTGCCCACGCTCTGTCTCTCTCTCTCGAAAATAAATAACATTAAAAAGTAAATAAAAAGAGATAGGGACAGTCCTTGGGTCCCTGGGCTCATCTCAGGCTGGCCTGGCCGGGTCCCAGGATGCCGTGGGCCACCCGGCTGCATCCACCATGTTGCAGGGAGGTGGCCGGGTCCCAGGGTGCCGCCCCTCAGAGGCGCAGTCTGGACGTTTCCCTGGGTCTTGCTGCTCAGCCTGGGGGAGGGCCTGGCCACCAACCTTTACTGACTCCCATGGACTGACTCCTAGTGGAGCATTTTCCCTATCAGTCTACCGGCTCTGTGATTACCACCCCTCGTTACAGACAAGGAAACGGGCACAGAGAGGCTCGTGCCCCTTAGTGGCAGAGCTGGGGGCTGCGCTCCGGAGGCCAGCGCTGCCCGGCAGAGTAGCCCGAGCCACACGGAGAGCCTCGTGTGTAATGTTTAAGGTCTCTGGAAGCAGCCCCGAGAACGTAAGGAGATCGGTGCCATTAATTTTGACGGTGTATCTCGTCTAATGCAACACATCCAGGTAGAATCATTTTAACGTCTAATTACGATGAAAACAATGACGGAGCTCCTTCACCTCTATTTCGTACCAAGAAAGTGGCGTGTTTTGCCCGCCCCCCCCCCGCGCATGTCTCCATTTGGGATGAGCTGCAGTTCACGTACTAAGTAGCCATGGCAGCTGGTGCAACCCCCTCCCCCACCCCCCCGCCCAGTGACATAGGGCAAGGCAGAGCCCTTTCCCAGGAGGGGCTAGACTTGGGCTGCACGGGACACGGAAGGTGGTGCCTCCCCCTTCCTGTCCTTGGCTCCTCCTCCCACGGCCCTGGTCCTGCGTGGGAGTTAGTGATGCTTCGGGGGGCCTCCACCCCAGAAATGTACTCACGGAGGAGCCCCGGGCCCTGTGGCCCGTTGGCGAGGGTGACCTGTGAGTCCGAGGTTCCTTCTGGTGTCTCTCTGCCCCTCCCTGTGAGACAGAGCGTGTCTCCACGGTCTCCTGTCCCCCCGCATCCTGGGTGCTGGCCGCAGGGGTGGGGCCCTCCGGTCCGTTAGCAGTGTGTGCGCACTGTCGGACAACGAGGTTTACACTGCAGTAACGGACCGCCGGCCCACGTGGAAGGCCCGGTTCAAATAGCTATCTGACGGTGTGCCCATCGGGGAGACTTCCGGGGGCCCCCAGGGTGAGAGCCCGGAGTTCAAAGGCTGGTGTGCTGTCCAGAGGGAGGCCAGGAGAGAGGCTCGCCCAGAAGGCCGGGGCAGAGAGGTGGGCAGGCCCCAGGCAGGCCTGTTCACTGCAGGGCGCCCGGCAGGCAGGGGGCCAAGGGGATGGGCTGGCCTCTGCACCGCAGACAGGACCGGGCAGGGTGAGATGGTGCGTCTCTCCCACAGCTCGAGGACCCCACCCACTGCGGGGCAGGGCGGGTGACGGCCAGCAGGGCCTGTGCCCCAGTAGTTGATGGGGAGCTGGAGGGTCGGCCTAGGCGGGGCACCAGGGGCAAGACAGCAGGGGCCAGCATGGGGCTGCCGGTCATTGAGGCCCGAATGCATGGATCCTTCCGACGCACAGAGGCCGAGGCACGATTCAGGCAAAGCTGGAGGCTCGGGCTGTGTCCTTGAGCAAAGTGGGGGTTCGGGGGTCTGGATTCGAACTTGCCTGCAAGGCTTCTGTAGCCGGGCATCTGGGGCTTGCTGTCCTTGCTCGGGAGTCCATTTTCCCTGTGGCCCTCTCCCACCTGCTGTGGGCAGGGGGATCCCCTTGTTCCCTCCGGGTGCCAGCCCCTGTCCAGTGGAGAACAAGACAGTTCAGGGCGCAGGGCACCAGACTTGGGGGCTGAAGGCGCCTCTGCCCCTTGGGATTTCTACCTGGGGGGGCATTGGCTCCCCACCCACCTCACCCTCCACAGAACCCAGCTCCACCAAGCTGCCTTTTCAAAGCCCCAGGTGGCCTTGCCAGGGTGGCCTCCTTTTCCGGCGTTGGTGCTGGAAACACGTGTGTGTCTGTGCATGTGGGTCTGGGTTTGCATGTGCCTGTACACGTCTGTGCAGGGTCCCGTGTGTGTCGCGTGCATATTTGCACACGTGGGTCTGTTTGTGCACGTGTCTCTGCATCTTGGCCTGAGGGGGTGCCTGTGGTGCGCGCGCGGGGGAGGGGGGTCTGTCTGCGCGCCGTCCCGTGCGCCTGTGTCCGAGTGCGAGGGCGCGCGCGCGCGGGAATGCGCGGGGCACGAGCGCGGCCCGCGGGGGCGGGGCGGGGGCGGGGGCGGGGCGGGGGCGGCCCGTCAGCCTCTAGGATTCGGCCTTCACCTGCGGGGGGCGGAGGGAAAGCCGAGAACATAAAGGCGAGGGGCGGGGCGCCGGGCTCAGAGCGCGGCGGGGCCGCTGGGGTGCGCGCCGCTCGCTGACGGGCCATGGAGGCGTCCCGCGGCCGCGGGGGACTGGCCGCGCTCTGGTGCCTCGGGCTGCTGGGGGGCCTGGCGCGCGTCGCGGGCACGCACTACCGCTACCTGTGGAGGGGCTGCGTCCCGTGCCACCTGGGCCAGGCCGGCTACTCTGGGAACGCCGGGGACCGGAGGCCAGGTGGGCGCCCGGCGGACTCTGCGCGGGGGGCGTTGGGGAGGTGGTGCCCTGCTCCGCCCTGGGCTCCCTTTGCTCCTCTCGGAAGCTCGCGCCCAGCTGGAGGGAGCAGGGCGGGGGCAGTGCCGCTGGCGGCCCGCTTCCTCTGGGACGGGGGCCCCTGCGTCCTGAGTCATCAGACATTCCGTCCCCTCTCGGGCCAGGGGTCTTGAGCCGAGGGAAGAGAAACGGCCCCTTGCATTCGCCTGTGGCGCAAGGTGTGCGTTTCCCTGGCGCTGGCAGTCGGGGTCAGGCAGGAAGGCAGGCTCAAGAGGGAGCCCTCTGGGGTCCCTAAGCAAAATCTCAGCTTCCAGGGTCCCCAGGGCCTGGGCCCCTTGGGGGTCGTGTGTGGACGTGGCAGGTGCTGTCCTTTCGTTCTGTCACCTTTCCTCAAGGCTTGGTCGGCCCAGTGGGCTGCGGGTGAGCTGTGAGGACCCCGGCAGATACACCCCGGTCCTGGGTCCATCCTGCCTCTCCCTGTACTTGGGATCTGGTACCCACGGCTGGGCCAGCCTCCCTGCAGGAGCTCCTTAGAGCTTGGAGCCGGTCGTCCTCAGGAATGCGAGGTGGGGCGTGGTGAGTCATCGCCCGGATCACGGCAGGGGGGCAGGGGTGGGGGCGCTCTCCTCCGGGCCTTCCCAGCCTCCCCCCCTCCCCGAGTGTGGCTCTGTGCAGGGCACCCGGTCTTCTTGGAGATCCTGCCCCTGCTCAGCTGTCCCTTGTCCCTGAGCTGTGTGCCAGAGGACACACGGAGCACTGAGCTGCACCCCCTTGATGGTGGCCGTCTCCCCCCTCCCTTGGCTTGGTCACTCGGCCAGCCGGGTCTCCGGCTTGGTCCCTCCCCACCGGGTAGGCAGCCCTCCCATGGTAGCTCAGTCAAGGCCAGGCCAGTGCTGTCACTGAAGTGGTGGTGGCACTAAGTGCTGTGAGGCTGTGTAGCATCCCGAGGCCTGGGGCTGTGTGGGGCTGGGCTTTGGGGAACTTGCCCCTCCCCCAGGCCCGCCCAGACTTGCAGAGAGGAGAGGAACAGGGCCTGTGGCTGACAGGGCGCCATCTCTGGGCGTGAGGACCCTCTGGCGTGTTTGGGGGAGAGCGGGACTCTGAACCTGGTAACCTTCGGAGCGGACCTTCCTGGCGGCGTCCTGAGGGCTCGGGTTTTCCTGTGAGCTCGGGCGAGGCTTCGGAAGGGGCTTCTCTGGGTGGTTCTGGGGGAGGGTAGCTTATTCCACCCTGGCGTCAGCGCCCGGCTTGGGAGCTGCCGTGCCGGGATGGGCTCCCAGCTGCGTCGAGATGGGCGTCCCAAGGCACCGTGTGGGGAGCCAGCCCGGCCTCAGCACAGTGGTGTGTCACCAGGCTGCTCAAGTCTCCAGCCACCCATCTCAGCGGAGGGCAGCACCAGCACCTGGGGACCATGCTGGGGGCCCCGGGCCGACTCTGTCTTCACGTGGCCGCTCTGGACCTGCCGGCTCCCAGCCCCACCGCACACAGCTGTGAGCTGCACCAGACCAGTGGCAGCCGGGCCTCGGGCTGGGAGAGCCGGGGATTGTGCCCGGTTGGGGGTCTACCCTGAGAGGCAGCATGGGAGATGCGGGGCCTTCGTGCCCCCTTTCAGCCCCAGGGAGGACCCAGGCCCCCTTCTGTGCCGCCTGGAGAGCGCTGTTCTCTCGGTAGTTCCAGGGCCTTCCAGGGCCTTCCGGTAGTTCCAGGGCCTTCTAGTTCCAGGGCCTTCGGTGTCAGTGCTCAGTGGGGGCCCTGCTGTTTGGGATGCCTCAGGGCACTGGTCGCAGGGCAGGAGTCACCATGTGAAGGCCAGTTGGCCCCAGAGGGCAAACCTGCAGGATGGGGCCCCGGGGAGCACGGCGGAGAGCACCTCACTGCGGGAGTCAGGAGGCCGGGCTGGCCAGAGTGGACATTTGGAAACCTGGTTCCAGAAAAGACTGCAGAGGGAACCATTATATGTGCTCCGTGTTCAACTCCTGTGGCTGCTGTAACAAATCAGCCCAACCTGAGGGCCTTCAAACCATACGGGTCTATTATCTTACGGTTCTGGAGGTCGGAAGTCTGAAGTGGGCTGGTTCCTTGTCTGCCCAGAGTCTAGAGGCCCCGCCTCTGAGGCTGTAGCCCCGCCTCCATCAGCGCAGCCAGAGGCCCGTTGTCAGTGTCTTCCCGTCTCTTTCTCTCTGACCCTCCTGCCCCCTCCTTTAAGCACCCCCCCCCATACTCCAGGATCATTGGCCACCTCGCTGTCTCAACTTAAGGCCACTTGCAAAGTCCCTTTTGCTGGGCAAGGCTCCAGGGATTAGGATGTGGACCTTTGGAGAGCTGACCACACTCTCCTTAAAGACCATTGAGCTGTCTCTCAGGTCACAGTCATGGCCACAGCCACGGTCACCGGGTCAGAAGCTCCTGGTGGTTGGAGCTGGCTGAGGACAGCTCTGCTGTGCCCCCACGTGGCCGCCTCAGGAGTGGGGCAGGCAGGGTCAGGTAAGGATCCCGCCTTGTGTCCCCCAGCTGGAGGTCGTGTGGCCAAATGCCCCGCCGCCCTGAAGCAGGCTTCCCTTGCCCAGAGACGTAAAGGGGAGGCCTCAGATCCTTCAGCCTGAACTGCCCGCAGTGTCCAGACACCCACACGGTGGTGCTGGAGGTGGTGGCTGAGCGCCCTTGCACCTGCCAGGGCCCCGCTCACAGATCTTGTCCCCCTCCCCCTGCCCCGTGGCAGGTTGCAGACCCCCAGGCAGTGCGGCTCCAGGGGCCAGGGGGGAGCTTGGGGCTGTGGTCGGCGTGCCAGCCTCTCCCAAGAGGGCCGCCGCGGGAGACGGCTCGGCAGATGCAGGCCTGTGTGCATCTTAGCGAAGAGCAGGATTTCTGTCCCCTGGGGTGGGGTCTGAATGTTCCCGTGCGAGCAGCAGCGGGGCCAGAAGAGCAGTGGTCACGTGGGCAGGGGGTGTGAGCAGGGAGGGAGGCCGACGGCCGCCTCCTGCCCCTGCGTCCCCCACGAGGGTCTTCCCAGACTGTCCATTTGGTGTCCTGGCGGCCCACAGGGCTGCTGAGCGGGGCTCCCTGTGTATCCGACTCGCCAGGGAGCTGCTGGAGGACACGGTCCTCAGGGTGGGCTCAGCCTCCCAGGCAGGTGTCCGAGTGGCTCAGGGGCATAGTGCCACCAGAGCCAGCCTGTCCCCCGCTGAGGGTCTGGAGCGATTGAGCGTGAATGCAGAGCTGCCGGCCGAGGGCAGGCCTCCTGTGTCCCACCTGCCTGCCCCCCAGCACCTGCCTGCGGGGCCACGTCGGGGGGTGGGGCACACCAGCCTGCCAGAAGGGCACCTGCCTGCCTGCTTGGCAAGGCTGCTCAGGACACAGAGGCTGCCGTCCACCCAGCCCTCAGATGGCACACACGCGGCGCACCTTCTTCAGAGCTTCCCTGAGCGCCGACTGTGTGCCCCCTGCAGGCGCTTACCTTTCAGGGACTCTCGCAAAGACAGGGATCTGCGCTCAGAAGGGACAGACGGGGTCTCCGGGGTCTGCTCTCTGAGCCCCCTTGGGTGGGTGCTGCCCGCCCTGCCCTGCCCGACGGCTGGGGGTCTGCCCTTCCATCCCTTCCCCTCCCCAGCCAGCCAGCTCTTCCTCGGCGGCGGCTCTGGGTGCCTCGGCCCCACGCTCTTTGGGGGCTCTGCTGGGAGCCATTGGCCTCTGCCTTCCAGCTCTCCTCACATTGCCCTGGCCCTGATCTGCGAGAACTCCAGCGGGGCCTCTTTGGGTCTGCTGTCTTCTTCCAGGCAGCCTCGGGGCTTGGCAGGGCCCCGGGGGTCTCCCCCGAGTAGATGCAGCTCGTGTGTGCGGCGGAGGCCCTGGCCTCCGGGGCTGGTGTCTGTGTTGTTTCTGGAGCCGGCACATTCTGAGCGTGGACTGGTGGCGGGGTTTGCGGAACCTGGTGGGCAGGCTCTGGGGTGGCCAGGAGGGGCCTCGCCCCATGTGCTGCCTTGGGCACCCTTCAGCAGTGGGCTCACAGGGCTGGCATTTTAGGATGGGAGCACTGAAGGTGGGCATCTGCACGGGAACTGGAGGGTTGGAGTCGTGGCTTGTAGATGCTTGAGCGAAGCGTCCGTGTGTCTGTCTCCTTGCTTTCGTGGCCGCTCAGTTGGTGAGGCTGCACCGGAAAAGTGTGGACTGGCCTGAGGCCCAGGTGTGGCCCTCCTGTCCCTGTGCCGGGCGCACTGGGGACGCTCCATGTCTGCGGTGGCCTCTCGCCTGGGTCTCCGTGTGTCCCGGGCAGTTGGGTCCTTCCTGGCCTTAGCCTCACACACAGGTGTCTCGGGCAGCTTGTGCTGACCCCCTCCGTCGCTGCCCAGCCTCCCCTGAGTCCAGCTTGGTGGACAGAAGCCTGGGGGGGGCGGTGAGAGGCGAAGGCAGCCCCAACCTTCTCCACACGTCTGCATTCAGCAGGAGGCGGCCCCGCCCACTTCCGGATGGCGCTTCCCCCGCGCCTGAGGTGCAGTGGCCACCGGTGTCCTGCCCTGGTGGTCGGTGGTCTCAGATGGGAGGTGTTCTCCCAGAAGTGCCCGCGACCTCCACTGGGGCCTGTCCCCCTGGCATGGGGAGCCCCCCTGGGGACCCCAGGCAGACACCACCTGCGTTAGTTTCCTGGGACCAAAGCACATACAGCAGTAGATGTTGATTCGCTCCCTGTTCTGGAGGCTGGGGTCCAGCACCAAGGTCTCAGCAGGGCCACGCTCCCTCGGAAATGTCCTGTCCGTGACCTGTCCTCCAGCCTCTCATGGCTCCTGATGTTTCCCAGCTTGTGGCCACCTCACTCTAACCTCTGCTTCCCTGTGTGTCTCTTGACAGGACCCCGGTCGCTGGATTTAGGGTCCCCCTCACCCAGTATGATCTTACTTGGATCTCTAATTACATCTGCATCTTATTTGCAGATAAGGTCACATTCTCAGGCTCCGGATGGATGTGAATTTGGGGGGACATTGTTCAATCCCCCTCCCTTGGGCTTTCTGCCCGCCCCCAAAGCTTGGGCAAAAGTATCTCATGAGTTACTGGTTTTTCCCTTTGGGGCTCATAGGCCCCAGAGGAACGGCTGGCACTGGCTGGCACTGGCTGGCACTGTCCCGAGTACTTCAGGATTTGGACTTTGGGAGCACGTGTGCTCCAGTCCTGAAAGATGTTAGGAGCTAGGCACCACCCCATCCCGGTCCAGTCCCCTCTGCAGCCATGGCGTTGGCCAGACCACTGTTCCCTGTGTTCTCTCTGACCCCCAGTGCCCCCTGCATTCTGGCTCTTCCTCCCGAGCCGGCCGGCCAGGTGTGAGGGACGGGCCCTACCTTCTCCCCACTCTGTTCCCTTGAGCATGGGCTTGGGGCTCGGGCTCCCCGCAGGCACGGCCTGAGAGGAGGGTCTTGGGTCTGGGCCCTGGCACCTGGGCGAGGTTCCGTGTCCTCAGGGAGGGGCCCCGACCCCAGGTGGGTGCTGGCTGTTAACTCGGCCTCGTGTCCCCGCGCAGATGTGGACGAGTGCCAGGTGCGCAACGGCGGCTGCCAACACAGCTGTGTGAACACGCCAGGCTCCTACGTCTGCGAGTGCAAGCCCGGGTTCCGGCTCCACGCGGACGGCAGGACCTGCTTGGGTGAGTGCCCTGCGGCTCCGGGAGCAGCTGGCCCCCCCCTGCTGGGGGCGCCCACGGGGCCGGGGCCGGGGTCCCTGCGCTCCAGGACTAAGAGACGCTCTGGGGCCTGTCTGCTCAGCGGCTCCGTCCTGCTGAGGGGGCAGCTCCTGGGGGCCGTCCATGCGCACGAGGGAAAGGAGGACCCCCAAGGACCCTCTCCCTGCTGAGGCTGGACCCTGTGACTCCAGGCCCCTGTGGCCCTGGGACGCTGAGGCCATGTTCCCGGGATGCTTCCGTCCACTCGGGGGGGCCCCTCCCTGCACAGGCTGCAGCGGTGGGGACCAACCTCCGGGGTGACTTGGGTGCTTGCTGGGTGTCAGGGGAGGCCTGGTGAGGGCCGGCGAGCTGGGGTTCCCGGGCCCAGGTCCCCCTGCCCCAGCCTTGGGAAGTGTAGGGGGTTGGGCCATGGCAGGGGGGAGGGAAGAGGTATCGGAGAAGCAGGGCCCCTCACTTCCTCAGCAGGTCCTTTTTCCTGTGGGGAGTAGGCTTGAGTGAGTGCCTGAAGCCTGGAGGGCTACTAGGGAGAGGGGGCGGCCCCAGGCACTCGCTGAGGTGGATGTGGAGGGGCTGGAGGCGCATCTGGTGTTGCTCACTCCCCGCCTCCCTTGCCCCTCTCCCGGCTGGCCCTGGACGCAGGGGCTGAGGGCACAGAGCTGCTGTGTCTGGGGGGCCGCGTGATGGTCATTCTCCAGGGGGGCTGGGTACCTCTTCTTTCACCCCGGAGACCCAGAGCAGGCCCGTCCCTGCCTGCCTCACTGCCATGTGGCAGGGCGGCCTGCCAGCCCCGGGGGGGTGGGGGGGCCCTCCCGCACTCACCCCCGGCACATACTCACATGTCCGGGCGCCAGTCGGGGAGTGAGGCAGCTGCTCCGAGAAGCGTCTCCGGGTCGGGAAGTGGAAACAGATGTGAGAAGTGTTGTAATATGCTTCCAGACTAATCTGACCGGGCTGCAGCCCCCAGCTGCTGCCCGCTGGTGCTCGGAGGGGGAGGGGGCTTCTGGGAGCCCGCCGGCCCACCCCGGCCCCCGCCGCCTCCCCTCACCCTTCCTCCGGGCCAGGGTTCTCCCTGGAGAAGGGTGTTGTGGTGGCCGGTCCGGGGTGGGCCGGGCCGGGTGGGTGCCCACTGCCCCCTCCCTGCCGTGGGCTCCCCTGCGAGGGGCCTGGGGCTGGGACCCCCACCCTTCCGTGCTGACGGTGGCCTTCACTGAGGTGCTGGAGGATGGTGCTGGAGGGCGGCATGCAAAGGGAGGGAGGGGGGCCTCGCGGCTGGGGAGGGACCGGCTGTGGCCTCTGAGACCGGCCTCGAGCAGCTGGCTGCCGGAAGTTCAGGCGGGAAGCCCCTCAGCCTCGCCCTGGCCCCCAGCCCACCCGTTGCTAAGCTGGAGCAGTTCCCAGGAGCCTTTCCTGGGAGACGCCTCTGCTCCAGGCCCCAGAAGTCTTGATTTGTGGCATTTGCTTTTGCTTATTTAAAGGTCCTCTCGGGGTCTGATGCCGGGGCTCCTGGGCGTGGGCTGCACAGCCTGACAGGAGGCTGCCGGGAGCTCATGCCCGGCAGCCGCTCACACTGCGCTCCAGGCCCTGGGTGGTCCAGCGCCCTCCCGGCCGGTGCCCGCCCCGTGGCCGCTCCCATCCGGAGTGGTTCCTCTGTGCTGGTGTGTACACGGCCTCTCTCGCTTCCTCTTTCTTTTGACCGTAATTCCCAGCGGGAAATGCACGCACCGTGTGGGGCTTACCTGCCCGCACCTGCCTGTGCTTGGTGGCTCCTTTGTGCCTGGGATTCTGGGAGCTGACGGCTTGCCAGGCCCGTCCCCAGGTCCCCCATGTCCCCCACGGGCGTCTGGGATTGATGCAGGATTGTGAGACTCGGCCCCCTGGGAGCCGCCTTTCCTGGAGGGGCCTGGGCTTTGCTGAGAAACTTCCAGAGAGGACAGGGGTCTCCAGGGGGCTTCTTCACAGGCAGAGCTGGACGTGTTCGTTCTAGGGATGCCTCTCGCTTCTTGCTAATGTGCCCCTTTCGGTTGCTAAGGGACCTGCCCCGGTGCAGTGGTGGCCTTGGGTGGGTGGCTCTCAGGTCGCAGATGAGTGGGTTTCAGGTGGGGGTCTGCTGGAGGGCGCCACGGGACCCTCCGAGGGCTCTGAGTTGGGGGGCTGGACTTCCTGCCACTGAGAAGCTGTGGGGCCCTGTCCCCTCTCCTCTGGGGCTCCCAGGGCTCAGGACACCGGGAGGAGCTGGGCCTTGTCTGAGGCTTATGGGGCGCCTTCTGAGCTCAGGCCGCCCTAGGGCTGTAGCACAGGATTATGGGAAGAACCAGAGTAGGACCCCCGCCCCCCTGCAGCTCTGGGGCTGCTGCACGGCTGGAGCACCCTCTCCGGGGCCTGGGGGGTCCTCTGCTGGGACTCTGCTGGGTCCTACGCTGGGATTTTGCGGGGTCCTCTGCTGGGACTCTGTGGGGTCCTCTGTGGGGTCCTCTGCTGGGACTCTGCAGGCCCCCACTCCCACCCAGCAGCTGGGAGTAAGAATTCTAGAGATGCTGGAGGTGGGGGGGGGGTGAAGGCGCCCACAGGGATACGCCCAGCTTTCCTGTGTGCTGGCCTCTCTTGGGTGTTCCACCTCCCGGGGCCCTGAGGGATGTGGGAAGTCCTCAAGGAACGCACACTGGAGAGGGGACCTTGAAACACACAAGGGGGGCCTCGAAACACTCGAGGAACTTGCCTCCGAGGCAGGGAGAGGGCAGGAAATGCACAGCTTTCTCGAATCCCCCCCCCGTCTTGCAGAAGTTCTGATGGAAACAAAACACAAAAAGGTTTCAGTTCTTACAAATGAGAATTTGCCAGAAGGATTTTGCCAGCAGCCTGAGGCCCCTGAGTATCACGCACTCAGCCTGGCCCCAAGGGAGGCAGAAGTAGCCGGGAGTCTTGGGGCTCTCCATCTCCGGGCTGCCCTCCTGGGTGTGTCCCCCGGGGTTCTGGGGCGGGAAGAAAGAGCAGGGCCAGCGCTAGTCCACCCTGCGTGTCACCCTCTAGTCCACCCTGTGTGTCACTCTCGGGGCACAGAGCGTGCCTCTTGCCTTTCACGACTTGGGGCAGCAGGGCCTGCGCGTGCCTTGGTCAGGTGTGTTCAGGAAGGCCGTTCCCGCTTTTCTGTGACATCTTGCAGAGCGCCAGCTGGCAAACCCATGGGGACCAGCTGCTGGCTGCTTTCACACTGGGCGCGGGGAAACCGCCTCCTCTGAGCGGTGGGCCAGCAGCGCACCTGCCCAGTGGTCCCTTCTGGACCCTGCCCTTGGATGTGGACGCTTCCCCTAGTCCCCTCGGCAAGCGATACAGCACAGGGTCCATTTGAGGGACCACGATATCACTGGCTCAACTTGTAGAGGGACCGTCCGTGTGATCCCCCCCCCCACCGCTGGTCACTTGGAAGAGGTGGGTTTTCTCCATCCTCTCCTACCCTTGGCCTCTGCCCCTTTGGCCTTTTGGACTACTCTTCCCCTGACCCACGCCAGCCCTTGCAGGGGTGCAAGTGGGGTCCTGCTGTCAGCATGTGTTCCCCACCCCCCGATGCCCCTACCCGGGTCCCCCCCCCCAAGAGTCACAGGGGCCCTGTGGTGCCCACGGTGTGGGGGAGGGTCTCCCCAGCCCTGCCCTTCCTTGGGCCTCTGCCAGCTGTGCCACGTGGTCTTGGGGTGGTCCTTTCTCCACCAGGCCTGGGTCTCCCAGTGAGGGGAACAGCTCAGAGGGGAGCCCCCCCCCAGGAGGCCCTGTTGGCAGCATGTGGGGCTGGGCCAGAGCCGCAGGCAGGGGGGAGGTAGAGGCCTCTAGGCTCCTTTCCAAACCCCTCCCCTGCAAAGCTGCATGGGGAGCTCCCTCCAAAACCCGAAGCAGGGCCACCACTGCAAGAAAGCAGGGTGCTTCCTGGCCCCGGGGGGCCCAGGAGTCTCCAGGGGGGTGGTTGGAAGAGCTTCCCCACCCCTGAGCCTCCTCCAGAAAGTCCCGGTCTTGGCCGAGCCCAGGACCCCAGAAGGGCAGCTGCTGGCACTCAGTAGTGACAGGATGGTCACGCTCGAACCCCGTGGGGCCGGGGCAGTGGCCACAGACCCTGGGTGGACACGGAAACCCCAGGGAAGCAAGGGCAGGCGGGTCGAGTGGTGGGGAGAGTCGGCGAGTGTGGGTTGCGCAGAATCGAGTGTGGAGCTGGGAGTGGGGCCGGGCGGCGTGGGCCGTGTGAACAGCTGCGGGACGCACACCCGGGGGCTGAGGCAGACAGAGCCTGGGGTTCAGCCTCTGCTTTACCCCGAGGTGGGCGCTGCGCGTGGCCGTCTCTCTCCAGCTGGGACCTCGGAGCTGGCTGGTGGGTGTGCGGTCTGCGAGGGGGCAGGTCCAGTCCCCCGCACGTGGGTGGGGGCGGCCACTTGCGGAGCCGCAGATAAGTGTGCCCGTGCCCCAGCCGCACGGGCCAGAGCTGCCTGCGCCGGGCGGCGTCGGATGAGGCAGGCAGAGCCCAAGGGAGTTTCCCCATCTGGCCCAGCCAGGTGGCCACCCCTTTCCTGCCCTGCCATCCTGGCCCTGTCCCCAGCAGAGGGCTTTCTAGAAGGAAGGACCGTGTGGGTGGCCTTTGACCACACCTGGCTCGAGGCTCTTGGGCTCTAGAAACCAAGCCAGCCTGAGAGCAGTAATTAGCAAACCCCGTGCGGGAAGGCAGCGGGCGCCTGAGCCACACGGAGCCGGTCCAGGAACCACTGGGCTGGGCCTGCCCTCCCGCTGCCAGCCCACCCCTCGGGCAGGGCCCCCTTGCCTTCCCAGCAGGGCCGCCCTGAGGCCAGCCGGCCACCTCTGCCCCCATCTGCTTCCTCAAGGTGCTCGGATGGGGCCGAGCTCCAGGGATCGCGGCTGCCACCTGTGCCCCGTGGTGGCGAGCAGAGAGGGCCCTCCTCCCTGTGGGCGGGGCTTTCAGCTCAGGTAGGGCCCCTCCCTTCCGCGCGCACCTCACCCCTGCGGCTCCTGGGTGGTGGCGGCCCCTGCTGGCAGAAGGCGGCATTGCAGCGCGACCCTTGGATCCTGCGGGCGGGTCCAGGGCACAGTTCTGGAGGCGGTTCCTGCCCACGTTGCCGGCCAGCGTGGTCCCGCCCTCCTCCTGGGGGCCTCGGCGTGTCCTGTGGTGGAGGGAGAGACACAGAGAGACAGCGATCTGGCGTCTCTTACGAGGACGCGGTTTCTGCAGGATCGCCCGCACCCTGTGGCCTCATTTAACCTTAATTATCTCCATGAAAGCTCTGCCTCCAAATAGAGTCACACTGGGGGTTAAATGTTAGGGGCACGCATGTCAGGTTAGAGGGACACGAACATTAATCCCGTGAGGGGCTGCAGAGCCTGCCAACTGCCCATTTTCTGACCGGTTCTCGGGTCCTGATCTGCGGGACCGCGCAGGCTGGGCATGGGTTCCGAGGGTCTCAGTGTGACCTTCACCACCCGCCACGGGGCACTGGCCGCGCCGAAGCCCTCCTGGGGCTGCACAGCGCGGTGGCTGAGAGAAAGCTGCCTCCTCCCATCCATGGCACAGCGTGTGCCCGAGGGCACTGGGTCGGCTCCCCGGTGCACGCGGCCCGGGAGCACCTGGAACCTGAGCACTCGTGCGGCTGAGCTGCAGGAGATGGGCGCCAGCGGCCCCGGCTCCCTCTCCCGGCCTCACCCGCCGGGGATTTGTCCCCTGGCTCACTCCCGGACTTGTCCTGGGGGCTCTGCCGGTCACAGGGTCTCCTTTCCAGCCCTGCCATAGCCCCCTGCGCCGCGGGGGGTGTCCTGTGGGCCGCCCTGCCCTGGGCTCTAAGTCCCTCTCTCTGCGCCCGTCCCGCCTGCCAGGAACCGGGCTGGCTCAGGTCATGCTCGGAAACCTCTGGGTGACGCAATCCCAGCGTCTCAGGTGAGGCAGGCAGGGCCGCGGGGGGTCAGCGCAGAGTCCCGGTGGCTGGGTGGGGGAGGGGCTTCGAGGCTGACGGACATCAGGCGGCGGCTGCCCTGCCGGCCTTGGTCTGGCCCAGGTCCCGCATCTCTGCCGTCCTCCGTGTGTGTGGCAGGCAGGTGCCGCGGGGGACCGAGCCGTCACTGCCACCCTGGTGTCCTCCCCTGGGCTCACCTCCCTAGTGCTGGCTTGGCCCTGAGGGACCCTGGGCAGGGGCTCCCCAACCGTATGACTCGCGTGAGGGAGCCGGGTCTCTCCCGAGGGCGGCGTTCTGGATTTTTCCAACGCCCTCTGCTTCAGGCAGACAGTGTGGTCCCGGCGTCCTCGGAGCCTGGAGGCGCCTCATCTGTGCGGATGCCGTGCCTGCTTCTCGGGCCTGTCACTCCCGCTCCAGCAGGCAGCGGCGATAAACGGCTGGGATGGGCAGGGGCTGCGGGCCAGGCCTGTGGGCCGTGGTGGCCACCCTGCCCCTGCCCGGACTGACAGGACAGTGGAAATATCTGGGTCTCCACCACCCACAGCTGGCCTGTCACCTCCTCCAGGGAGCCTCCCAGTCTGCTTGGCCTCTGAGCCCTGAACGCCCAGGCTCTCAGCGGGGCCCGTGTCTTGCACTCCCTGCTGGATGGGTGGGTCTGAAGTTCCAGTCCCCGGACAGGCTGGGATGCGGATCCACAAACAGACCAGGGTCCCGTGTGCCCGTGTATGGGCCGAGGAGCAGAGCCAGGCCCATGAACACCGCAGGAGCAGTGTCCCTGCTCAGAGTCCGCAGAGCGGAGGAGCGGCCCGGAGGCTCCTGGACGCTCCCTGCAGGAGGCCGTCACGTGTTGTTCCCTGCTCTGTGCCTGATGAGGGTGGGCCCCTCGGCCGGGTCATCCTCCTGGGCCCACCCGAGCTCCTGTCTGTGTGTCCCCAGCCATCAACTCCTGTGCCCTGGGGAACGGCGGCTGCCAGCACGAGTGCGTCCAGCTCACGGTGACCCAGCACCGCTGCCAGTGCCGCCCCGACTTCCAGCTCCAGGAAGACGGCAAGCGCTGTGTCCGTGAGTGCGCCACCAGCCCTCGGGAGAGAGGCTGGACCCCACGGGACCTCCGTAACCCACAGCCCCACCTGGGGACCCGAAGCCTGAGCCCGGGGCGGGTGCCGGGGCCGATGCTGGGGCTGGGAGGGGGCCTCCTGGGAGGTGCCGTCCAGCCCCTGGCGGGTGCTGGGCAGGGAGCCCCTTAGGCTGTGCTCTGGGGTGGTGGAAGGCTAGGACAGGCATGTGGGGGATGACTGGAAGGGCATCTGTGTGCTCGCCCTGGGCTTTGTGTGGGCACGTGGGACCCAGGCCCCGGCCCTTGGGTGGAAGAGGCTGGGCGCCACCTGGTATCTCGCCCTGGGGTCTCAGGGCTGCCTGTCTCCGGAGGAGGAGTCTTCCTGATGGGGGTGGTGGGGTGGGCTCGGAGGCCCTGAGATACGGGGCGGGGGGGGAGGCTGGGATGGGGCAGGTACTGAGGGAGCACAGCCCCCCACTTGGCCTCCTGGGTCCCAGGCCAGGAGTGAGGGTAGGGCTGAGGGGCTGAGCAGGGCGGGCAGAGGCGTGGGGCCAACGGGGCTGGGGGCTGCAGGGCAGCTTGGCTCCTGCTAGGAGGAGGCTCAGAGGAGCTGGCCGGCACCCTGCCGTCTTCTCCGGAGTCTTCTCAGGGGGTGTCTTGGGGGGGGGGGTCTGGCTCCTGGGAGGGGGAGGCCCCCACCCCACCCGTTAGAGGGCCAGGAGCCCCGGGGGAACTCCCGAGGGGCCTGGGCGCCCTGGATCTGCCGGAGCCCACCTGCCCTTTGCCTCCATCCCTTTGGGGCTGTGGCTGCAGGGAGAAACCCGTGCGCGGACCGGAACGGCGGCTGCGCCCACATGTGCCAGGTGCGCCGGGGGCTCGCCCACTGTGAGTGCCACGCGGGCTTCCTGCTGGCGGCGGACCGCAGGTCCTGTGAAGGTACGGTGCCCGGGCCCGCCCTGGGTCAGCCAGCCTCTGCTCCCCACCTGGCAGGGGGATGGGGCGGCGGCAGGGACACGCTGCAGGAGTCTGTCCTGTTTCAGCAGAAGCAAGCGGAGATCTCAGGTTGTGTTTTTATTATTTTATCTTTTAAATGTTTCATTTATTTATTCTGAGAGAGAGATTGTGCGAGTGGGGGAGGGACAGAGAGAGAGAGAGGTGAGGCGGTGCATCCAGGGCAGTGAGCCTTTCCCCGCGCGCCCGGGAGACGTGCCCCCCACGGCCCGTACCCCAGGACCCGGCTTCTCGGGCGTCATGGCCCTGCTGCTCCGCGGGCGAGTGGCTCAGCGGGACAGGCGGCTGAGGGGCGGCCGCGTCCCTGGGAGCCTCCGGGTGTGACCGCAGCAGTGCTGGGGTTGCACACCGGGGTGCGGGCCGGGGCGCGGGGGGAGGCTGATGGCGGTCCCTGGTGTCACCTGAAAAGCCCCCTCCTGTCTCGAGCCCTAGACGGGGTTTGGTGACGGCAGGGTGGCACAGCCGGGGAAGGTGGCAGACCCCCTTGCCCAGTGCTGCCGGCAGGGGGCTCAGGGAGCAGACGTCCAGCTGTGCCCCCCCCTGCCCCGAGGGCGTGCGGTTCTGTACGCGGGTCCTGTTGATGAACACGTGGCTGCTCAGACGCGCCACCTCAGTCGTGGAGCCGTGGGACAGGAGGTGGCAGGGAGCCCTGGGTGGCCCCTCCTGGCACAGGGGGCCTGAGCCCTGACCCCCTGGGACCCCTCCACCAAAGGCCCCACCCCGGGGGCTGCGCTTCCCGGGCCAGCTGCCCAGAGGCCTCCGCCTTGGTCTCTCCCATCCAGATGTGGACGAATGTGCCACGGGGCGGGCGCGGTGTGCCCACGGCTGCCTCAACACGCGGGGGTCCTACAGGTGCACATGCTACCCCGGCTACGAGCTGGGCGCTGACGGCCTGCAGTGCTACCGTGAGTGGGCGGCGGGCGGGCATCGGCCCTGGGTGCGTGGAGGTGTGGGCCGGGGGGCCGCGCGGCTGCGGGGCTCAGGGAGGACCAGCTAGGTGGGACGGGGTCAGCAGACCCCGTCCCACGTCCCTGGTGGCGGGTCTCGCTGCAGGGATCGAGATGGAGATCGTGAACAGCTGTGAGGCCAACAACGGGGGCTGCTCCCACGGCTGCAGCCACAGCAGCGCGGGGCCCCTGTGCAGCTGTCCCCGTGGCTACGAGCTGGACTCGGACCAGAAGACGTGCATCGGTGCGCGGGCTCCCTGCACCTGCCCCCGGCCTGCGCACTGCTCCATGCCACGCCTCGGCAGCTCTCCGTGCTCCCCTCTGTCCTGCTTGCTCTGCCCTGGGCCAGGGGGGTGTGGCCGGGGGCGGGCCTGGGAAAGGCAGCAAGGTGACCCCGCTGAGCACCCACCAGCCCCACCCCCTCGGCCCCCTCTGGGCCTCCTCCCCCTCTGCTTGGTCAGCGCCGCACGTGTTGGAAATAGCCCCTTGCTGCAAGGTGGACCGCTCACCCCCTGCAGCCCCCATTTTGGCCCCCACAGCGGGGGGGCGGGGGCCGTGTGTGTATTTGTGTGTGTGTGTGTGTGTGTGTGTGCAGGGCCGGGATGGCGCGGGGGGGGGGGTGCGTGCACTGTTGGGTGTGGGCGGGCTGCACGTGGGCGGTGTCAGCAGCCTCGTGTGCCCCGCAGACGTGGACGACTGTGCCGACTCGCCGTGCTGCCAGCAGGTTTGCAGCAACAGCCCTGGTGGCTACGAGTGCGGCTGCTACGCCGGCTACCGGCTCAGCGCCGACGGCTGCGGGTGTGAGGGTGAGCGGGGCCCCTCCCTGTGCTCTGCCTCCGGGCCCTGGCTGAGTGCCTGCTGCCTGCGGGGCTGTGCACCCCTGCCTGCTCCCCCCGCCCCCGCCCAGCGGGTGTCCCGCTCACGGCCCGGACCTGCACCCCTGCCTGCTCCTGGCCCAGCCTCCTTTGGGCAGGCATCCACTGTCCCCGACACTGGAGATGGGTTGGCGTGGGCATCCTCCATCACACGTGCCCTCTGGCCTCAGTCTGGTGGGCAGAGCCGGGGTGGGTGGCCCCCGAGGACAGGCCCAGCAGCCCCGGGTTTGCCTGCAGACGTGGACGAGTGTGCGTCTGGCCGCGGCGGCTGTGAGCACCACTGCACCAACCTGGCCGGCTCCTTCCAGTGCTCCTGTGAGGCCGGCTTCCGGCTGGACGAGGACCGTCGAGGCTGCGTCCGTGAGTCTCCGCCTGTCACTGCAGGGACCCTGCCCTCTAGGCACCTGCCCCTGGTGCCCCCACACCCCCCTTCCGGGCCAGGTAGAGCCCACCTCAGTCCTGCCTCCGGCTGGGGGACAAGCCAGGGGCAGCAGGGGCAGGGAAGGTCAGACAGGCCTCCCCCAGGGCAGGGGGTTGCCCAGGGGTCCCGTGTGGTCCAGCTCCTGCCCTGTGCAGGTGAGAGGGACGAACGGCGTCCAAGGGAAGAGACTGCCCCTGCCCCCTGCCACCCCTGCCGTACCTGGTCAGGAATGCAGCTGGGATGCCCCCTTGCCACCAGGCTGAGGAGGGGCGCAGCAGGGGCCCAGGGGGTGGGAGCTGCCTCTGGGCACCGAGGGGCAGGGGTGTCCAGATGGGTGGGTGGCAGGGGCTAAGGGACTCTCGTGCCCCCGCCAGCCCTGGAGGTACCCGAGGTGGACCTGGATGGCCAGCTGCCCTTCGTGCGGCCCCTCCCACACGTCGCGGTGCTCCAGGACGAGCTGCCCCACCTCTTCCAAGAAGATGACTACGTGGGGGCCGAGGAGGAGGAGGAGGCGGCGGAGGCCCGGGGCGAGCACACGCTGATGGAAAAGTTTGGTGCGGGCGGGCCCCGCTGCGGGGCTCTGCTCTCAGGGCGGCCGCCCGCACCCCCTCAGCCCGGCCGCCTCCCACCCCGGGGTCTTGTCTGCACAGCGTATGTGGGGCTGAGCCTGGCCGGACCAGGGGGGCCCTGACCTCGCTCCCGGTCTGCCCCCAGTGTGCCTGGATGCCTCCTTCGGCCAGGACTGCAGCCTCACCTGTGATGACTGCAGGAATGGGGGGGCCTGCCTCCCGGGCCGGGACGGCTGTGACTGCCCCGAGGGCTGGACCGGGCTCATCTGCAATGAGAGTGAGGCCTGGGGGGTGGGGGAGGGGGTGGGGGGGGTCCTGCGGGCAGCCACCCTGGGCAGGGGGTCCCGGGGGCCCACCCGCTGCCGCGTTCCCTCCAGGTCCAGCGTCCACGGACCGCCCGCTCGGTGCCGGGCGCTGTTCTAGGTGCCGGGGGACCCCGGGGACTGGCAGGGGCCTGGTGTCTGCCCCTCGCGCACAGACCAGTGGCCAGTGGGCCAGCAGCTCAGGCGGCAGCGGGGTCTGACGGGGAGTAGCCAGCGGGCGGGAGCAGCCGCGACCCAGCCCGCGCAGCACGTTGGTGGTGGAAGTGCTTTTGAGACCTGCTGTCCCGGTCCCCACCCGGGGACCCCCGGGCACGGGGGGCGGTCTCAGGGCGGCGGTGACTGTCCCCGGGGGTCTGCCTGCCGAGAGCGCTGGAGGGGAGGTGGACGTCCTGGAGCTCAGAGGGAGGGAGTGTGGTGAGAGATCCGCCGTGTCTGCCACGTGTCACGGCAGGGCCGCGGGCGTGGGTGCTTCTGGACTGGGGGGCTCACACCCCAGGCGGGTGTCTCGGTGCCTCCAGAGGGGCTTCTGGGGCCGCGGTCCTTCTGTGGCCGGTGACCCTGGCGCGTTGCTGTCCCCGCCCACAGCTTGTCCCCCAGACACCTTTGGGAAGAACTGCAGCTTGTCCTGCAGCTGTCAGAACGGCGGGACCTGCCACCCCGCGACGGGGGCCTGCCGCTGCCCCCCTGGCGTCTCCGGAGCCCGCTGTGAGGACGGTGGGTGCAGCCCTCCTGGGGTGGAGGGGGTGGGACGCAGCCTCCCAGCTGGCCTCCGGGCGTCCTCCTAGCCGCCTGCCTCCCGCGGGAGGAGGGGAGGGGAAGGCACAGCGTGGACGCGAGCTTTTCCCGGGGCCCAACTAGAGCAGATGGTGAAGACTTGGCAGGAGAATAGCACTTCCAGATTGGGTTCCCCTGGAAGGTAGTGATCTCCCCATTCCTGGAAGCATTCAAGTAGAACTCTTGATGGCTGAGTGGAATTTGCAAGAGGGAACGTGGCTGCGTGGGGTGACCCTAGCGTCCTTTGTAACCGTGAAGGAATTCAAGAGTCTATGCAAATAAGTTTCCAAAAATGTTTTGCTTTTGAGTCTGCGGACCTTTGAAGTTCTGCCTCTTTGGCTGGAGAGTGTGGTTAGTGCATAGAGAACTTCCTGCCTTAGTAGGGGGGCTCGTTTCAGTCACCGGAACCCGTCCCTGGGACTCTCCCCCCGTTCTGGGCTTCGGGGCGGCGCGGGCCCCGCACGCAGCCACGGGGCTCCCGGCCCCCGAAGGACTTGCATCGTTGTGCTTTTGCTTGTGCTGTGGCGTGGCTCCCCAGAGACCTGGGCCTCGGCTGCGGTCCTGTGGGGAGCGGGCACCTGTGCGGGGGGGGGGGGGCCTGAGGGGCTCCGTCCTGGGAGAGGCCCGTCCTCGGGCAGGAGGGCTCCGCGGCCCCCGCACTCGCTTCCCGGAATCCGGGCGCCCCAGGGCCTGGGCTGCGGCCCTCCAGCCTCTGCCTCTGTTTCCCCGTGTCCAGCTTTCCTCTCTTTCCCTTTGAAGGACACGCGTGGGATCTGGCCACTTGGGTAACCAAGGCGGGTCTCACCCGTAGATCTTGGGGATTTAGACACGGACGTATTTTGGGGTCACTGGCCAGCTCGCTGTGGCCCTTCTGTAGGCAGGACTGGGGCAGGACCAAGCCTGAGGGAAGCACTTTGGGAAGGAAATCCAGATGTCCCTTCCTAGCCCCGGGTTCCCCTGAGCTTGGGCCCGGGGCACTGGCCGGCTGGGGCTGTGTGTCCCTCCTTCCCCGAGGGCCAGAGGTGGGGCCAGGTGACCCGCGAGGGACGGGGGTCCCTGCAGATGCGGGTGGGATGCAGGAGACGGGGGTCTCTGTGCATCTCCCACGCGTAAGCTGAAGAATGTCCTTGGCTTCGCCCCCTGGGCCGCCCTCCAGGCCACAGATGCTGGGGCGACGGGCCAGCCAGGGCGGTTGGCCATATGCGTGCTTCATCTTGTGCCTGCGCTGTCCTCCCAGTCCCCCTGCCTGCCCCTGGGCCCCTCCCTATCTGGGGTGCAGAGTCCTGGGCTGCTGGTGGCACGTGAGCCCTCTGCCCCGGTGGCCCGGGCCCATCCCAGCTCCCGTGCTAGGCGCTGGGGCCCCTGCGAGCATCCCCACAGGCACGAGGACAGTCCAGGGGGCACTCAGCAGGCCTGCCTCCCCCAGGCTGCCCCAAGGGCTTCTACGGCAAGCAGTGCCACAAGAAGTGCCACTGTGCCAATCGCGGCCGGTGCCACCGCCTCTACGGGGCCTGCCTCTGTGACCCGGGGCTCTACGGCCGCTTCTGCCACCTGGGTGAGTCTCCTGCCCTGGCTGCCTGTGCCCAAGGGGGTGGCCGAGTGCCCCTTCTGTGCCTTGCTGCCCACACTTGGGCTCGGGTGTGAGGTCACCACCTGCAGATGACGATGCGAGCTGGGATGTGGGGTCCGCCCCGGGGCTGCGGGCTGAGAGCCGCGTCCTCTAGACTGCGCCGGCCTTCAGGGTGTCTCCCTGTACCTCCCGGCCCCAACCGGGCTAGTGGGTGGGCTGCCTCTGAGTGGGGCACAGGCTCACCTTGGCTTTTGGAGTTCCCTGGCAGCCAGGGTGAGTCCTGCGTCCCCAGTGGGGTCCCCCCTCCCTGGTGGGCCGGTGGAGAAAAGGTGGGTGACGATGAGCTGACCTCCCCTTTACGTCACTCTTTACGTCACTCTGTAGAAGGATCATTGAAAGGGGAGGAACCAGGAGTCTGTGGGTCTCTGGGCGGGGAAGTGGTGGGACCCGGGACACACGCCTACACTTGGCCAAGACCCTGTTTCTCAGCTGTAACGCGGGCACGCTGGTCCCGGCGCCCTGGGACACCAGGGCGGGGCGGGCAGAACCGCCCTGTGCGGGTCTCGGGGACAGTGAGTGGGGGGCCGGAGAGCCGGGCCCGGGCAGGGGGCGCTGGCGGGCGCCGGTGGGCAGGCTCCGGTGTGGGCTCTGTGGCTGCAGTCTGTCCGCCGTGGGCCTTTGGGCCGGGCTGCTCGGAGGAGTGTCGGTGTGAGCAGCGGAACACGCTTGCGTGCGACCGGAGAGATGGCAGCTGTTCCTGCAAGGCGGGCTTCCGGGGGGAGCGGTGCCAGGACGGTGAGTGCAGGGGCGCGGTGGGGTGGGGCCCCAGGCTGGCTGACCCTGCAGGCCCCTTCTCCTTGCTCCCCTGCAGAGTGTGCGCCGGGCTTCTTCGGGCCGGGGTGCCTGCAGGCGTGCGCCTGCCCTCGGGGCGTGGCCTGTGACCCTGTCAGCGGCCAGTGTGGGAAGCAGTGTCCCGCCGGCTACTGGGGGAAGGACTGTGACCAAGGTCAGTGGCCAGCCCGCGGGGTGCCCAGGGTCGGGTGGGGTATGGGTCCCCTGGCCGGTGCTGGGCTCTGGGCCCCGGAAGTCAGCCGCGGAGCCTGGCCCTGGTGGTGCTTCCCACCTGCCGAGGTCCCCCCCCCTCCGGTCACGCAGGGGTGCCTCAGCACTGGTCTGCGCGGCCCCGTGCACCCGGGAGGGCTGCTGGGGCACGAGTCCGTCTGTGCCCGGGCCTGGCCCAGGGAAGGGGTCTACCCCCCCACTGGTGAGCTCGAACATGCTCGGTGTGCGGGGGGCTCCCGTCCCGGTGGGTCTGAGCCTGCGGGACCCGGGCAGCTTCGGGCTGGAGGTGCAGCGTGGTGCGTGATGGAAGGTCCCCCGGCCCTGCTGCCCGGGATGGGGGGTGGGGTGGGAGGGGAGGACGGGGTGCAGAGCCATGGGCAAGGCTGGAGGCCCCCAGGCAGACGAGGAGGAAGAAAGCTCTCCGCCTGGGTCCCGGGGCTGCCCTGGGCCCACTCACGGGGTGTGGCCTGGTGGGGACCTTCCGGAGCGCGCAGTGTGAGCGCTGTCTGCACCCGTTGGCCCCGAGTGGATGGGAACTGCCAGGCCTGCTCGGTCACGGGTGTGAGCAGGCTTGGGCGGTCGGCGGGCTCGAGCTCCCTCTAGCCTTGGCCTGTCCCCTCCGGGGAACAAGGCGGGGGTGGGGGCCACCACCCAGCCAGAGCTGAGGAGTCAGTGTCTCCCTGTGTGCCCGGGCCAGGTCCCTCCAGAGAGGTGGTCCCGGAGACCGAAGTGATGATCTCGCAGAGCTCTGGGGCCCCAGGGGTCCAGGAGGAGTGTGGGGCCGGGGGGGCTGGGCACCCAGCCTGGACCCCCAGCCCCCTGTGTACCCCGTGTGGTGTCTGGGGGCCTTGAGTAGCTGCTCGCATCTGCCCTCCTGTCCCAGAAGCCCCGGCAGAGTGCAGCCAGCCACAGGCTTGCCTTGGGGACCCCTGACTGTGCTCTCTGCCCCCCACACTCCTACGGACACCCTCAGAGCGCTTGCGTACCCCCGCACACACGGCAGCCGTCCCCCGGGAGTGGCAGGTCTCCAATCCCAGGGCTCACCTGGAGCCCCTCTCTGCTGGTTTTTCCTATTTTCCTTGACAGTTTCCTGTGCCTTAAGGATGCGGCACAGGAAATGCCACGCGCACTTTCACGGGCACGACGGGCTCCCCGCTCTTGTCGGGTCTGGAAAGATTTATCCCCCCAAATGCATGTCTGTAGGGCCCCCGAGGCCCAACAGGGCAGCTTCAGCTGGTGCTGTCACGGGCCTCTATACCCTGGTCCCCACTGCGCCTCCAGTCCTGCTTCCAGTCCTGCCTCCGGTCCTGCTCATGGGCCCCTGCCCCGGGGGCGGGGGGAGGCGGGCGGGCGCCCGCACGGATGGGCTCTCAGGACAAGGGTCAGCAGGTTGTGTCTTCAGTCCCAGGGCCCCCTCGCAGGGACTCCACCCACCCCTCTGCCCCTCTCCCCCAGGGCAGGGTGCGTGCTCCCCACTCCCGCAAGGGCACTTTGATTCCTTGGGCGTGGAGCTCGACCCCACGGCCCAGCTTCGCCCTCCTCCCTGGTCCTGCCAGAGCTTTCCTGCGGCAAGGGGAGGAGGGGTGGGGGGTTGGCCCAGGGTTACCGCCCTGCTGCGGTGGGTGGGGAGGCCGTCCCCAGGCTGGTGGGGGGGGGGCTCCCGGCGCCCGCACCCGCACCTCGAGCCCCCTGCGTGCTCCTCAGCCGGCTCTCCCTCCCTGGTCTCTGCTCTTCCCGGGGTCTTGCTGCCCCTCCACTGGGCAGAGGAGAAGGACTCCACTTGCCCCTCCACTGGGCAGAGGAGAAGGGCCCCCCCCATCCTCCTAATGTGTCTGGTTCCCACAGGAGCCCCGTCCTGCTGGGAGAGGGCCGCGGCCGGGGGTAGAGTGGTGTATGCAGACCCCCACCTCTCCCCACCCGGTGCTCTTTGGGGACCTGAGATGGGGCTGCACCAGTCCTGGGCTTCCTGGCTGGTGGGGAGGGGGGAAGAGGGGAGGGCGGAGCTGCCTCCAGCTTGCCGCAGGGTGCCCGCAGAGTCTGCCCTGCACCCCTTCCCCCCCACCCACCCCGTGCACGGTCAGCCCAGGCAGGCCTCTCCCTGCCTGTGTGCTCCATGCCCTGCCTGCTCCTGTGACCACCATGGTCATCCAGCGGCCCCCGGCTGTGCCCAGCAGCCCCACTGGGGTAGGGGGGCAGCTCTGCAAGGGGGTGGCTGAGGCCCTTCCTGTCCCTTCCTGCAGAGTGCCCAGAGGGGACATTCGGTGTCAACTGCTCCGCCTCCTGCTCCTGTGGTGGGGCACCTTGCGACCGGGTCTCGGGGCAATGCCAGTGCCCTCCAGGGAGGACTGGGGACGACTGTGGGGCAGGTGAGTGGCAGCGGCGTCCTGAGATACCCCTCCTGTGCTGCACAAGTCTGGGTGGTCCCAGCCCCGGAGCCCTGCAGACCCCAGCCCCAGCCCCGGAGCCCTGCAGACCCCAGCCCCAGCCCCGGAGCCCTGCAGGCCCCAGGCCCCATCCCCAGCCCCGGAGCCCTGCAGACCCCAGCCCCGGAGCCCTGCAGGCCCCAGCCCCGGAGCCCTGCAGGCCCCAGCCCCAGCCCCGGAGCCCTGCAGGCCCCAGGCCCAGCCCCGGAGCCCTG
>CM053570.1:99616061-99678209 GCA_028646485.1 Cryptoprocta ferox
GCGCTTGGTCTGGGTGGGGTGGGGGTGAGCTGACCTATCGTACAGGAGCCCGTCAGCCACGGGCAGGTGGGCCAGCAGAGCCGCCTGCCCTCCCCTCCCCTCGGGCCGTGGGGTGCCCTCCAGCTGCCTGCCTAGCTCGTGGGAGTCTCCTGGCCTCTCTCAAAGGGAATGATGTGATTCCCATTTTGCCTGTTGAGCCGTCCTGGGGCAGGGGCTCCCCTTTGGGGGTGGTGCCTGCAGTCCGCAGCCCTAGGAGGGGCCAGGTGCTCCCACGGCCCGCTTCTCTCCCTCCCCTGGGCCGGCTCCCTTGGTGCCACCGCTAGGCTGGGATGCAGGGGTGGTGCCGTGCCCCCCAGGCCAGCAAGGCCCCCGGGGAGACTGACTGGCTGTGGGGGGGCTAGATTGTCCCGAGGGCCGCTGGGGGCTGGGCTGCCAGGAGATCTGCCCCGCGTGTGAACACGGCGCCGTCTGCGAGCCTGGAACCGGAGCCTGCCTGTGCCGCCCCGGCTACACGGGCAGCCGCTGCCAGGACGGTGAGCCCAAGTTCCCCGATCTCAGCCCCGAGCCCGCGCCCCGGGCGGCCCCCACCCCCACCCCGCTCACGCTTCCTTGCCCTGCAGCGTGCCCGGCGGGCTGGTTTGGGCCCGACTGCCAGATGAGATGCTCCTGTGCCAACGACGGGCACTGCCACCCGGCGACCGGGCATTGCAGCTGTGCCCCCGGGTGGACCGGCCTCAGCTGCCAGAGAGGTGAGTGGCCCGGGGTCCCGGGGCTGGGGGAGAGGGGGAGGCGTGATGCTCGCGGGTTCTGCCTGTGCAGGCTGATCCGGGTCGTGTTGCAGCCTGTGACAGCGGGCGCTGGGGACCCAACTGCAGCCACACCTGCAGCTGCAGCGCAGGCCACGGGAGCTGCGACGCGGTCAGCGGCCTGTGTGTGTGTGAGGCCGGCTATGCGGGCCCTCGGTGCGAGCAGCGTGAGTCCGGGCCCGCCCACAGTCGTGCTCCCTAGCGCATGCACGTGCACGCACGCAAGTCCTGGGGGCCCTGGTGCTGCCTTTCTGTCCCGGGACAGGCAGGGGGTCCCCTCCCCCAGCACCCCTCCCCCTCCCCCTCCCCCTCCCCCCGTGTACCTGGGCCTGAGACACCGCCACACCTGGAGCAGCAGGCAGGAAGAGGTGGGGTCTGTCGCACCCTACGGGGTACCCTGAGGAGGGAGGACCAAAGGCTGTGACCTTCCGCGTCAGCCCCCCTACAGCTGGGTCCAGGGGTTCCGAAGTCACCCCTGGGGCTCCTACCTCCTGGGGGCTCAGTCCTTAGCTGGGCGGGATGGGGGTGGAGGCAGGTGGGTGAGCCCCTTGAGGAGCGGCCCCCAGTCCCATCCTCTGGCTCCGACGGCAGAGGCACAGGCAGGTCTCTGTCAGTCTCCCCCACTTCTGGCTGATGCTGGGGGGGGGGGGCTGTGTGTCCCAGGGTGTCCCCAGGGCTACTTTGGGCCGGGCTGTGGGCGGCGGTGCCAGTGTGAGCACGGGGCAGCTTGTGACCACGTCAGCGGGGCCTGCACCTGTCCGGCCGGCTGGAGGGGAACCTTCTGTGAACGCGGTGAGCTGGGGTGTGGGCGGGGCTGGCGGGTGCGCTGGGTCCTGGCAGCCCCCGGTCACCACCGCTCTCTGCAGCCTGCCCCGCCGGCTTCTTCGGCCTGGATTGCCGTGGCGTCTGTGACTGCGCCGTGGGAGTGTCCTGTGACTCCGTGAGCGGTTCCTGCCTCTGCCCTGCCGGCCGCCAGGGTCCCCGCTGCGCCCAGGGTATGAGAGGCCAGGCCGGAGGGGGGCCACCAGAGGGGGGCGGCACTGCCGGAGGGGGAACTGCCGGAGGGGGGCTGGTCCGCCCTGCCAGACTCGCCTCCAGGGCCTCGGCCTGCGTGTCCCAAGCTGCCAGGTGGCATCCTGCTGGAAATGCTGCTTTGCCCGCAAGGGCAGCGTGTTGGTCTCTGGGGCCACCCTGAGTGGTGCCCAGGCTGGAGAGAAGGGAGGACCGCCCAGCCGCCCCTGTCTGCTGCAGCCCCTGCCAGGGCCTGCTCCCCAGACCCCTGATGCCCCCACCCCCGTCCTGCAGCCTGCCCAGCCCAGTCCTACGGACACAACTGCAGCCGAGCCTGCACCTGCTTTAACGGGGCCTCCTGTGACCCCGTCCACGGACAGTGCCGCTGTGGCCCTGGCTGGATGGGCCCCACCTGCCTGGAGGGTGAGCCCCCCTTGAGGAGGGGTCCTTTAGGAGCAAGCAGCCCCACCCCGGGAGTCCGGAACCAAGGGGGGCGTCAGCCCCTCAGTGAGCCATGCGGGGTCAGATGGGCGCGGGATCCTGGCGGACCTGGGTTTCACCGGGAATGATGGGCAGGGAGGGCCGAGGCCTGTCACACCCTCATGGGGCCCGGGGTGGCCTGGGGCGGCTCTCTGGGAGGGGTCCTTCCCGCAGAGCCTCGTGGTGGGTTGTGGGGTGGCTACAAAGCAGGAAGCCACCAGGGCCGGCCCCACTGGGCTGACGGGTGGGGTGCTGCCTCCCCCCCACAGCCTGCCCCTCAGGCCTGTACGGCGAGAACTGTCAGCATTCCTGCCTCTGCCAGCACGGGGGCACCTGCGACCCCGTCTCAGGCCACTGCACGTGCCCGGAGGGCTGGGGTGGCCCGGCCTGTGAGGAGGGTGAGCGCTGGTCAGGCGGCGGCGGAGGAGGGACCCGGGGGCTGGGGTGGGTGCCCTGAATGTCCTGGCACGCCCCCACCCTCTGTGGGCAGAGACGGCTTCTTGCTGTGGCCCCAGGTCTGCAGTGTGGCCCGCCCTGGGCACTTCTTCTCGACGGCATGGGGTGCAAGGCCCTGGGTGGGGTGGGGGTCTCCTGAGAGCTGGGGGCACAGGGCGCTCCCAGAGCACTGTACCCTGCAGAGTGTCCCCCCGGACACTTCGGAGCCGGCTGCAAACACAGCTGTAGATGCCGCAACGGCGGCCTCTGTGACCGGCGCTCAGGCCACTGCCTCTGCCCAGCCGGCTGGACCGGGGACGAGTGTCAGAGCCGTGAGTGGGCCAGGTTGGGGGCTGGTGGGGGGAGGTCCGGGGGTCCCTCTGGGCCCATCAGGGGCTGGCCTCAGCCTCACTCCGGGGTGGAGGGCCCAGTGAGGGGTCACTTAGCAGGCAGGGTCAGGGGCTGCTGTCTGAGCACCCCCTGTGGGAGGGGTGGGGGGCCCTGCTTGAACCCCTGGAGCCCAACCCAGCCCTCCGCCCGGTCTCATCCGCTGCAGCCTGTGCTGAAGGCATGTTTGGGGCTCACTGTGAGGAGCGCTGTGCCTGCCGGCGGGGCGCCACCTGCCACCACGTCACGGGGGCCTGCCTCTGCCCCCCGGGATGGAGGGGCTTGCAGTGTGAGAACGGTGAGCACCTCTGCGCCGCCAGCACCCAAGGGCCCGACTGCTGGGGTGGGGGTGGGTCCTTACGCTGTGCCCCCTGCCCCCCCCTCGCTGGCCCTGGGGCTCCCGCCACCCCAGCACATGGCTTCCTGCAGCCTGCCTGCGTGGCTGGTTCGGAGAGGCCTGTGGCCAGCGCTGCCAGTGCCCGCCCGGCGCCCCCTGCCACCACGTCACCGGGGAGTGTCGCTGTCCTCCGGGCCTCACAGGGCCCAGCTGCGAGCAGGGTAGGTGACCCCACCCAGGCGGGTGCAGGGCTGCGCGCACCCCTGAGCTGCACCCCCGCGGAGGGGGTCCGGGGGAGGATGGGTGCTCCCGAGCTGGGCCAGGACTGACCTCCGCCTGCACCCCAGCCTGCCCGCCAGGCACCTTTGGGGAGAGCTGTGGGCAGAAGTGCCATTGTCCCGGCGAGAACCAGGTCTGCCACCCTGCCCTGGGGACCTGCACCTGTGCCGCTGGCTACCACGGCTCCGGCTGCCAGCAACGTGAGTGCGCCGTGCTGCCCGTGCCCCCCGGAGGGCTGTGCGCTGCGGCGGGCCCGGCCCAGCTCCAGCCCCCGGCAACGGCCCCTGTTCCTTGCAGGGTGCCCCCCTGGGCGCTTTGGGCCCGGCTGTGAGCAGCTGTGTGGGTGTCTCAATGGGGGCTCCTGTGACGCGGCCACCGGGGCCTGCCTCTGCCCTGCTGGCTTCCTTGGGGCTGACTGCAGCCTGGGTGAGCGGCTGGGGCGAGGGCTGGGGGGCTGGGTGAGGGCGGGGGGGCTGCCCCCAAGCCTCGGGCAGGGCCCCTGACCATCTGCCCCCCTGATTTTCCTGCTGGGCCTGGCCCCAGGCTAGGCTAAGGTGGGGGGTGTCAGTGTGACCCCAGTGTCCCTGCCGGCCGACTCTGTCCCCTTCACCCCGCCACCCTCATCAGCCATGGCTGGCAAGGGCTTGTGCCCCTCTGTGCAGAGGCCAGCCAGGCACCCAGCTGAGAAAAGGGCCTTTTTCTGAGTCATGTGGGGACTTTCCACCCGTCCGGGAGCCTGGCTGGGGCGGGGCAGGGTGGGGGCAGCGGTGAGTCACTGTCACCGCAGAGTAGGCCTGGCCCCCAGCAGACCTGCGGGTCAGGGGAGATGCCAGGGCAGGCAGGGGCATGGGAGGAGGGCGCCTCTGGCCTGTCCGGGCCAGACACCGGGCTCCCCCCGCCCCATCCTGTCCCCGGGCTGCTGTGGCAGAGAAGGGAGCCAGCAGCGGCGGGCACCGTCCTGTCTCCTCCCGGCAGCCTGCCCGCAGGGCCGCTTCGGCCCCGGCTGTGAGCGTGTGTGCAGGTGCGGGCAGGGAGCGGCCTGCGACCCCGTGACTGGCGGCTGCACCTGTCCCCCGGGGAGGACCGGCCTCCACTGTGAGCACGGTGAGCACCCACTCTGCCCGCCGCCATCCGCATCAGCCCCCGGGAGTGGGGCCGATGGGGTGAAGCCACGGGTCCCCCAGGGGCGAACTGGGCCCCAGAACCAGGTGGTGCGCTCACGCTGACAGTCTCCAGTGATCCCACGGGGCTCATGGGGGCTGAACCGGTTCAACCCAGACCCTCCCAGCAAGGCGGGGTCAAGCGGCTGTTTCGTCTGAGGACAGAGCCAGCTTCCTGACTCACGTCCCTTTGGACCAGGGTCCCGCTGGCCCTTTCTGCTGGGCCAAGAGCCAGGGACCCCAGGTAGAGGGAGGCCTGGGGCACAGGGCACGGGGGAGAAAAGGGGTGGCTCGTGCCCGTGATGGCACCCGGTCCCCACGGCCACAGCTACAGCCCCTTGGCCTGGCCCCCAACCCTGGTAGGTCTGCGCTCTCTGCCCTTCTTTCGTCCTCCTCCAGGGGTCAGTGACGACCCCCCGGCCCCCATTCTTAGCCAGTGGCCGCAGAGTCGTAAGCCTTATGGGCTGGCTGCAGCCCGGCCATCGTTAGCCTCCAGGAAGTATGGCAGCCACGGGTCAGTCGTTATTACCCTCAGGGGCCACTGGAGTGCACGGCAGCCCGGCCTCCTCAGCCCAGAGAATGTGCCCGTGCAGAGGGCCACCACCTCCAGGAAGGCTTCCCTGACCACCCCCTGCCAGCCGGGCAGGCACTCCCAGCCCCTGGAGGCCTCTGGCCCCGCTCATCCTGATTGTCCTCAGCGCTCAGCCAGCCCTGGCGTTCGCTGACTCGGGGACTGGGTGAATGAGCAGGACGCGGCCGGTGTCGCTCCCGGCACTCGCGTGCCCGGAGGCGGGGACTGGCACCAGCAGGAAGCGCCTGTTGAAGGAAGGTCTGCCGTGGTGGGGACGAGTCCCCGGAGCGCGTCCAGCCCCCGGCCGGAGCTGGGAGCAGTGCCTGACTTCTGCCTCCAGGCTGCCCTCGGAACCGGTTTGGCGTGAGCTGTGAGCACGTGTGCTCCTGCAGAAACGGGGGCCTGTGCCAGGCCACCAACGGCAGCTGCTCCTGCGGCCTGGGCTGGACGGGGCCGCGCTGTGAGCTGGGTGAGGCTCCGGGCGGCCGGAGGGTCAGGGCCTCGGGGGAGGGGGCGGCTCTGGGGCCCCCCCGGGAGAGCATGGGGCTCAGCGGCCGCCAAGGGTCTGGGCAAGGCTCCCGAGGCTGCTCGAGTCAGGCTAGTGCGGCGGGGGGTGGGGGGTGGGGGGCGTCTCTCGCGCCCCCCTCCTCCCCCGCGGGAAGCTGACCGGCCTGGTCTCTCCGCAGCCTGCCCTCCCGGCCGCTACGGTGCCGCCTGCCGCCTGGAGTGCTCGTGCCAAAATAACGGCACCTGCGAGCCGGCCACGGGCGCCTGCCGCTGCGGCCCCGGCTTCTACGGGCAGGCCTGCCAGCACCGTGAGTCCCGGGGGGGGAAGGCCTGCCAGCACCGTGAGTCCCGGGGGGGGAAGGCCTGCCAGCACCGTGAGTCCCGGGGGGGAAGGCCTGCCAGCACCGTGAGTCCGGGGGGGGGGGCCCTGCCTGGTGTCTGCCTCTGGGCTTCCATCATGAGGGCCGCTGTCCCCATCCCTCCCCACGGGGCCAATGACGTAAGGCCTGGCCCTGCTCACTGAGGGACCCCCAGGCCAGAGGTCTGGGGCTCGGTCGCGTGAGAGCAGGCGGCCCTCCCACCCGAGTCCCAGCCGTGATGGGGGAGCCAGGCCTGGGTGGGGGAAGGGGGAACATGGGCCTCGGAACCAGGGGCCTGTCACTCCCCTGCTCACTCCCGGCAAACCGAGGCAGGGGCTCTAACATGGGTCCCCTTCAGCCTGTCCCCCCGGCTTCCACGGGGAGGGCTGCCAGGCGGCGTGTGAGTGTCAGCACGGAGCCTCCTGCCACCCCGTCAGCGGCCAGTGTCTCTGCCCCGCCGGCTTCTACGGCCAGCTCTGTGAGAGGGGTGAGTGTGCTCCCCTGGCTCTGTCCAGTCTGGCGTGGGGACAGGAGGGGACACTGAGTCCACTGTCCCCCACCAGGGTGTGAACCAGGCTCATTTGGAGAGGGCTGCCGCCAGCACTGTGACTGTGAGGCAGGGGCACCCTGCGACCCCGTCACCGGCCAGTGCCTTTGCCCGCCAGGGCGCACAGGGGCCGCCTGTGACCATGGTGAGTCTGGGGTCCCGATTGGTGGGGCACACTGCCCCCTGTGCCCACCCCACCCCTCTGTGGGGGCAGCTGCTGGAGGGGGTGCCCTGCTCTCTGGCCAGAACGGGGGCCCGTTAGGTGGGGCGGAGACCTGCCCGGACGGAGGAGGGGCTGCCCAGTGCCGGCCGCACACGTGAGCTCATGGTTGTGCGCCCGTCTTGATCCGGGGAGGAGAGTCCCTGACTGCCAGCCCCTCTGCCAGCCCCAGGGCTGGGGAGTGAGTGGGGTGGTGACGCCGGGCAGGTGACTGGGACCTGCTTTCCGGGGTGGGAGCTCACGCCGGGCGGGAGCAGTGAGGTCTGAGGCCTCTGCCCCCTCACACTCAGGCACAGAGGGCCTGGGGTCCCCAGGGCAGGGCGGGCGGGTGGACACTCAGGCCTACGTCTCCTGCTCCGTCCTGCGTGCAGACTGTAGACCGGGCTTCTTCGGGCCGGGCTGTGCCCTGCGCTGCAGCTGCAGGGCTGGGGCCGGTTGTGACCCCGTCAGTGGGCAGTGCCACTGCGTGGACGGCTACACAGGGCCCACCTGCCAGCAAGGTGAGTCAGGCTCCGGAGGGGGTGGAGGAAGGGTGACATGCCCTACCCTGGCCGGGACCCCAGCCCTCCTCCCCACACAGCCGACGGGACCGGGCACCCCGGCGAGGACATCACCGTCCCAGCCTGGTACCCCTGGTGTCTGCACGGCTACTGGTGGGCAAGGCATGGACCGTGGGGCAAGGTTCTGCCGCGCCTGCGCCAGCAGCCCACGGCGGCCCTAGACCCGGCAAGGGTGGGCTCAGCCCCAGGCAGGGCTGGAAGCTCTGGTGTAGCCTCTGCGGACCCGGCCCTCCCCCCCTTCCCCCCCTCCCCTCCCCCGTCCCCCTCCCTTCCCCTCCTCCCTCCCCTCCCTTCCCCTCCTCCCTCCCCTCCTCCCCTCCTCCCTTCCCCCCTCCTCCCCTCCTCCCTTCCCCCCTCCTCCCCTCCTCCCTTCCCTCCTCCCCTCCTCCCTTCCTCCCTCCCCTCCTCCCTTCCCCTCCCCTCCCTGCCCTGCTTGTGTGAACCAGAGCGCGGTGGTGCGCCCCTGTGAGTGCACGCGCGCTGCAGTCTGCGTGCTAACCGTGTGCGTGCCCGCGCTCCTGTGCACGTCGGTGCCCGCCTGCACCCCCAGGCGGTGGGGGAGGGTGCAGGCACTGCGCCTTGGACTCTCAGCTCCCCGGGGGAACGTGGGTCTGCAGGCAAAACCCTGCGGAGCCCCTGGGGTTCGGCGCTCAGCTTGCCCAGACCCCGCCTGCCGAGGGGAAGGGGTGTGTGCGCTGAGGTCGTGCCTGGGGCCAGTGCGGACACACAGCTGAAGCCAGGCGCCGGGCTGAGAGGGGGTTCCAGACAGGTGGTCGGCTGGGAACCCCAGAGGCGGGCTGGATGTTAGGAGCGTCTGGCAGCCCTGGCCCACGAGTGTTAGGAGCCCCGGGGGCGGCGCCCGGGAGGCTGGGTGGGGGCGGGGCCTGGGCGGCGGGGGCGGGGCCTGCAGGACTGCGGCTCCGGACAAAGCGCCACCCACGGCGGCACCTGGTGGTCGGCTGTGGTATTGCGCCGCGGGCCCCAGGGCGGGCCGAGCAGCCCGGACAGGTAGGGGGTCTGGGTCGTGGGTCACCCCTGAGCCCGGTGGGAAGGAGGAGAGGCGAGGCCTGCTGCCTTGCAGTTCTGGGCCCTGTTCCCTTCCCTGGAGTGGACCGGCTGGCTTCTGGTAAAACCCCTCTCCATCCAGCCTCAAAGTCCCACCTCCCAGCCCTCCATGCTACTGGCCTGGGGGCACTGGGGGCTTTCATTTGAGGAGGGGGGGAGGCTTTGCCAGGGAGGGCCCTACAGGCCTAGGTGGCAGAGTGGCATTTGCGGGTGTCACTGGTCTGTTACCAGGAGACTGAGGCCAGAGGAGGGATGAGGATTGTGCACTTACATATGATCCGGGCCCCGCAGGGTGGTGGGCGGTCCAGAATCTGGGCCTCAGACACGGGCCGTGCGGAAGCTGGGGAGGAAGGGCCAGCCTGGAGCTGGAAGGGCCGGAGGGGACACCGGAAATGTGAGCCCAGAACTCTGGCCGGGTCAAGAATGTCCATGTGCCGCGGGGCTGACCCTCCTTTCCCGGGTCCCTACAGTGGCCTCACAGCCCGCCTCCGATGGACCAGCACCTGGGCTCAGCAGCAGGACACAGAAACACTAGCGCAGAGGCAGTCCTCCAGCAGGCCCGCCTCTCAGGGGCTCCGACGACCACTGAGGAGGGGCCCCCATGGGCCAGGACTCCGGCCCAGCCTCGTCCCCGAGGGCCACACGCAGCCACGCGGCCCCTCACTCTGCAAGGATCAGCGGGCCCGGGGAGGGAGGCCCTGGCCGGCCCAGCTCCAGGGACCAGGGAGCCCAGCGAGGGCACCGAGCAAGCCCCGCCTCCCCGGGTCAGGACTGAGGGCAGGCGCGGGCGCCGGCCAGGTTCTTCCGGTGCTCGGCCCTGGGACTGCTGTGCTCAGCCTGCTCACCGGAGCCGCAGCCCACTGTATTTATGTAAAAGTATTTATGGGCAGCTGGACACGCCCGCTGCACCCTGGGCACCGGAAGGCTGCCCATCTCCTGCCCCACGAAACCCTGACGCGGGACTTTGGGCTCCGAGGGGCCTCGGGGCGGGGGGCTCCGGTACATGTGAAACCCAGTAATTTAAGAAAGCAGCAGCCGCGTCCTTGTGGCCCGTGTGTTCACTGCTTGGGGCTCACTGTGGTGGCCTCCGGGGTCCTGACCGGGCTGTGGGTGGCACATGAGGAGAGCTGGAGTTTGTCCTGGTTCCTGGTCTAGAGGGGCACACGGGGGCTGGTCTGTGTGCCGGTCCCTCGGGGAGGGGGCGGCCCCAGGGCAGGGGTGCTGGTGGGGGGGGGGCCGAAGACCCCTCCCCTCCTGTCTTCAGAGCAGGACGGCGGAGGGTGAAGACCACCAGCCGAGCTAGCCCCCCTGTCCCCTTAAACAGACGACTAGTGAATGGCCCGTGGCAGCGGAAGCCAAATGGACGGGCCGCTGTGTTAAGGTTTTAAAGCAAATGTAATAAATGCCTCAGGAGGGACAAGGGGGGACAGATTGGTGACATACAAGAAGCGGCAGTCACAGGAGGACACGCAGCTGTGGAGGGTGGGTGGTTGGTGGGCGCGGCGTGGCGGGATAACGCTCAGCCTGGAGGCAGCAGGGAGGCTTCGAGAGGGAATGGACGGGGCCAGGGGGCCAGAGAGGAAGGTTAGCAGAAATAGAGAAGGCGAGATGTTAACATCCTTCTAACTGAAGCTCTAGAACAAGAAGGAAAAACATGACGTGAAGCAACAACAGAAGTTCGCGCGTTAGAAGGGAGCCATCTCAGGCTGAAGGCACTCAACACGTAAAACAAAAGTAAAAAAAGCCATGATCCAAAGAATTTTAAGGAAATCACCAGCAAAGAGAGATTCTAAAACGTCCGGAAGAGAAGGGAGATCCATGTGACATCAGACTTGACAACGGAAACTCTGGAATTGAGGCCGAGATGCTCTGTTTTCAAAGCACGGAAGAAAAATATTTGACACTCAAAATTTACGTACTGTTAAAGTATCTGGAAAACAAAGTCAGGGTTATTCTTGGGTCTCCGAGGCCCCAGGGGACTCACCCTCGAAAGCCTGATCTCAAGATGCGCGCAGAGGACGCTCACCGGCAAGGAGAGAAAGGAGCCCAGGAAGGTGCAGTGAGATGTCCCCACAGTTCCCGCATAACCTGGTGACAGAGTCAGCGATTCACATTATGAGAGCGAGAGCGTTTGGAGCAGGGGAGGGGAGAGTGTGCTCGGCCCCTCCCTGCTGGTGAGGGACATCAGTAAGCCACAGACAGTGGTGACAGCCACAGACACCTGAGTGCAGACACGTAACAAGCAAGGTCATGTCCTGCGAGGATGTGCCACCTTTCAGCCACCTGGAGGGAATGCCATCTCCGCTGGAAGGTGGGGAGGGACAAACAATAAAGCCGAGTAAGAAAGTAGATTAGCAAAGCCTGTGAGTGGTTACAAGGGACATCAAGACCCAGATCCGTGGGCTGCCCTAGACGTTACTCTGTAGTATTTTGACTGTTAAGGGCATGCCTCGAAGGATGAAACGTAAGCTTAGGAAGTAAATCAAAAGGAAGCTGGGGTAGGAGTTTTAACGTTTCTGGGTGAAAAGCATCGTAAGTGACTGTATACAAATACACGTATGTAATGCACGTAACAGTAGACGCTTGGAAATTCATTAAAGTGACAATATAACAGGTAAAAATAAACTGAGAGCGGGTGATTTCACCATGTTCTTTAAAAAATTCATTAAGCAAACAGGACATAAGTTTTTAATAAACTTTAGCATGCATGGTATATATGTAAGCTTATGTTCATATATACAGAATTTATATTTATGTATGTAAACTTTACACTCAGCAAGTGGAGAATGATGGGACACTTAACAAACCTAAAATTCCATTGAAGATGAATAAGGAAGAAAAAACTAGCAAGACAGAATTTTAAAACATTCTTTTAATGTTTTATTTTTGGGAGAGCGAGAGAGGGAGACACAGAATCGGAAGCAGGCTCCAGGCTCCGAGGTGTCAGCACAGAGCCCGATGCCAGGCTTGAACCCATGAACCGTGAGATCATGACCTGAGCCGAAGTCGGACGCTTAACCAACAGCCCCCCAGGTGCCCCTTGATGTTATTTTTAAACACGAAGAGAAGATACAGGAGAGAGAATTAACTTACAGGTTCAGCAGAGGAAGACATAAAGATGATATGAAGAATGATTACATATAAGTAATGAAATTTTTTTAAAAAATGGGTAAGTTTTGAGGGAAAATATGAAATGCCAGGATTGATGTTGGTGGAAGTACATTGCATAAACCAATGAAACTTACATTAATACAAATAGAAATGGAAGCCGTCACGGACCCCGGAGGGCCTGGGCATATGCCCATCTAGGTGGTTGGTGCCGGAGTTTCGAGACCCCATGAAGTTGTCTAATAGGAATTGTTCCGGAAACTCTGTAAAACGGAAAAGCAGCTCCCCTCAGTTCATGAGGCCAGGTATCGACCTGGTTCTGAAACCAGGTGAGGGCGGTGCGCGGAAAGGAGACCCCAGGCTCATCACGGGGATGCAGGAGTCCTGATCTTAAACATGAGCCACTTAGAAATCCTCGGAACGTAGTAACCTGATCCCGCAGGAATTGCACGTAAGACGGCAGAACAGCCTAACGTCACAAAATGCCTCGACGTACTTGTGAGATGAGAAATAAGATGCTTGTCTGACAGAAGCGGAAAGAGCATTCTACAGTCCATCTCTTTAGGACGGGAGTTCTGGGAGGACTGGGTGGGCACAGACAGGAGCTTTGCCGGCAGGGGCCTCGCACCGAGGCTCTCTCACCAGCCTGGTGGAGAAGCCGAGGGCTCCAGTCTCGAAGCGAGGCGATGCGGGCCAGCCCTGCCCGCCCAGCACACCCGCCATCTCCTGCCTGCGTTCCCCATCTCCCTGGCCCTGACCTGAGAGCCCCCGTCTCTGGCCGACTTTCCCCAGGAGGACACACAGTGTGGGAGATGGGGCGCCGCGTGCTTTGTGCCGGACCCCCACACGGGCCTGGGCAGGCCCGGGAAACACTGCAGAAGGAGCGGAAAGCCAGCGTGTCCCCTGGCCCGGGGCCCGGCAGAGCTTGGCAGGCCCCGGGCCGCACGGGTGAGAGCTAGACACTGGAGTGTGGTGCGGTGGGGCGAGAACCCTGCCTGTGGCCGGGGGCGGGGGCGGGACCAGGGGACAGAGCAAGGCTGAGGAAGAGCGGAAGGGCCGACAGACTAGTAAGGATCGCAGTGTGGGGCATAAAGAGCACATGCACCGTATGAAATGTATAAAACCTATGACATCACTTGTGCTTCAGCGGAGGCCGTGACCGACTAGGAAGCAACACAAAGCAAGACACCCTTCACCTCGCCAGGAAAACCGGCCCACGCCAGCCGACTGATCTGGCGACAGGATGGGTGGAGCCCTGAACCAAATCAGGAGACCTGCAAGGGGGGGAGGGCCCCCGTCTGATGTGACCCCATGCCCAGAGGGCCCCACGATGGGCGGGCGGGGGGACAGCTGGGGGGCAGGGGCTGATCTTGGGGATAGTGACAGTAACCAGGGGTGGCAACGTGGGCAGGATTCGTGGACGCCTGGGGCCAAAGGAGGTACAGGTGGAAATGCTGACCTGCGCATTGAAGGGGCAAGAATTGGGGGGTCCGGGAGCTCCCACCGAGTTCTGGGGACTCCCAGGCACTGCTGGGGTCCCACCGTGGACACCCGGGGGCGCTGGAGGTCTTCAGGGCTGCGGGCCCAGCCGCGGTGCCCCCGCCAGCCACCAGGGGCGCTCGATGGGGCGGGGCCTCCCTGCAGAAAGGCCTTGGAATGTTCCGGAGTGGTTGTAACAGGAAGTGGGGGGCTGGGACACCTTGGTGTCTGTTCCCACTGGGTCCCACCGGGGTTGGCTGATGTCCTAGGAAGTCTCAATGGCCCCCCGGAAGCCCACCGACCCCAGCAGCCCCACCTGCAACAAAAGAGGCGGTGCAGCTGGCTGGGAGGAGGGGCTGGGCCCGATTGCTTCTGGAGACCCCTCCCCGGCAGAGCAGGTGTGGCAGGGTTCACAGAGCCCCCTGGCATCTGGGGGGGGGGGGCAGTGCTGGGCAATGCCACGGGGGGAAAGGTCATTGGAGGTCTTATGAGACCAGCTGGGCTAGAAGGCAGCTCAGAGCGGTCTCCAACTGGGCGGGGCCGCGTCTCCGACTGGGAGGGGCCAGGTCTCCAACTGGGCGGGGCCACGGCTCCGACTGGGAGGGGCTAGGGTCCCTGCTGGGCGGGGCTGGGGTCCCAGCTGGCTTGCCCTGCCCTAGGGGAGAGACCTCAGACTAAGCAGAGGCCCCTCAGAGGGTCTCGAGTGGGCACTGGCACTGGGGGAAGCCCTGGCCTTCCACTCTTCACACCCACCCCCACCCCCCACCCGCCTGGGCCCCTCCAGGCCTCCAAACCGCCGGGGTCCTGTACTTCCTGATCCCGCTTTGAGGGGTTCCTGTCCTGAGCTGCCCGGCGTGGGGGGGCAGCCCCTCCCCAGGGTTCCGGGATGTCCTTCCTCCTGGCTGAGCACCTTACTCCTTGCTTGGGAGGTAGATGAGGCTCCAACCAGCCACTGTGCAGACCGCAGTGGACCGGAGGTGGTGTCCTGCCCCCAGGTCAGGAAGTCGAGGTGTGGTCTCAGGGCTTTCCAAACCCTCTTTCTCCAGTAACTGGAAAGGTACCGGGTGGGGATGGGCAGTGGACAGGCCTGCCCTCCCGGAGGAGCTCGGGGGTGAGCAGGGAGAACGAGCAGGCGGGCTTCCTTCCTTCCGGGGAGCTGGGCTTCCACAGAATGCCACCCCCACCCCTGCCTGACACACATGCACAGGTGCACACGCGTGTGCACATGACATGCCCGCACGGCAGCTCTGGGAAGAGAGCAGGGAGTTAACCCAACTCACAGGTGGGAAAGTCGAGGTCCCAGATCTCCACCTGTGCAGTTAGTGGGAGGAGCTACCGGGGACTGACTCCGGTGACAGGACCCTACCGCAAGACCCATCGCCCTGGACATGTAAAATCCCTGTCCAGGACTGCAGGCCCTGCTAGGGCTCTGACCCAGGCCTGGCCCTTCCGACTGGCTGCGGCCATGGAGGTCACCCTGGAGGTCAGGGGGGAGGCACTGCTCACCCCTCCGCCACTCCGTGGGCAGAGCTGGGACAGCCCCTTAGCCCCACCGGGCCCTCCAACTGGCCCAGGCCCGGCCTCCCCTCCCCACCTGGCCGGGCCCAGGCCTGCCCTATCACTCCCTTCTGGCGGGGGGTGGGGAGCCGAACTCCTGGCTTTGAGACCAGAGCTCCAGCGGGATCTGGGGAGCCTCCACCCCAAGACAGCACTGCCCAAGCCGAGGGGGGCCCTGGGCGTCTTCCCCACCTGCATGTCCAGGTCCTGGGGGAGCAGAGGGGCCACGAGGGAGGTGGGGGTTGGTGGGACATCCCAGAAGAGCCCCCAGACCCACTAGCCAGGCTGAGCCCTGCCAGGGAGTGCCTGGGGACAGGGGTCAGGAGCCGCTGGCCTTGCTTACCATGTTCCATGTGAACAGTCAGGCCAAGGCCACAGGCCAGCATGGGGCGACCAGGAATGAGGGCTGAACAGGCCCCTGGCACCCGACACAGGTGAGCACACACGGAGAGCCCGTCCTGGCCGGTGGCACCCTGGGAATGTTGTAGGGACACCCCCACCCCCGGCCTCCCCTGAGGCGCAGACTCCCATGGAAATGCAGGCGTTAAAGAAATACTTTAATGTCTGTGAAAACCTCAGTGGGGATTTCAGCACTGGCACCGCAGAGCCACCTCCCTCCGGCGGGACCTCCTCTCAGAACGTGGGGCCGCCCTGGACACGCCGGCCCTCTGTCCCTTTGGGGGGGGCCACGTCCTGCATCAAGTCACAGGCCCTGCACGGCGGTGCTGCGGGTGCACAGGACACGTGGGAGGCGCAGGGTCAGGCTGGCGAGGCCCTGCGAGCTTGCGGGGAGTGACCCCCAGGGTGGACGGCGCGTGTGATCTTCCTCCCTGGACGTGTCTGCGGCTGGCACTCGGGGAGGCCCGCGGACAGTCAGGCTCCCTCCAGGGGCCGGGCCGGCAGGCTACACGCCCGTCTCCACACGCAGCCGCTCCATCCTGCGCACGTTGCCCTCCACGGCCACACGGCTGGTGATGCACCGGGCAAAGTCCTCGGGGAACCAGCCCGTCTCCCCATCTCTCAGCCTCTCGCCATAGAACCATCCTGAACACAGATGTAGGGCAGGTGAGGGTGGGGTCCGGGCGCCAGGGCGGGGCTATGATGCCCTCTGAGCGGCTGGTCCCAAAGGCACCAGGCCCAGGCCCCTCTCTTACAGCAGACCAGTGCCCGCTCCTGCCCAGGGGGCCCGGCTCCACGTCACACGGGCTCCGAGTCCTCCATCGGGAGCTCGGCCTGGACGCTGGTGTCAGGGGCTGTGCTCCCTCCAGACAGCCGTGCAGGCCCCGCGCAGGTGTGTGCAGGGGCCCCCGGGAGTAGCAGAGCCACCCTCTGCCCACTTATGACACAGAGTGACAAAGAACCCGATTCTGATCCTGTGACTTGGGGACACTTGAAGACGTCCCTGAGGAGGGACGCTGAGGGGGCCTTGGACCGGGCCCCCCGTGAGCAGCTGCAGACACTGCGTCCAGGGGGCCAGGCTCAGGGCGGACCGTCCATACCGGGGTGCTCTGGACCCTCGCGGGGAGTGGCACCCCCGGCCCGGGGCTCCCTGCCCACCCTTCTCACACCCCCTTACACTCACCGTCCTCCTGCTCAAGAACGAGGACCACGTCCGCCTGCTGCAGGCTGATCTCATCCGCCTGCCTGGCCAGATAGGCCCTGGTGATCTCTACCTGGAGCAGGTCTGCGGGGGCGGGCGGGGCGTCAGCAGAGCTGTGTCCCTGGGAGGACGTGGCTCCACCTCCCAGCACATCCCCCATGGCCTGGTCCCGGAGGGGCCTGGGCTGGGGACACCTGGCAGCGTCCCTCCGCGGGCCACGGGGCAGGCTGCTCCCGCCTGGCGGAGGGGGCACGTGGCCTCTAAGGGGCAGGGCTGGAACCAGGTGACGGATCTGTGGGCCAGCCGGCTCCGTCTGCTCCGGTCACCGGGCACAGGCCAGCGCCCTCTCCCCAGCACAGACAAGGAGGCCCTGGGACGGAGCTGGGTCTGTGCGCACAGACAGATACACACGTACCTGGGCAGGTCGCCCTGGGGACAGGTGGTGGCACGGACAGAGGGCCGGACAATACCTCTTCACTCCATGCCGCCCCCCTGCCCTGGGCAGGGGAAGGGGCCGCGGGCCCTGTTCAGGGGGCGGCAAGCGCTCACCTCCTTTGTTGGCGGGGCCCTGCCTCTCCCTGTGCGTAAGCGCCACGATCCAGCGGGCCCGGTCACTCCTGGGGCGGGACAGAGCGTGGGTGAGGCCCGGAGGCCAATCCCGCCAGCCTGGGGACCTCTGGCTTCACGAGGCCCAACCCCAGTGCAGGGACGGGGGTTCCGCAGGCGTGTCCCCACAGCCCTGGAGCTGTGACCCTCCGTGGTGATGAAGTTCACGCGGCCCTGGCGTCCTTTCGTGACCCCCCCCAAACCAGTTCCCTGGGGGGCCGGGTGTGGGAAGTCGCAGGGAAAGAGGGGTGGCAGGCAGGCTTCACCCGGGCAGGCCAAGCCTGCCCAGGGTCACAGGCAGCAGCTGCACCCCCACAACCCGGGCCACCCTGTTCCCCGGCGCCGGGCCCCAAGCCCACTGTCCCTCCCTCCTGTCCGCTGAGCCCACTCCCTGCCAGCACCTCCCTGTGCTGCCCAACCCCCCACCCCAGTCTGTTCTGACCTCAGCACCGCCACCACTGGCACCCGTGCTCCAGCTCCACTTGGCCTCATGGCTCCTTCTCGGCAGAGGCCTCCTGCCCCCCACCTGGCGCTCCCCTCCCTTATTTTCCTGCTTGGTTGGGGACCCCAGACACAGCTGGCAGTCCAGCAGCTCATTCTGTGGCTGACGTGTCCCCTCCCAGAAGTGTGAGCTCTGTGAGGACAAGGCTGTCCCCAGCCTCCCCCGGGACCACCCCCACTCACGCGGAGTCATGAAGTCCCTCCCTCCGGGAGCTCCCCCCCAACTCACGCGGAGTCATGAAGCCCCTGCCCCCGGGACCCCCCACTCACGCGGAGTCCGACGACAGCAGGATGCTCTCCTGGCGGCCCTCGCTGTTGTGCAGCAGCGTCACCCGGAAGGGGTGCGGCACAGAGGAGCTGCGGCTGCCGCCGCCCCCCAGCAGGGAGGGGTCGGAGGGCTCCATCTTCTGGACCCGGAGGTGCTCCACCTGGGCGTAGTCCTGCACCAGGAAGCTGTCCTCGCTGCCGGGGGGACAGTGGGCGGCCGATGCTACCGAGGGTCTGCGGGCGGCCTGGGTCCCCTGCCCGGTGGGGGCTCCTGAGAGCTGCCCCCCTCCCCCCGGGGAGCACAGCCTCTGCGTTTTCTCCCCACTGTGGCCTGGGAGGGCAGACCCGGGTCTGCAGGCACAGGGAGAGACCTGGCCACCCCATGTCACATGTAGGGGAGCCCAGCCACTGCCGTGGACAGGCCAGCCTGGGAGGGGCCCCACCGTGTGCCCCCAGCTCTGAGGTCGGAGGAGGCTCTGGTGGCCCCCCCAGGCCCCACCTGGTCCCCTTCGCAGGTCCGTGTAGCCTGCCCCCACCCGTCCCCGTCACAGGGCCACGTGGCCCGCGCCCCCTCCCGGTCCCTGTCACAGGGCCACGTGGCCCGCACCGACCTCCTCTTCTTGGTGACCACCAGGACGTCATTGAACATAAACAGGTAGCAGGTGGGCCGGCTGGCCAGTTTCCGGAAGAGCCCGGCCTCCTCCACCACGGAGAGCTCCCCGCGTTTCAGCAGCCAGCGCGAGGCAGAGATCAGCGGCAGGGACTGGAAGGAAGGGCCGGACGAGGCCTGAGTCAGGGTAGGGGCAGGGGTGGGCGAGGATGTCCCGCGGCTGGGGAGGAGCACCGACCCCGGCCCCCAAGGACTAGGTGGCCGGCCTCCCCGGGCTGGACCGAGGAGACAGCGAGACGTGTCCTCGCCTCCAACAAAGGGCTATTCAGCTGGCCGACAGGCACAAACGGGGCAGCTGTGCGGTGCCAGGTCCCCGGCCCAGATCCTGCTCGGGTCCCCAGGGCAGGCCTGTCCTGCCTCCGGGCTGTGACTCCGGCAGTGCGGTTCCCAGGAGGGAGCGTCCATCTGTCCGTCCACTCCTCTCCGACTTCTGGACGCCACCCTCCCTGGGAGGCACTTCCTGTGGAAGCAGGAGCCCGGTGGCCTGGGGCACAGCCACTGGGACAGCCCCTGCAGCGCGGGTGGTGGGGGACCGGTGGGGACGGAGGTTTGAGCCCTGCCTGCTCGGGACGGCCCTGAGGATGCCTCGGCCCCTTCCCCAGAACGGAGGGGCCATCCTGGCCTTAGGAGGAAGCCCAAGATGGGAGCCCGGACGTCCCCCCGTCCCCCCAGTCCCGGTGCGCCGCCTGCAGCCCTGGGGTGGGGGCGCAGGCCAGGGAGCCCTGTAGACCCACCGAGCCTCAGGCCGGAGGACAAGAAGCCGAGCGTCTGCGGCCACGGCAGGTGGGAGTCACGAGGTGCTGGGGAGGCTGAGGCAGAGGCCCCGGGCCCCTCGGTGCGGGCACCCCCAGGGCCCTCCCTCCAGCCCCGGCACCGAGAGGCCGTGAGCCCTGACCTCAGATGACCTGGGCGAGGAGCGGTGTGAGTGCCCACCTTGACCTTGCTGAAGTCCAGCTGCGTGTGCAACGTGTACATCTGCTCTGTGCGCTCCATCTTGTGGGCTCCCTCATTACACCGCCTCACCAGCTGCAAGGAGGTGCCGGGAGAGCAGGCTGTGCTGCCGCCGCCCCCACCCCCGCGGCTGCCCCTCTGTGGCCTCCCCGCCGTGGCTGCCCCTCCATGGGCTCACTGGTGGTGTTTAAGCTCCGCTCCCTCCCTGCCTTGCCCTCAGGGTCTCCCCCGCTGGGTGGTGGGGGGCAGAATTCAGGCCTGGGCTTGGTCTGGGTGCCCCCTCCTCCCCCCGGAGCCCCTCACCTTGCTGATGGCCTTGAGCGCGCGGCTGGCGGCCTTGTACCTCTCAGGATGGCCCTGACTCTTGAGGCAGAGGGTCTGCAGAGAGAATACTGCACGTGAGGCACCGAGGACCCCTTTGCTGCCCAGGCTCAGGGGCCTGCATGGGCAGGGGCCCCTCGACTAGTGTCACAACCGGGCGGGGCCTAGGGAGGCTGAGGGTCAGTGGCCCGAGGGCTCCTGCCAGGCCGCACCAGGGCCCCCAAACGGCTCTGCCGGGCCAGGCTGGTTAGTGGGACTGGAGAGGGCACGCTCCCAGGACCCCAGCCCTGCCAGTCCTTGGCGGTCGCGGTCCAGTCCGGGGAGGCCCCCGTGGCCTTTCTACACTTCCCAGAGGCCCGGGGAGGTCTGACGTCCCGTCTGCTTGGAAAGATGACGCTCTGAGCGTGAGTCACACGCTGCCTCTGTGGCACAGCTGCGCGTGTACAGTGTGCATGTGTGTACACCTGCCTGCGTGTGTATGACTGTGCACACGTATATGCCTATAAGCGCGTGGATATGTGAGCCTGCACGTGTACAAGCATGTGCGTATGTGCGCCTGCATGTGTACAAGTGTGTGCACATGTGCGCGCCTACACGTGTACAAAGCATGTGCACCTGCATGTATACAAGCGTGTGCACATATGAACTTGCGTGTGTACGAGCGTGTACACACGTGTGCACCCGCATGCATGCCTTTCACCCCCACCCCTCGGTCCCCTGAGCAGGCATCTCGGAGGCCTGAGCCACTCCAGTGAGCTCTTCAGAGCTCCTCCCACAGAAGGGACAGTGCCGGGCGCCCAGGCTGCCCGGGCTGAGGACAACTGGCCGAGGATCCTGGAAAGGAGGCGGCGGCAGGGCCCGCGCTCAGCAGAGGCCCGGGCGACACTGGTTCTCACTCCCCCACCTGAACGGCCCTCGTGAACCTTCCGGCACGCGGACGAGCACCTGCAGGGTGCTGGAGGCGCGCCGGCAGAGAGCCCGCGGTGGGGGGTGAGGCTGTCAAAGCCGTCTGACAACTGAGTGACGAGGTCGGGGAGGGGGCGTGCAGGCGCGACGCTCCACTGGAAGGGGGACCCGGGCAGCTCTGTGCCAGTGTCCGGCCGACCTCCCTCCGCCCGCGGGGGCGTGCGCCGTGTACTCACGTCCGTCAGGAGGGGCAGCCGGGTCACCCTCTGCATGGGGAGGATGAGGAAGGAGATCATGGGAAGACCCCCGCACGCGGGACGCTTCTCGATCTCCCTCAGGGCCTCGTGGAAGGCGGCGTTGCTGCTCCTGCAACAAACGGGGCTCCCCGTCAGCCGCGGCGGGAGGCGAGGGGGGCCCGGCAGGAACGCGCCCGGCCCGGGCCCGGCTCACATCAGCCTCTGCAGGACGCGCTGCTGATACACCTCGTTGGAGCAGTAGGCGACATAGGGGCCGAAGTGCTTCTCCGCGTGCTCCTCCAGGATGTCACTGATGTCCTCCACGCACACCTGCGCCTTGTGCCGCTGCTCCAGGTCCTCGAAGAACCTGAAGGGGTGAGAGCGGGTGAGGCCCAGCCAGCCGCCAGCACAGCACGCGCACGCGCGGCAGGGACCGAGCCGAGCTCCCAGAAGTGGGGCGCAGCCGGCGCGTGGTGGGCCAGCTGCCCAGCTCCGGGTGGGGGTGGGGCCCTGGGCGGACTCCCCAGCGGTGACCCCCAGGCCCCGCTTCCTCCAGGGGCTCCCTTCTGAGCTCAGCTGTAACTGGGCCTTGGCCACGGACGGGAGGCTGCCGCTGCCTCCGCCAGAGCCCGGCTGGACCTGCATCAGCACGTCTGGGGTCTGGTGTGCGAGGCCGCTGGCCGGGGCCTCCAGCACATCCCGTGTGGACCCGAGGCCCCGTCACCGCGCCAGGCCCTCCCCAGGGCAGCCACCCCACGTGTTCCTCTGAGAAGCCCCGTCCCTGAGGCTCGTCAGCCAATCCCCGGCTCACAGCTACTCCAGTGTCAGTGTGTCTCCCAGATCCGACTCTGAACCCCGCTCAGCTGGGCTCCGGGGGCTGCCTGGGGCGGCCCCGTCCCAGAAGAGAGCTCGCTGACTTGTGGGGGGCAGGGAGCAGAGTCCCCAAGCACAGACCACCCCCCCCACCCCCGGTAGCCCAAGCCCCTCACCGGGGACTGATCAGGCCGACCATTTACCTCGCCTGGGGGGATCCAGCACTGTGACAGTGAGACAGCATTGGGGGACAAGGCCGGGGTGGGAAGGAGGTCCCAGGTCCTCAACGGTGAGGACACCAAGGGGCCTGCCATCACCAGGACCTTGGTGGGGGCACCACTTGGGGGGGAGGACGGGCAGTTTCCCCAGCCTGTGGGCCCCCTCCCCTCCCCCCGGAAGATGGAGAAACGGTTTGCTCTGGTGTCCCTTGGCCAGGCGACTGTGGGTCTCAAGGAGGGGGATGTGGCCCCAGCTTTGAGGACACGGTCCCTCAGGACCCTGCTCTCCAGGCCCCCACCCGACCCTCTGCCCTTGGGGAACTGCACGTCCTGTGAGCCACAGCCCCTGGGCAGCCTGGGCAGGCGGGGACAGTGTGTCAGGAATGGATGAGGACCCTGCCCCCTCAGGGCGGGTGTGTGCCTGTGTGGGCGGGCCCCACTGCTCAGCAACTTCCATAAGCAACTACAAGGGTTTCTAAGAAAGTTCTGGGGAAGGCGGCCATCAGCCCCTGACCCAAGATACCGGTTCCCAAGGGAGGCCACTGTGAATGGCTGGGAGATGCCAGGACCTGGCTGGGGAGGAGGCGGGAGGTCCTACCCCAGGACAGCGACAGTGCACACACATTCGCACGCCTGTGCAAGCACATACACACACGCGCTCGGGCGCACGGATGCACACACATGCATACGCTTGTGCAAGCACATGCGCTCGGGCGCACGGATGCACACACTTGGCTACGCACAGGCCCATGCAGGCCTGCGGCTGCATGCCTGGCCCCTCCTCCACCCTGGGCTTTGCAACCAGAGCCCTGGGCCAGGCACCAGACACCAGTGGGCAGAACATGACCCGAGGCTGCAAGCGAAGGCCGCTTCGCCCTGGGGGCATCCCCCGCCTTGTCATTCGGCTGCCTGCACCCAATGTCCTGGTGGGAGTGTGCCCGTCATCCGGCAGGGCAGCGGGCCGTGGGAGGAACCCCACCCTCTCAAACATCCAAGGGACGGGGCGCCGGGGGTGCCGGGGTGCCCGCGGGCCTGGTGCTCAGCCTGTCACTGGGCCCAGCTGTCGGTGGCCTCGGGGCCCGAGGAGGTTCTCCTGTTCCCTCCCGGCCGGCAGCGGCCCCGATCCTTCCACCCACAGTCACAGACCGGGAGCGTCCTGGAGCCCCAGACACCCACCCTCCCGAGGTCCTGCCACTGCCAACCCCCCCCCCCCTCCGCCGCTGGAGGGCAGGGCGCGGCCGCACCTCTGGCTGGCGCTCAGGACGTCCAGGATGTTGGAGAAGAGGTGGTGGTGCTCCGTCTGGGTCAAGGTCGCCTGCAGCTCCCTGGACTGCAGGAACTCGGCCACCAGCACGCCCAGGCTGTGCCGATACGAGAACTCGGACGTGAGGATCTCAAAGATGGCCTGGTGGGAGGGGACAGTGGCTGCCGCGGCCACCCTGCACCTCGGCGTGCGGTCAAGGCGCGGGGCAAGGCTGTGAGCGTGGCCATGGGGACAAGCGCCCGGCAGCCGGGCGTGCGCTCTGGCTGGGCAGCTAGGAGCGGTGAGGCTGCCGAGGACCCCCCCTCCAAGAAGGGGCGACGCCACCCCGCCAAGGGCACCAGCCATCATCCCGGGGCCCAGCCGGCCTTACCTCCTGCCTCTTGCGCTCCTCAGCAGGCAGCTTGTCCAGGATGCCGGACTCCACCACCTGAGGAGGACACGGGCCTGGGGGTCACGGGCTGACATTCCAGAAGCCTGTCCTCCCCTCCAGAGAGCCCCGGGGCAGCTCAGGACGGGCATCCGGAGGGGATGCCCGGCAGACGCCCAAGGGAGGGGAGTGGGCTGTCCCTCTCTGGTCGTCAGAGACGATCCAGCTCTCCACCCCCTCAGACCTGGGGCCCCCGCTGCTTTGGCTCAAGCGTTGCCCATTCAGCCACAGCATGTCTGTGGTGGCCCTGCAGAGCCGGCCAGGACAGGACAGGCTGGCCACGGCCCAGGGGGAGCCCCCTGCAGGACCCAGGGCCACCTGATTCTTGCCCTCCTCCCCTCTGGGCTGGGCAGAGGCCGTCACCAGCACCACCCCCTGCCTCCTTGTCCAGCCCAGAGGCCTGGCTGAGATCCCCCGAGCTCACGTGGCCAGGACCAGAATCTCTGGCAGCATTTCGAGGGTGCGCAGCCCTGGACTGTCTGTCCCAGGAGACTGCACACGCCCAGCTGCCCCCCAGCCCCCAGGCTGCTGTGCAGCTCTGTCCCTGGGCCCTCAGGGGATGGGTCACGAGTCTGCCCTACTGGGGTAGCGGCAGCCACCTCCCCACACACTTGCTCAGAGCATCAGGGCCTCTGTCCCAACCAAGCTCTCCCCGGAGCCCCCCGCAGCCCTGCAGGCCAGGGACCAGCCCCCTGCACGTGGGGGAGGGGAGGTGGTAGCCTGGTGGCGGCAGATGGCTGGGCTGAAGCCAAGGCCGGGCCCTCACCCTCCCGTCTCCCCACTCGGATCCTCCTGCCACTTTCCTGGGCCCCAGGAAGGGGGTCCCTGTGCCCACAGCTCCGCAGGTCAGTGCCAGTAGGGCGAGGGGCTCACCAGCGGGAGGCTCGTCACACATGGGCTGATGGCACAAGCCCCTAGCCGCTCCTCCTCCCTGGGGACCAGCCCCAAAGTGCCCTCCAGGGCAGGGCAGCTCTCAGGGACAGGAAGGGGGTCCCCCCCGCAAGCTGGGCGCAGGAGGGTACTTCCGGAAGCCTCCTCCCCTCCCGGGAGGCCCCCGACTGGCTGTGGGGCACCGACCACCCGAGGGCGTGGACTCAGCGCCGCCCCGCCAGCCCGGCCCTGCCTCGGGGAGCTGGCTCCAGGTGGTCTGCGCCGGCCGGTAGCTCTTGACCACGATGGGGGCGTCCACCTTTCCGGTCCCGTCAGGGCTGGACGGCTCATCGAGCAGGTCATCGTCAGACTCGTGGCCGGTGTTGAGGCCCCGCTCGCGGATCTCCTGGTAGAACCCGGGGTCTGGGGAGAGGTGGTGTGTCACCTGCGGGCCCGGGGGCCCGGAGCGGGTTCCCCCGGGGAGGCTGGGGGCTGAGGCCTCCCCCCCAGGAGGCCCTGAGAGCGTCAGGCAGCACAGGGCCCCCCAGGGCAGGCTCCCCTCCATGGCTGTGCCCGGCCAAGTCCAGAACAGGGGTGGCGTCCCCGTGCAGAATGTGGCACCTTTGATCCAGGGCTGAGCCGACCAATGAGAGCCGTAGGGGCCGCTGTGGGCGGGGGCCGAGCGCACCCGACACCTGGTCCCGAGTCCTCCGACATGGGGTGCGGTCTCGGGGCCACCCACCCCTCCAGGCCTCCCCTTCCCGTCCCCGCATCACTGCTCCTCTGTGTCGGAAGGCCTGGATCTGGATGCCTCCCTGCCCCCAGGCCTGTGGCTGTCACGCAGGGAGGCCCTTCCTGCACCCTAAGAACCCTGCCCCCTCGTGTCCCCTGGGCGCTGCCTCCCGGCTGGGCAGGCCCATCCCCCTCGACCTCCCTGTGGGGCCCCGTTGGCATCACCCCTCAGCAGGCTGAACGCACTGCTCTGGGCCCTCCTGAGCCCCCAGCACTGGGCTCCCCGAACCCCGCGGGCAGTGGACACAGCACGGGTGTCTACACCCCGGGGCCAGCACCCTCCGGCTGGCCTTGGTCCCACCCGTGCACACAGGCCTGGCACACACGTGCATGTCCGACAAACATCTCCCGGGGTGACTGTGGGGGCTGTGGCCGTCCCCTGCCCCCGGGACGGTGCGGAAGGGAGTTCCTAGACGCGTCAGAACGACATGACCAGAAGAGCCACCAGGATCCCCAGGGCCTGGAGAGACCCCTGCACCGCACCGGCCTCCCCCCCGCCAGCAGCCCCAGTGAAACCAGCCTCGGCTGCGCCCGGCCCGTACTGGCCTCCCGAGGCCCTTGGCCACACTCACCGTCCTTGAAGGAGCCCTTGTGTACACGTTTCCGTCCCAGGGTCTTCTGTGCAAACAAGACACAGAGACACCAGCAGTCAGTGGGGAGGAGGAGCGGGTGTGAGCCTGGAGCCAGGCCTCCGCCCTGGGGGCCCAGAGACCTCATGGTGCCCTATGTGCAGCCACGCTCAACACAAGGGGGGCTCTGCTGGGCGTGCAGAAGGTGCTCGATAAACGTCAGCTCCATGAGAAATGCACCGAGCAGAGGCCAGGGCACGTGGGGCAGGGCGGACTGGGGGCTCGGAGCAGGCAGGGCAGGGGGACTGAGAGCTAGGCAGACCAGGAGGACTGCCTGGAGGAGGCAGGTGGGGCTAAACTAATCAAGAGCGGTGCTCAGGAAAGCGGGGTGTCCCGACTGGGTCTGAAGAGAAGCCCAAGCAATGCCGGACGGGGGTGGTTGGAGGGGGGCTCCGAAGGCGCAGGGGTGGGAGCCGGGGCCACATGGGGCAGCAGGAAGGGCAGAGACTGGCAGGTTAGCGTCCAGCTCCCGGCGCGAGTTTGGGGTCCCAGCAGCGGCCGGCAGGACTGCAGAGGCAGGTGGGGGCGGGCAGGGTCTTCAGGGGGGCCCCGCACCCCTGGCCCCCCCCCAGCCGCCTGCACAGAGCCTGCCCTCTTGGCCGGGACACGGTTTCCTGACCTTGAAGCTGTGCTGGCTCCAGGAAAGGGAGGGCAGGTTTCTCCAACGAGCTGGGGCCTGAAAACTCCCCCCTCCCGCGCCCCGCTCCCCCCTGCCCCAGTGCCCCCCCCAGGGCCCCCCCCCGCCTCTGGGTCTGGGCACCTGCCCCGTGTTCCCCCACTGCTTTATGCCTCTGGACCACCTCCCTGCGCCTGCCCTGAGTTCCGGGGAGCTCCTCCTCTGTGCTCCGCTGGCCCCCCGCCTTTCCCCAGCCCAGACCTGAGCACCCCGGTGCGCGCCTGCCCCTTCGCGGCCCTGGGAGCTCGCTGGGGGGCCGCCTACGGGGCTGCCCTCGGTACCCCAGCACCGGGCGTGCGGGAACTCAGGAAACATCTGACGGAAGCGGCAGCGGGCCGGGCCGGGTGGCTGCAGAGTGCCCAGGTCCGGAGGCAGCTTCTGGGGCCCGGGCATCTCTCGGGGAGGCCTGGCAGGGGCTGCGCCCCACCTCCAAGGCCACGGGCATCTGAGGACAGCGGCCAGGGTGCTCCCCTGTGCATGGGCTTGGCTCCACCCCAGGCTGTGGCCACAGCTCACAGTCCAGGCGACGGCCCCCGGAACATCAGCCCTGGGCACGGGGGACCCTGGGCCAGGGCACCCTTCCCGCCGGCCGTGTGCCCGGCCCGTTCCCTCCAGAACATCAAGGCAGAGCGGCTGTCGGGCCGGGAGGGGAGGGCATGTGCGCAGCGAGGGCGTCACACTTCTGAGTCCCCGACTGGGAGCCCCTCAGGCAGACCCTCCCCTCCCCCGGAAGCCAGGTGCCGCTGTGAAGCCGGCACTGAGACCCGTCCTTCCCCTCGGGGCTCAGAGAGAGGGCCCGGGGTCCTGGGGGAACCCCTCGACTTTCCCGAGCCTCGGCTGCCTCATCTGTAAAATGGGCACGCTCACGCTCTGCCCACGGCCTGCCTGTCAGACCTAACTGGATAGGCGTCAGGAGCCTGCACGAAGTGGGTGCTCACCGAATGGCAGCCGCACCAGAAAGGTGACGGTGACGGTGTGGCTCCGTCTATGCCTACAAGCCCCCGAGGCCCCTGGAGGCACGGCCCCCTCCCCAACGTCCAGGCGGACGGGCCCCCTACCTTGTTCTTGGCCGGGCACCGAGCGGGAGGCTGGCTGGGCTCCTCGGCCAGAGCCTGGAGCTTGGGGCTGAGCTGGGGGGGCCCCCTCTCCCCGCCCCGCGCCTCCAGGCCCTGCATGGCCGCCCGGTAGGATCGGTTCCGCAGGTTCCGTCTCAGCGCCCCCCCGGGGCCCGCGTCCACGTCCATGTCGTCCAGGGAGAAGCCGGGCGCCGGGAGGAGCCGCGGGTCCCGGCGGGCAGCCTCCTTGCTGAGCACGGCCGCCCCGAAGCTCTGGTGGCGGGCCGGGCTCTTGGCCTTGCTCAGCACGGCCAGGCTCCTGGGGATCAGCTGCTGAGCGCCCATCTTGAGGGCCGCGGGGCTCTGCGTGCTCAGGACGACAGCCCGGGGCTCCTCGTCCTTGGGGGGCACGGGTGGGGGCGCCGAGGCATCGGGCTGGAAGCCTTCATTGTCCCTGACCTGCAGGGCGCCCCGGACCATCGGGAGCCCGGACGCCGGGTTCCCCTTGGCATCGAGCCGCAGCTCCGAGTGGAAGCGGTATTCCAGCAGCTTCTCTTCCAAGGAGCTGTCCGAGTGTCGCTGGGACATGCTGAGTGGCCACAGGGTCCTGGGGCGAAAGGGCAAAGGTGAGGGCAGTGCACACGCAAACGCCACGGCTCTCCTGCACACGGGCCCACCCGTCGCCCCTCAGCACCCGCCCTGGCCACAGACCCCGCTGGGGATGCAGGCTTGGAGGCTGGGGGCTGAGCAGGGGTGAGCGGGCGGCTCAGGCCTGCAGGGACCCCCGCCGGGGACGGATCCCCGAGCTGGGGGTGCAGGTGTGCGGCAGTGAGGGGCGCGTGGCCCCGGGCCCTGCAGACCTGAGCCGGATGGGCCACCGGGCCTCTGGGCACCATGAGTGACGCTGCCTGTGGGGCTCCTGGGACCCCGCCCCCACCGCACCCCCAAGTTCCCGAGCGCAGGGCCGGGCCGGGCCAGGGGTGTCAGCTCACACGCCCCCACACACGCCCGCTGTCTGTATTCCGTTTGCAGATGAAGAAACGAGGCCCCGAGGAGCCCAGGAGCCCCCGGGACATGGGCCAGGCCGCGCGGAACACCGGGAGCTGACCCCCCGCCTGATTCCAGACCCTCTCTCTTCGCCGCCCCACGTGGTGGTCCCTCCGCGCCAGCCGTCTACGCAGCCTTTCTCGTGTCCAGCGACACACTCGACCTTCCCACACGTACGACCTCTGAACAGGGCCGACAATCCCTGTCTCAAGAGCCCCCCTGTGCGCAGTCACTCTGCGCGTGGACACAGCGGGGCACGGAGGCGTCTGCAGAGACCCGGAGCCCACAGCCCCCGCCCGGTCTCCCCGCGTCCCTGGATGCCCGTCCCTCCCGGGACCCCGAGCGCCCCAGACAAGCAGAGCCCGCCGACCGGCGTGGGGTTGGTTGTTCGCATCGGTCTGGCTCATCCCGGGCTGGGGGCGCGCGGCTCTGCCGGTGTGGACGGGTCCGCCGCTGCCTTCCCCCCTGGGCGGGGCACGGCCAGCACACGCCTCCGGAGGGTGCAGGAAGACCCGGGGCTCATAAGGGCCCTGGGCAGCGGGGCTGAGGCAGCGACACCCCAGCCCCTGGGCGGAGCCATCTCCACAGCCGCTCCCTGCGCCGCACTGACAGGCGGCGGTCGGGGTTAGGAGGACCTTGTGGGACCGGGGGAAACGCACTCCACGCCTCATATGCTTCCTGTAGACACAGGGCTTGTATACGTCACAAGGGCAGAAGCCCATTTTTCAGATGAAAAAATCGAGTCTCCACATCTCCAGCCCTGGTGGCTGAGACTCCGCTCAGTGCGTGAGCACAGCATCCTTTGCCACGTTCCCTGTCGCTCTGGGAAGGGACGAAGTCCCGGTTTATCCGACAGCTCCGTGGGAGCGAGGCTGTCACCTGCCCGCCCCCCCGTCCCCGGGGGCCCCCAGCCAGAGGTGCCCGGGCCTGAGCCAGGCGTCCTGGGCCTCTGGAGTCGACGGCTCCCTGGACCCCAGGGACACCACCGCCATCTGTCTGGCCCAGGACACACCAGGCAGGTCCCAGCCTGAGCCTGCCTCCCAGACGCCCCGCCCAACCTCGCATCTGGGCGCTGCCCCCGGAAGTTCCAGAACCCCTCCCGGAGGGGCAGCCAGGCTCCAGACGGCCCTGAACCACGGCGCGGTCGGGGGGCTCCGACCCCAGCACCCAGCACGCAGGTCCCTGCCGACGCCGTCCCAGAGACGAGTGGGGGAGCCTCCGGGCTGCAGGGAGGGGCTGCCTGCGGAGCCCTGGCCGCCCCCACGCCCGGGAGGCCAGCCCCCACATTCCTGGGGACATTCGAGTCCCGCCGCCCCCGCTCACCCACCCCGCGTAAACTTTGCATTTGGCCAGGCCTGGCCGAGAAAGGGGTTTCTGGAAGACTTTGACCCGCACGCAGGCCAAGCAAAGCGCACCCGAGTGGGGAGCCCGAGTGGGGAGCCCGAAGACGCGGAGCTTCTGCAAGTCCTCGTAGTCTGGGAGGTGCCTACCCTGGGAGCATTTCACACCGTTGCCCTGAAAACCCGGCACCGAGACTGTGCCCTCCACCCGCCCTGCCCCCCATCCTTCCCCTCCTCTCCCCCACCTTAAGCCCCAGGCCTGGCTCTTCTGGGCCCAGCCCCCGCACCCCGACCCTGGACCCCAGACCCCAGACGCAGCCAGTGGCACGGCCTCTCCCAGCAGGGGGCAAAGTCCCCTCTGGGGCCAGGAGGTGCGCTCCAGCCTCCAGCAGGAACCTGTCAGGTGAGCCACTGCTGGGTGTGACCTTGGTTCTCAGCAAGGCGGCCACACCCACGGGCCTGGAGTGCCACCAGTGCAGGGACCCGGGGCTCGGCCGGGCCACCAGGACCAGGACCGGCTGCAGCCAGCTGTCCACCATGTGTCCTCTAACCTCAGGATTCTCAGAACTCTCCGGGCACAGGTCCAGAAGTCATAGGGTACCCAGAGGCCTACCACGAAGGACAGGTGTCCCCTCCCCCACTGCCCTGTCCCCCACAGGCCACTGTTCCAGGCTCTGCAGTTTCCCCTCATTTCTGCTGTCCCCAGAGCTCTTGATAGCAGACGCCAGCCCCTCCCTGCTGTGTGGACGGGATTCCAGCCCAGGACGCGGGACCCGTGGGCGTCTGTGTTAGCACAGCTGCTCGGCCGCGCAGGACGCCAGCGCCTGGCCTCCTCTCGTTAATAGTTCCCTCTCGTTTACTGGAGGCTTTCGTCCCGTTAATCCCCTGCGCGTCCCGGTGTCCCCGCCTTGCGTGTTTGGACCACACGCTCCGTGCGATCGGCGCATCAGCCCCGGGTTCTCCCAGAGACCCTGCCCTCTCTCCCCGGCTCTCCCTTCCCCGCCCCCCGCCTCCCAGAGGCTTCGAGGCAGCCTCACAGGAGGTCGATCTTTGTCCCTCGGGCTGGTGACCGGCTGACTTAGAGTCCCCCCGTGGGAGGTGATTTTCTCCCAGAATCCGGGTGGCCTCCTCTCTGGCTGTCCGGCCTCCTGCTCCTGGGAAAACACCAGACGCGCTCCGACTCCGGCTCCCTGGACGATGGCAGCCTGGGGTGCCCCCGGCCGCGGAGGTGTGGCTCCCACTTCTGGGGGCGGGGAGCACCAGCACTCGCCGGGACACGTCCACGTGGACTCCCCAGGCCACAGACTCGTGCCTCCCTCCAGCCCCTTCCTCGGGCCTCGTAGGCCTGGGCGCCTCCTGCTACTCTCTTCCGTGCTTCCCCCACCTGTTTCCTCCAGCCCCTCTTTCTGGGACAGCACGGACGCGGCACTCACGCCTCCGGCATGATCTCCTCGCTCCGGCCTCTTCCGTCCTGGGCTCTCGTCCTCTGCCCACCCGGGGGAGATCCCAATCCGCCCACCAAACCAGCACTGTTATTTGCACGTCCTGCAAGGCGCCGTGCAGGGCACCCTGTTCCCGTGGTGTGCCGCCGCCGGTGGATGCGGAGAAGGCTCGCGGTTCCTCTCTGCTCCCTGGCCGTCCCCGTCTCCTCCTCCTCCGTCTGGGCCTCCGTCGCCAACCCCGAGGCACCAGGCTCTCCGGAAATGCCTGGTGGCCCCGCTTGGCCGTCTGCTTCGACTCAGTGGAGAAGGCGCGTCGTGCAGGGGTGTGCACGTGAGCACAGGCCGGGTCCCGCGCGCTCCCTGGGGCCAGTGCGAGGGAGGGCCGAGGGCACGACTCTGGCAAATGCCAGCCACGCTGTCCGGGCAACGGTGTCGCCAAGAGGGAGGCCGGCTGCCCTGCGGGAACCATGGGGTCACGGGGGCCGGTCTGCTCCCCAGCAGAGCCCCTCCAGAGACGGCTGCGGGTCCAACTCCCTGACGAGTCTGGGGCTCCTTCAGGAGCAGGGACCACTTCCTGTCCACATCCTCACACTCGGCCGGGCTCACCTCCCAAAGCCTGGCTGTCACGGTGCGTGCTCTGTCCCGCTCCCCTCACCCCAGGTCCGCATCCTCCCTGGGGGGCCCTGGGGTCCGTGCCCAGAACCCACCCACATGGGCGCTTAGCTTCGAGCAGAAAGCACCAGGGGCTTCCAGAGCCGTCCACGCCACCTTTCGGGTGACTATCAGGCGACTTCCTGCTGCTTCCGCTCCGGGAGGGTGGGGGGTGGTCAACTGCTGAGTCCTTCGAATCTGCAGCATTTAACGCTCCTTTCCCACCGGGGCCGGCGGCACACGTGCAGGGACAGGTAAGGGGCACCTGCGACTGGGGGGGAGGAAGGGCAGCAGGGGGGTCGGGAAGGAGCAGGTGGCCCGTCAGCCAGGCCTCGGCTGGACCATGGGTCCTCGCAGCCCGGGGTCCCGGCTCCCGCGTTCTCCGCAGCTGGGCTCCCTGGGACTCGGCAGGCTCAGCGCCGTCCCTCCCGCTGCCTGGAGGACGAGGTCAGTCCGCCTGGACCTGTGGCTCTGCCCCCGGCCGCTCCCACAGCCACCGGGGACCCAGTCCATCGGTGGGGCCTCTCTGTCTCTTCTGCCATGGCTCCAGGGCCGGCTGACCCCACCCTGCCCGGGGGCGGGGGGGGGGGGGGCTCGGCCTCTCCCGCACCGGACCCTGGTCTTCGCTCCCGCTAACTCGAGCCACAATGGTGGCCTTGTGCCTGGGAAATTCTGCCCGGCCAAGCTCAAACCTCAGAGTCACAGGGAACTGGGGGGCAGGATTTGGCTTTGGGAGTCACAAAGCACACAGCACACAGTTCCATTTGCCAGGGGGCCGGGGTGCTTCAGGGACTCCCAGCTGGGGCGGCTCTGCCCCCTCCAGGGACACTTGGCCATGTCCAGGGCCAGTTTTAGAGGTCACGGCTGGGGCTGACTTGCTGGTCCTCCTGCCTGTGTGGGTGGACACCGCGGCTACTGGTCCACACCCTGCAGTACACGGGACGGCCCATGACAAGGGCCTGTCCTGAGCGAATGTCTGGAGCGCCAAGACCGAGGGCCTCGCTTAGCTGACCGGTGGGGGCAGGGAGACCCACCTGGCCACGCCCAGCCTCGCAAAGGCCCCCTACTTTAAGGTGGGGGTCAGACAGACCCTCCTGTCCACACCCCGCCTCGCACACGGCCTGGCGGCAGGGAGGGGCCGTGCCCCCCGCCCCCCATTGCCTCTGGCTCGGAGGCTTCCGGGCATGGGCAGCGGTCACAGAGACGACCACCTTCCTGGCTCCGTCTGCAGTGCCCACGCCCCCCGCCACAGGCCCACCCATTGCTCCCTGGCTCCTGTCTCTCAGCCCAGACGTCCCATAAACCTGGCTCCCGGCCCAGACTCGGCTGACATGCGTGGTGTTTCCCCAGAGAAGCCCCTGGATGGGCCATCAGAGCCCTGACTCTGACGGGGGCTTGGACAGGGGCCCAGCAGGTGCCTTCCAAGTGCCTTCTCCCCACTGCGTCTGCAGTCCCTCAGCCCTCTTCCGGAGGGTGGGTGTGTTCCCTCGCTGACAGGTGAGGAAACCTGGGGGGGTGGGGGTCAGGCTGCCTGTCACCAGCCAGCCCGGCGAGGAGCCAGGCCTGTGCTGACCTAGATCACTGTCCCAGCAGCCGAGATCCGTCTGGAAACCGAAACTAAAATTCTGGGCCCCGGACAGACGCAGGGTGAGTGGCTGTGCCCATCAGATCGCGCACACGGCAGGGCCCTCAGGGGCAGCACCTGCGGGCCTCCCGCTGGGGGCAGCACGCCGGCGCGGGGGCAGGGCCCTCCCACCCCGCAGGGGCCTCTCCCCCAGAGGAGGCCCCTGCTGGGCTCACTCCCGCTCACTCTCCAGGTGACTTCTGTCCAAGAAACTGAAGACCTTGCTTCTTCCGGGAAACCCCCAAGGTCGAACGACCCACCGCTCCCTGCCACCAGGGCTGGGGGACCCGGGCGGTGCCTTCGATCTACCCGGGCAGAGGTGGCCCTGTTCTTGTGGGCCGTGGGGGGCCCCAGAACAGCTCAGCAGCAACGGAGTCAGCGTCCTCTCTGTGGGTGCACTGACTACTCCCCTTTTACAGGTGAGGAAACTGAGGCCCGGAGGCCTCGCGGAACTTGCCTTAGCTCACACGGAACCAGGATTTGAACCCAGGGCCCCCACCCCTCAGCACTAGGCCATGGGGGTGTCAGAGTAGACAGGTCACCGGCCAGGCCCCCCCGCAGGTGCCCTGCCCCCAGCCCCCACACAGGAGGGACAGACGGAAGATTCAGGCCCTCCTGGGGTCGGGTCAGAGGAAGAGGTCCCGTCCCCCCGATGTCGGGGCCTGGGCTGAGGTCCACCCAAATCTCGAAAGGGACTCTTGCCTCCCAGGCTGGTGCTGGCGGTAAATGGGACCCTCGTGCTCCAGGATGGAGCCCACGCTCCTCCCTGCTTGCCCCCCCCCCGTGGTTCCCAGGGAGCAGGACCCCCGCTGCCCCCCGACACCACACCCCCCGCGTGCGGGGGGCGGTCCCTTCCGGTTAGTTGTGGGGGGCTGTTCACGACGCGGGCTGCGAACTCCCGAGGCCACAGGGAGTTTGGGCAGCACGTTCCCCAGAGTTGGGGGAGGGTGGTTCTGTCCCCCCTCCCGACCTCCATTTCCAAAGGTCCCGCCTCCTACGGGTGTCCGGCTCGGAGGTCTAAACAGGAGACCCTGCGACAGAAGCGTCCCCCCGCCCCCGGGGCGCACGGGGAGGCCGGGGGCGGGCAGCAGGACGCCGGAGGCCGCGCGCGGGGGGTCCGGGGACCCCGGTCCGGCGGCGCCCGTGCCGCGGGCTGCGTCCCCGGGGAGCCCCGGGCGAAGGGAGGGCGCCGCCAAGTTTCGCCGCCCGCGCGGCGCTGGCGGGAAAAGCGACTCGGAGGCCAGGCGCCCCCGGGCTCCCGCGCCCTCCCCGCCCCCACCCCGCTCCCCGGTCCCGGGACTCACCTGCGCCGCGGGGGCGGAGGACGGGGCGGCAGGCGGGGCGGCGACTCGGGCCGGTGCAGCCTCCAGGCTCCGCGCTCCGCGCGCCGCCGGCTCCCTCCCAGTCCCCGCCCCCCGCTCCCTGCGCGGCCCCGGGTGGGCGGGGAGGGGAGGCGCGGGCGCGCGGCCGCAGGCCAGGTGGGCGCCCAGGTGGGCGCGCGCGGGCAGGGGTGGGCCGGGCGGCAGCGGACCGCCGGGCGCGTCCCGGGCACCTGGCCGGGCCGCCTGCGTCACCGTCCCCACCTGGGCGGCCGGCGCTCACGTGACCCGCGGCCGGGCCGCCTCACCTCCCCAGGCCGCAGGTGGCCGCCCCCGGCGCCGCCCCGGGACCGCCCACCCCGCCCTCTGCGGCGCGGCCGGCGTCGCCCGCGGGCTTGGGGCGGGGGGGGGGGGGGAGGGGGCGGCCGCGCTGTGACCCTGAGCGGGCTCCCGCTCTGCTTCCCGGCCTGGCTAGCCTGCCACCTCCTCCAGGAAGCCCTCCTGGAAGCCGAGCAGCGCAGAAGGGAATGTGACCTTCTCAAGGCAGAAAAAGGCCCCGCCTTCTGGATTTTTCCAAAAGCGCGGCCAGAGGGCGGCCCGGCATCGCACCAAACACTCTGGGCTGCCTTCACGGGGTGCCTGTTGATGTGCAATGTTGGGGCCCCGGAGGGAATGGTCAAGAAAGAACACTTGAGAGGTGCCTGGCTGGCTGGGCGGGAAGAGCATGTGACCCGGGGTGGTGAGTTCGAGGCCCAGGTTGGGTGTAGAGATTACTTAAATAAGTTTTTAAAACCTTAAAAAGATCCTTCAGGTGTTTTTGGTGCCAAAAAAGGTCGTTTTATTGAAACCCGGGGACAGGAGCCGCGGGCAGGAAGAGCTGCACTGGGGCTGTGGGGAGTGACCGGTCCTATACTTTCGGGTTGGGCGGGGGTGAGGCCTGTGAAAGTCTCTCAGGACGTTGGAAGCAAGGTTTCCGGGACCTTGGGGGGCTCGTTGCGGTTCGAATCAGGTCATTTACTCCCGTCCAGCGAAACCTTAGTCAGGAGACCCTTTCGATGTGCGTCAGCGGGCCAGGGGCCTGGGGGCGGGCGCTAACGAATCTTGGGGGGACGGAGAGTTACAGGGTCCCGGAGGCCGGGCTGGTGTCAAGCTGAGGTTGCCTTCCGCCTGTAGCAAGCGAACATCGAGGCAGCTGAGCTCCCCAAGGACGGTCCCTCCGTCTCGCGTGCTTGTCGATGGGCCGCAAAGGAAACCGAACCTTCGCTGTGTTTCTTTACCGTTGTTTTGCACATCGGTGGTTTCCGTCACCCCCGTTTTACAGGGAAGGCTCCCGAGGCTTGGGAAGGAAGGTGCGCGCGAGCCAGAGTCAAGCGCAGGTGCGAGCCTGGCCTTTCCGCGTCTGGTCCGTGGTGGGTCCCCTGGGCAGAGGCCGCCACGGAGGCCGATTTCAGGAATCGGGGTCCTTGGTGCTGCCGGAGGTGCCAGGGGCTGGGAGAGGTGACCTGCCAGGGAGGGGCCCTCCTCGTCACCCGGCCTCCCCAGCCCCCAGCCCCACCCCGGCTCCGCGCGGGCTGGCAACAGTGGAGAGTGCCCCCCGGGGCGCCCCTGCTCCGGAACCGCCCACGGCTCCCTGCGGCCGCCTCCACCTCCCCAGGAAGCTCACCGCTCTTGCTCACACTCAGCCCCCCCCCAGGGGGAAAGCACGAGCGACTATTTGCCAGGCTCCTCACCCCTGCAGCCCTGGCCGGCGGAGGGGTGTCCTCTTGCCCCACGGAGCCGGTGGCAGGCTTCCTGCTGAAGGTTCAGGAGCTGTCGTGTGTTTGTGCCGAGTCACCGGGCCTTCGCGTCTTGTCCCTGCCAAGCCCCTGGCCCGGGGGCGTGTTTGTTACGCAGCACGTCCTGGTGAAAGCTGACCGATGTCACCTCTCCTCTTCCTGATGTCACAGCCCATCATCCGGGGCCAGCCCAGGGCTCATCTGCAGGAAGACTCCTCCTCCTTCCTGCTTTCCTTCTTTCACTTGGAGGTATTTACTGAGCGCCTACTGTGTGCTGGCCATCGTTGCTCGGCATCAGGGATACAGCTCTGACCAAGGTGCGCGTGGTCTCTGTCCTCAAGTCGCTGACTGCAGCTTGTGCACTGGGGAGGGGAGTCGGCCCCCCCCCCCCCGGGGGGAGGCAGGGTCAGGCCCGCGCAGAGGCGGGAGGGCCTGTGGTCAGGATGACAGCCTGAAGGGCTGGGGGCTGGGGAGAAGGGGCGGGAGGGGGTCGGGCGTGGCCTTGCCACCCGGGGGCGGGGCCTATCGTTTATCCTCAGGGCAGCGAGGAGCCACTCAGGGTTCAAGCGAAGGGATGGAGTGATCAGATCTGATGGAAAGGCCTCCCTGGCAGCAGAGGAGAGGGCAGGGCGGAGGGGAGCCAGGTGGAGGGCTGAAACGGACACCCTGTGCCCCAGCCCAGACCAAGGAGGCTAATGTCTTGCCTCTGCTTGAATGCTTTCAGGATGGGGAGCTCACCACCTCCCAGTACGGATTATTACGTTGTCTGCTTTAATCACGTTCTTTAGATGTTGGTGACGCGACGTGGTATCCAGATTTTCCGTCATCCTGGCACGTTCCCCCGAGACACCTCAAAATGTGCCAAAATCCTTCTCAAAGTGTGGTCCTCAGAACAGCACCCGGCTCCACGCCAGTGTACGAAAGTGGGGGAAACGCTCACCTCCTCTCTTCTGGATATCATACTTCTGTTAATATAGCCTCTTCCTGCTGCAGCTCTTACACGTATCGATCCCAGAGCACAGAGCCCAAGGCCCTGTATGCAGCAGGTGCTCAGCTAGTGCCCGGCGAGTCACTGATGTGATCTAAGATCCCGGGACTCAGCCCCCGAGATGCTAGGTGTGCCAGCCTCCTTCTGACCCGTCTCCGGGTCCCCTGTTCAGGAAGGGCCCGTTGCCGAACGCGGCACGCGGCACGATTCCATCGGAATGCACCGGGCTGTGCCCTTGGGTGAGCTTTCAGCCGCGTGGTCCCTGAGCTGAGCCCAGGCCTCGGCGCAGTGGGCAAGGTGCAGGGGTGTGTCAGCCCGCAGGGCAGTCTGGCCTGGGGGCACAGGCTCACCCTCCCCTGGCAGCTACCGCTCCGGGGTAAGGGGGCGCCACAGCCTCACAGGGCCGGCTTGGCATTTTCTTGGGTGTCGTGGTTTGAAGGGCGGCCCCGCCCAATGCTTGCCCGGCCTCGGGGCTCCCGTCCCCTGCAACGGGGTGCAGGTGCCACCTGGGCAGGGCCCAGGTTGGCCCCAGGAAGGTGCCCAGTGGGGCCGTCGGTGCCATCTCTGTGTGCTTTGGGTGGGGGGAGGCCTGGGCCCAGCAGGACCGCTTCTGGGCAGCTCCCGGGAAAGGCGGGGAGCTGCTGCCCTCCAGAGGCCATCTTCAGTACTGCACCCACAAGCCCAGCCTGTAGGAGGGAAGATCGGGGGTCCTTGGCCCATGGGGAGCCGAGGGCCCGTGGGTGCCTGACCCCCACTCAGTGCTTTCCTACAAAACCCATCTTCAGAACCCGGCGTGGTCACTGCAGGGCTAATCCCCACCCCAGCCCTTCCTGCCCTGACTCTCCTGTACCTGTTTGGCCCCACCAGCACCCCGAATCTGGCTCTGTCCCCAAACTGGGGGACTTTGGAGTGACTTGCCTTCCCTGGGCCCCTGCCGTGTCAGCCGTAAGTGGGGGCTCATGATGGCCGTCGAAGTAGCACAGACCTCGTGCGCAGGCCGGGCCTGGAAGGAAGCGGCTCCAGGGTCACAAGTGGGGCGGGGAGGACCCCAGGGCTGCGGCAGGGGTGAGTCTCTGCAACTCTCTGCGCCCTGTGGCTGAGACCACGTGTGCTGGGAGCCAGGTTGGTACAGACACGGTGGCCCTCCTTCCCCGCCTCGGGCCTCCAGGCCGGTCCCCATGCATGCCCTCTGCAGGGCCCCCCAACATCAAAAGTAAGGACCCTATGGGGCACCTTCAGGGGCTCAGTGGGTTAAGCGTCCGGCTTCGGCACAGGTCATGATCTCACTGCTCGTGGGTTCGAGCCCCACGTCGGGCTCTGTGCTGACAGCTCGGAGCCTGGAACCTGCTTCGGATTCTGTGTCTCCCTCTCTCTCTGCCCCTCCCCCCACTCACACACTCTCTCTCTCTCAAAAATGAATAAATGTTAAAAAAATTTAAAAAATAATAAGGACCCCAGTGTCTGGTCCCCAAAGCTCAGGGCCTTTGCACATGCCATGGATTTTGCCTGGGATACTCTTCCTCAGACGTCTTCATGGAGCCGTCCCCTGATCCTGCACACCTTTGCCCCGGGGACACCTTCTCAACCAGGCCTTTCTCACCAGCCCACGGAGGAAGGAAGGCACTCCTCACCAAACTCCTTACTCCTGGTTCCTTGAAGTAGGTTGAGTTGAGTCCCCCCCAAAATATCTTAAAATCCGAATCCCAGTATCTGCGATGTGTCCTTATTTGGAAATAAGGTTTTGCAGATGTAAGCAAGACAAGGTCACAGTAGAATAGACCGGGGCCCTAAATCCAGGGGCCAGTGTCCTCATACCGAGAGGGACATTTAGACACAGAGTGGAGAAGGCCAAGGGACAACAGAGGTGAGGGCTGGAGCGACGTGGTCACAGCCGAGGGACATGAGGACAGCCAGCAGCGCCAGAGGCTGGAAGAGACAAGGGAGGCCGGGAGGGCAGGCGTTCAGACCCCCAGCCTCCAGACGTGACAGGATCCGCTTCTGTGGCTTTGAGCCGCCCGGGGCCCCTGACCTCCTCTGCCTCGCTCGTCTGTTTCCCGCTCTCCCTCTCGGCCCTGGCTGCTCGCGCGCGGGGGGTGGGAGTGGGCTGATCTGCAGAATGGTGGCCGGCCGGGCCCGGTGTCACGGAGCTGTGCCCGTGCGGCGGGCCTGGACGGGGCTGGGCAGTCGGCCAGAGCTCGTCCCGCACGCCCCGGCCTCCCTACCCGCCCGCGGAGGTTTTCAGCCTTGAGAATTGGCTGTGTGGCCTCTGGTTCCCTCCTTTCCCATGAAAGCCTCGGAGGCGACAGCACTGTCCCATCCCCGGGCCCCGGTGTGTGCCTTTGGAAGGTAACATGCGGGTCAGCCACGTGCCTGGCCTGCCTGGAGCTCCATAATGAGGGGCCTTCCCCCCCAGCACGGGGAGGATGTGAACCCCCGACCCCGTGACTGTCCGGGATTTCCTCTAGAGAAGTCGCCGCTCAAGTCTGCAGGAGCCCCTTTCCCGTGGCCCGAGGGCCCCCTGTGCCCCTGGACGTCTTGCTTTGAGACTTCCAAGCTTTGGCCGCTGCCCAGAGAGACAATGCCCTGGGGCCAGCGGCCCCCCAGGAGGCCTTTCGGCCTGACCATTTCAGTGGCCGGTTCCTGGGGGCCGAGGACAAACAAGGCCACAGGGCGTGTCCCCATCTCCCTTTCCAGGGCCGAGCGTGCAGTGCCCATTGCCTGCCCCCCTCCCTTCCTGGGAATGTGGCGGGTGGAGGGAAGGGGCACAACCGTCTCCTTTATTCTCTGGGCCCTGGCACTGGGCTGACCCATCCCTCCCTGCAGGGTCCCACGGGTGCCGCATCCAGCCGGCGGGCAGCTGGGAAAGGTCCCGCTGACCTCGGAGGCTGCCGTGGCTGTGAGTGGGCCTGAGGACAGAGGCCGCTCTGTGCTGGGTGAGTGGAGGCCCAGGCGGGGTGGGGTCTACAGATGGGTGTGGGGGCCGCGCGGGGCCCAGCTGCCTCTCTGGCCCACCAGGGGAGCCCGCCGAGAAGGAGCCTCCGTTCGGGGACCCCGCCGAGAAGGAGCTTCAGCTCTGGGAGTACACAGTCACTCGTCCTTGTCCCCCAAAGAGCAAACAGCCATTACTTGCTGTTAAGCGCCTACTGTGTGCATACTGTTTGCATCCTTTTATTAAGTTCTTGCAGAAAGTCCCCAAGGTGTGTAACAGAGGTGAAGCTTTGCCCATTGTCACCTGGCTGGTGAGTGGCCCAGTCAGGATGAGTCTGTCTGACTGCAGAGCCCAGGCCCCCGTGTCTCGATCATGGACTATTTCAGATTTCCAAAGAAGTAGGGAATTTAAAAAAAAAATGTGTGTGTCTGCCTCCAATTGAGAATTTCAAACACTGTCAGTAGTTCACTGGGGTTGAAGCGGGTCCCACCATCATCAACTAGAAAAGTGAACAAAAACTACAGGAAGCAGATGTTGGACAGCAGGCAGGGGAGGAGGATGGGTCTTGGGAGAACGCTGGAAATCGGGAGAGCCCCACGGATGCACAGCTTTCCTCCACGAGGCAGAACACGGTGGTCTCACTGAGCTGGGGGGACAGACTGGGGTTCGGGGAGGTGAGGGAGGGGTGGGGACCCGTGGGCAGCAGTGCAGAGATGGAGCTCCGGAAACCCTCCAGAAATGCTGCTCTCTGCGCGTGCAGAGCGAGGTCCCAGGAAGCCAGGAAAAGAGCACCTACCAGGGCAGACAGCTCCCAGTGTCCACGCAGGGCCGGGGACACTTCAATGCTGGTCACCCAGAATGAAGAGGCCTCGTGGCCACAGGGCGTTTGATGGGGACCAACGGCCATGTGTCAGGTGTGAGCTTAGCCTTCAGGTGTGAAGGCTGCTCTCTGTCTGAGCCGATGCGCTGTGCGATGAGCCTGGCAAAGCCCGGGCCGGTCTCTGTCATCACTTCACACCCTGTTTGCACGAAAACTCCAGGCCAACAAAATCTAGGATCCTAACGATTTAGCATTTACAAGCCCCGGCACCTGGTGAAACATTACCGGGTGTGCGAAGAAGCAAGGCCATGTAACCAAGAGAAAAAGCAGTCGACAGACGGAGACCCAGAAATGACATGATAGCTCACACTGTGTAGCTGCGTCCGAGGATTTAAAGGAACCAGGCACAGAATCAAAAAAGAAATGTGTGGTGAATATAATCAAAAGAGAAACTATAATACTGAACTAGGAGGAGCAGCAGATAAGATGCTGCAGAGGAAAAGGTCCGTGAACTTGGAGGTAGGCCGATACGAGTGATCCAAGGGGCTCAGTCAGTTAAACGGCCCCTTTCTGGTGAAGGTCATGATCTCACGGTTCGTAGGTTCGAGCGTCGGGCTCCGTGCTGACAGCTCGGAGCCTGGAGCTGCTGCGGATTCTGTGTCTCCCCATCTCTCTGCCCCTCCCCCACTCGTGCTCTGCCTCTCTCTGTCTCTCAATAATAAATAAATGTAAAAAAAAAAATTTTAAAATAAAACCACAAAACTGTCCACAACCAGGATGTCCCTTTCTGGTGAAGACATCCTTCAAAACTGAAGGTGAAATCAAGACATTTTAAGACAAAAGGTGAGAGAATTCACCACCAGCAGATTGGCGCTACAAGAAATGTCAAAGGAAGTTTTTTGGGCTAAAAGGAAATGATAAGAGAGGTAAATTCAGGTCTGCACAACCAATAGAAGCCCATTGGAAACTGTAAACACATGAATACACATGAGATTTTTCCCCGGATGTATTTAAATAAATTCTTTAAATTAAAAAAAATTGTGATTAAAAACATTTTTTTATGGGGCACCTGGGTCGGACGCTTAACCGACTGAGCCACCCAGGCGCCCCGATAGTAGACTATTTAAAGCAAGAGTAGTGACAGCCCATCATGGACTTTATAAAATGTGTAGAAGTAAAATATACCAAGAACACAAAGGATGGAGGCAGAAAATAGAATTATACTTCTGCATAGTTCATATATTTTATATAAAATGGTATCGTGTCACTTAAAGACAGATACCAGTAAAAAATTAAAGATAAAGCAAGCATTTGACCCAACCCAGGGCTAAAGAATGATAAAAATCTCAACAATGTGGGGACAGAGGGAACTTCCTCGTCCGGAGACAGGGACCTCCGCGGGCCTCGCGCCCGGCGGTGAGGGATGGGCAGTGCCTCCTTCAGCTCGGGTGCAAGACAGGGAGGTCCTCTCCGTCCGCTTCTGCTCCCTGTTGGTCCTCGCCAGCGCAGCAGGCAAGGGAAGGCACCCGCGTTCGAAAGGAAGAAGTCGAACGGATTCTCTCTCTTCGTCTCTACATTGAAATGACCCCGAAGTGTCTACCGGTCATCGGAGAGAAGATTGGAGCCCCTCCAGCCTCTCCCCTGCTGCCTCCTCTGCGTCTCCAGCTTCCCAGGGAAAACCGCTCCCAGGGAGCCCGCGCGGCTCAGGCGGTTGAGCATCCGACTCTTGATTTCAGCTCAGGTCATGGTCTCACGGTTCGTGGTATCGAGCCTGCATTAGGTTCTGCGCTGACTGTGTAGAGCCTGCCATCCTCTCCCTCCCTTTCTCTGCCTCTCCCCTGCTCTGCGCGTGCACACACTCTCTCTCCCGAAATAAATAAATAAACATTTAAAAGCCGGACTTCTCGGAGCTGGGTATTTATTCACCCCGTGCATGTTGCTATCGGCTTCCTGCTCACATAACCTGCCGTAAACTGTCCAGAAGGGTCGGCTCGAGTCTGTGCCTCGAAGGTCCACACCAGGTCCGGGCGGGGCTTGCAAAGCAAGGCTGGGAGCCCCCGAGCTGGGCCCCTCTGCTCCGGCCTGGGTGCTGTGGGGGAAGGGCTCCTCCCGGGGCAGGCTGGACGGGTGGGGACCTGCCCTCGCCAGCCTGGGCGTAAGTTCGAAGCCCGTCTAGGGACCTCGGGCTTCATGATGCCTCGGGGAGGGGGGTGGGTGGGCGGGACACACTGTTTTAAAAAATCAGGTTATTTGAGGTTACCTGTTATAAGGACGCCCCTCAGAGGGCACTGTCAGTTGAGTCTTGCACAACTGTGTAGGTGTGTAACCACACTCACACCCCAGACAACTTCCGCTGCCTCTCTTCCCACCACCGACCCCTTCCCCGTCCCCACAGCTCTGCCTTTTCTAGAATGCCGTGTGTCTGTGGTTGTTTCTTTACGGATGAGCCGCATTCCTTCCTATAGATGCATCCGTGTGTTTTCAGAGACTGAACATACTGAAAACGGGCAGATCACACGTAAAAACAGGACTCTGACCTCTGACCCACAGTCTGGGAGAACAACCCAGAAAGTCAAACAATATCCCCTGGAACAATTAGCCCAAAGGGGCCAGGGCTCGAGCCATCACTGGCGGCTTCCCGAAGTTTCGTCCCCGCCTCTGACTCAGGAGGAGCCAGAGGAAGCCGCGTGCGCCCCCAAATAATCACGTGGGGCGCCTGCTTCTGGTTAGTGCCTCCGGCTCCCCGGGCCCCATCTGGGCTCAGCTGGAACCTTCCTTCTTTCCGCCAGGAGGCTCCCCCAGGCCCCTGCCTGCCTGTGAGTCTCCGCCAAGTCAGGGGCTGGTGGCGAACCCCTGGCTGCACGGAGCTCTGGGTAAACGTCCTCCGCCTGTTCCCACAGGGCCGTCTTCCTTCACGTCCATGGCTTGTGCTTTCACTCACCAGTGGACGGACACTCGTGTTCTTTCCAGCTTGGGGCTATTACAGACAAAGCCACTGAGAGCGTCAGCATACAGACCTCCGTGTGGATGCCGGTTCTCGGCCCACTGCGTTCTAGAAGCTGGCTCCTGCGCTCCACCGGCTTTAACTGGAACCTCCTGAGGGCCACAGGCCAGGTCCTGAGGGCCACAGGCCAGGTCCCAGGGCAGAAGAGGCAACTCCCTCCCTCCCTTAGGGTCCTGGGTGGCCTCAGCCCCCCTACAGGGTCTCAGCTGGTGCCCACGCTCCTCCTTCTTGTAACCTTAGAGTTCCATCCTCTTCTGCCCTGGCCCCTGGGGCGAACTCTGGCTTCCCTTTCCCGGATCCGGGGTAAGCTGTGCGGAAGCCGTTGCTGGGGCCCCGGGAGGCACAGGTGCGTTTTCCTCACAGAGGCTGGGATCCTGGCTGGTGGCTGGAAGCCACCTCCCACCCCAGAACCCCGTCTGGCTCCTCTGGCCCCATGAAAGCGTCCTTGCGTGGGGCCATTTTACCCCAAATGAGGACACATCTCGATTTGGGGAGGACATTTGCTGCTGCGAGAAATAAGGTTAACGATTCTCAAAATAGCTTCTCTGCAAATAACCAACAGGCTCACTTGGCCCCAAATGAATCTCAGAAGCATCTCTTTTCCCAGAAAACAGATTCTTCATTGACACATTTTTCTCCAGTTGATTTTTGCACCCCCATCCCCCTCCATTTCCAAAATGGAGCCTTTTCCTCAGTCTTTTGTGCAAGGAGCTGGGCTCCAGAAAGACAAAGTCCGCTTGTCAGCAGTCGCATCTCTGCTCTCTCTTCCTCTGGACCCCCGACAATAGGGCTATTCTCAGATAGCGCCCTTGTGGTTTGGATTTTCCTCTCCCCTCAGGGTGGACGAGGAGAAAGGTTGCGGCCGAGGAGGATGGGAGGGACTGGAGCTCCGGGAAGGGCCGCGGTGGGGGCGCTGGACACTCACTCCATCGCTGTGACTGATTTGGAAGCAGAGCCATTCATCAGACTCATGATTCTCGTGATCTGTCCTCTGAGAGCGGAAATGTGTTTCCCAGAGACAAGCCGCTCAGGCCGCCTCTGTGCCTGGCGCTCCGGGGTGAGCCCTGCATCTGACCATGGGGGCTTAAGACCTCACCGACACTTCGTCAGTCACCTCTGGGAGGGAAATAACCTTGAAATATTTAAACGCTTCCCCTGATCGGTGCCTCACTGGGGAAACACACTTCACTTGATGGTATTAGACAGCAAGAAGGCTCAAGGCCCCAGATTTGGGTCCAGGGATCTTGTTTCAAGATTAACTTCTGTTTCTCCCCTTTCGTAGCTACCAGCGCTGCTGCTGCAGGGACCCCCAGCCTCCCCTCCCTGTTACTCCTGTCAGAGCATGTTCAGGCCCCTCGGAGGCATTGCAGTTCCCAGAATCCATGTGGGAACTTTTCTGCAGCGAGAGTCCTTATAGCAAATCATCCATCCACACATCCATCCATCCAACCATCCATCCATCCATTCATCCATCCACAATCCATCCATCCATCCATCCATCCATCTATCCACCCTTCCACAATCCATCCATTCATCCATTTATCCACTCATCTATCCATCCCTCTATCCACAATCCATCCATCGATCTACTTGTGCAACCCATCTTCTACCAAGAGAGTGTTTGAGGCTAGGCCTTGGGGATAGAGAGGTAAGTCCCGGCATTTTCTATTTTTGCAGCCCTAAGTCCAGTCAAGTGGTGATTTCTGACCAGGGAACAGGCTCAGGGGCCTCTGAGTGTCCTGGGGGCCCGAGAGGTTGTGGGAAGCTCTGGACCAGACACGTCCACAGCTGCCAGGAAGGCAGTCACCCGGTTCCTGTGTTTGACGCTGTGATCTTGTTTTCTTCCCGCCTCACACGCCTGGGGAGGGCCGGGTGTCGCCTTGGTGAGGGTGGGGTCTGCTCTGTTAGAGAGACAGCTCTTTGAGTGTGCAAGGCATGCCACTCACCTCACCTCCACACCCTGGTGGAAGGGGAGAGGCCACAGGGAGGGCTTCCTGGTGTAAGTCCCCAGAATTTAGGGGCTGAACCCTGCACTTGAGTGGACGAAGGTGGGTGGCATGTAAGGAAGGGGTGAGGAGGGAGGGGTGAGGAGCCCCCCCCAACCCCGCGGCCCCTTGTTCAGCCCCAGTCCATCCGGCCGTCACCTGGGGGGCAGGCTCAGGTCCCGGCTGGGGACAGTGCAAGGACAGTAGGCACAGCCGCTGTAGAGGGCTGGTCAGTGAGGAGGGCCGGGGGCGGGGGCGGGGGGGGGAAGCCCACCCTTAGGAAGGGGTGTGTTTAGGTTTGGCCTTATGGGATGGGCTCCTTCACCACCAAGAATCCTCGGTGGCCCAGGTGCGCCTGGAGGCAGACATGCCCGGAGGCGGACACGCCTGAGGCCAGTATGACCTGGGGGAGACACACGTAGGGGAGAGGCCACCTGGAGACTACCGCTCTCATGCAGGGCCATCCAGGGCGGTGGGCACCTTCCCTGAGCTCGGGTGGGTGAATCGCAAGGGTACCTGCCCAGGTGGTGGTGTTGAGGTGACGGCTCAGGTCGTGCCGTCGGGGTGCACCCCGAGCCTGTCCCCGGGACCCTCAGCCCAGGCTGCCGAGCCTTGCCGCGGGCCACACTCAGACCCCCAGTCCTTCCCCATCCCGGGGGCCTCCGCTGCCCCTCAGTGAAGCTCGCGGGCACTGAGGCTTTTAGAAAAGCACACAGATTTATTGCATATCAACCTCATGTATAAATTCATTGTAGCATCGGAAAGATTACATTTGGCGTACGGTCCTATTCTACATCGCTCGCCTCAGATCAGCGGCTCCTAGGCCTCATCTCAAAGACGTTTCTCTACACAAGTACATCTGTCTTTATCACAAGCATCAAAACGAAATCGGCAGAATCACTCTCGATGATTTGCTGCACTGGGTGGCTTTGACCTCATGTCCCTCAGCGGTTTCCGCGCTGATCAAGGATGCGCTTTGGCGCGAGCAGTTCTGAGCTCCGAGTCCGGAGGACGTAGACCCTAATCACATAATTCAACAAATGCATCTACGGAACTCTCCTTTTCATAAAAGTTTCACGAACAGACACAATAATGACCGTTAAACACGAGTCATGCACGGTTTACTTATAACAGAAGCAATTTACAATCAGGGGGACATGGGACACACACCGGCCTCCTTCTCAATGGTTTTTTTTTTAAACGTTATATGAAAGCCTGACATTTACACTTGATTTCTTTTTCAACGCTATACAGTTCTAAAAGAAAAATGAAACAAAACAAAACAAAACAAAAAACCCAGAAAACGAACTGAACGGGATCTGGGATGGAACAACGGCACAGGCACGGGGTCTTGCCGGCAGGTACATACACGTGCGCTTTCACGCGACGCGCTCTGACACGGGGGCTCGGCTCGCCTCGCCTCAGGAACACCGACGGTGGGAAACACACCGAGAGAAACCTTGGGAAGTGCTCTGCTCACGAGTGAATTGCACGTTTGGAAACTCAAGCTGCCTTTTGTTTTCTTTCTTTTCCAAAAGCCGCAGTACGAATCAGTGACGGAAAGGAAAAACACCGCACAACCGGAATGCGAGGAGGGGAGGAAGGCTCCCGGAGTCACGCAGGAATGCCTTGTCACAGTATCGCTCGCTGCTGCAGAGACAGTCTCATGGCTTTTGATACCCGGCTGACCTCCAGCGACCGGGGGCGGCCACGGCCTCGCCACCCTAGCCAGGCGGGGCGCGCGGCACCCGGCTCTCCCGGGTGCCGCTGCCCCCTCGCCGCTCCCCCGGGCAGCACAGTGAATACAGCTCAGTAGATTTCAGTCACTTGGGCAGGGGGACGGGGCGGGGGGACCACGATCCAGTGCTTCGAGGCTTCGAGGCTACCACGGGCGATAACGTTATTTGGGCAAGTGCTTTGCGAATGCTCGTTGAAGAAGCAGCTAGGACAGAGAGGGCCAGCCTCGGGCCGTGAGGGTGCCGGGCCTGTCAGGGTCTGGGCAGACCGGCTGTGCTCCTGCCTCGGACAGGAAGGCCCCGCGGGCTCACCCTGTCTGCCGATGGGCACCAGGGGCCAGGCGGGCTGCAGGAGTGCACGCCCCTGGGCTCGGGGGCCTACTCATGAAGGCCCTGTGGCCAAAGGATCACAGCTCCATGCATCCTACCTAGTTGTCCCGGGAACAAGAGCAGCAGCAGGGGTGGGGTGGGACGGCGTCGCCGCCATCTGAGGGACGGAGGGTAGGGCAAGGAGCCTTCCTTCTGAATTTCCGTTAGGGGATGTCAACCGTCTGAAGGAAGGACCCCGTTGAAGCCGGACAGGAGGACCCTGGCCCGGTGGTGCCCGAGTGCACAGGCCCGACCCTGGCCACCACCCACAGACACGGTGGTCAGCCAGCCAGGTCCCTGTTGCGGCTGTGCTCTGAGGCTGGGGTCTCAGAATCCTGGCCATCCAGCTCCCCGGCCCCCTACGGTCTGGGCCGGGCCTGATTGCCCGTGCTGGGGCTGTGGCCTGGAGGCGCAGGACAGTAGGGAGGGCAGCTCCCTGTGGTCTGGGGCGGAGAGAAGCACCAGGCGTGGGGACTAAGTGCTCACTCTGTCAGGGGTCCAAGGACAGACCCCCCCAAACCTGTCAAGTGCTTGGGCCCAAGGGCTTGACTGTTTAGGAGAAATGGGCTATAGGTCTAATTGTTCTCAGGGGCACAGAGATAAGGACTGAAGATGTGCAGGTGGGGCTCTGGGAGGGCGGGAAGAGAAAGACGCGGGCCAGGACCGGCCGGAAATGACAGCTCGCCCCTCGTCTGGGACCACGGGGAACAGGTGCTCCGGTCTCCACTGGCCAAACTTCCTATTTTGGGCAGAGAGTCACATCGCAGAAAAAAAGCACACACCTTATTCTTTAGCAGAAGAAATGTAATTTGGGTTTACAGAAATGGGCATTTATATCTGAGGTTGACTCTGCAAAAGGATCCCATCTGGATGGAGGGGAAATCAGAAAGCCCATGCCATGCCTGGCGGGCCTGGGGGGGGGGGGGAGGTGGGTGCGTGTGGGGGGGGGGCCCGACTGCAAAGCCTCAGGTCTTCCTCAGGCACTGTGACCTTCCAGCTGCACGCACGTGTGAGCCGCCTGGGAGCCCTTGAGGCCGGCTGGGTCTCGCTGCCTCCTGCGGACCGAGAACGGGTGGGACCCTTTCGCCAGGGCCTGCGGGCCCCATGCAGGACTCCAGCGCCGACACAGACGATTGTCTCTGGCCTGGAGCGGCGGGGGGACCCGGGGACGCGGCGGCTCTGGCCTGCGGGGACACTCGAGAGCCAGGGACTCGTCCCCTGCCAGACCCTTGTCCTCAGGTGCGGGCGCCCCCGCCGCTTGCATCTACATTCTTTTTTAAGGGCAACCTGGGCGATCTTTTTCTCTTCTTGTTGGGACACTAGTACTCTTTTTTTTTTTTCCAAACAATAAAAGAAATAAATAGAACACTTGTCTTCAATGCAAAGGTAACTGAAACTCTAATTTAACAAAAACACGTGATTGTCTGGAAACGGGGCAGCAGGATCCGTCGGGGGGCGCGGGGGTATTTGGCACATTTAAAACCTCCCCGCTCCCTGGTTATCGATCACACAACACACAACCTTATACACGGTTTTGGTCCTTCACTAGATACTTATATTAACAATATTTCTTCACAATAAGAATGTCTAATGCCAAAATACTGTTAAGGAAGAAATAAAATAAGAAAAGAAATGAATTAGAAAAAATTACAAGTTATATACAGATTAAGGTAAATTCCATCAGGGAAACAAATTATGATTTGAAGTTGGCCCCTACGGGAATAACTTAAAGCCCATCCGAGCGGAGAAGCGGACACGTCCCGACCGGGCTGTGTTGTCTTCGCTCCGCGGCAGGTCCCGCCTGGACGCCCGTCCGTTCCGGAGCTGGGCTGGCCCGCCGGGGAGCCGTGCACGGAGCGGAGGTGGTAGTCGTGTCCCAGAGCCCTGGGCTGGCGCGGGCACGGGGCCCGGCGGGTGGCCTGGGGCGGGGGAGCCTCAGAGCGTGTCCCACGGCGGCCACGGGGGATGTCCCCTCTCCCCCTTGTCCGTCTGACGGTGCAGGTGGGTGTGGCCGGCGGGGCCCCCTTCTGCAGAACGGCCATGGGGGGCTGGTGCGGGTGTGGCCGTGTGGGCAGGGGCGTGGGGTGCCAGGCCCACCCCTGCACGGGGGACCAGAGCCGCTGCTCCCACCTTCCCCATACAATGGGGGGGGGGGAGCAGGCACGAATCACACGCCACACACGCCTCCCAGCCGTGGGCCGGCCCAGGATATCACCTCTAAGAATTCCGAGGTACAGTCTGAAACTGCTCCCAGGAGAGGGCCCCGGGCCCCTGGGTTCTGCGCGGTGGGGGGGGGGGCCCCCAGAATCACGGCTTTACAAACACGGTCAGGGATAGAAAATTTCTCCGTTATCTACAGTATAAAGAACATGCCCAAACACGGTACCAGTTCCCAGTTTGGGTTTGCGAGTAAGCTGAGATTTCAAAGCAATGCAAAATTACTCTTAAAAAACAATTTGCAAGTCATTTTTCGATTTTGTAAAAAATACTGTCTATTTTTAAAACCACATGCTTAAATAGACTCTGTCGTCAATAAGATTACCAAAAGGGTTACTCTTGTAATTCTCCTTATAAAAATCGTTGGGGCGGTCTCCCTTTCCGGACCACACCCGCGTCCGTCCGTTCCTTCCCGAGACACCAGGCGGGTGCCCGAGGGGACCCAGCCGGCTTCAGTTTGGGATCGGAATCCCGTCCTCACCCACCGGGTCCGGTCTGTGAGCAGCTGCCGCGGGGCTGCATGTGGCCGGCCGTGTGCTGTACCATTTCCGGAACGCTGTTCTTAAGACCAATTCTTAGACGGTGGGGCTCCAGGACCGCTCGGCGACTCCTGGGTTCTGAGTTCTCATCGGAAAAGTTAGAGCTGAACCATGATGTGTGGGGGGGATGCTGAGGGGCGGCCAACACAGGTGACTGGGGTCTCTCTGGCCCAGGCCACGCCGCTCCCCGAGGCTCACTTCTCCATCTTCCGCAGCTGGGATTTCTGTTGGGACGTTGGGGCCCCATGGCTGCCTTGCTTGGACTCAGACCCCAGCCCGTCCTGGGCTCGTCAGAGGTGGTTGATGGGGTTGAAGGCTCCGGACTCCGGCGTGGCTCCCGTGATGTTCAACCAAGCGTCCAGAGGGCTCTGGGAGGAGTTGTGGAGAGGGGCCTCCTCGGAGAGGGACAGCATCATTGCATATGCCTGGCCGGGAGAGGACAAGGACGGACGGACGGACACACACACACACACACACACACACACACACACACGCCAGGCTGGTGAGCCGTGTGAGCGGGGGTCCTGCAGACCCCAGCTGGCCCCCCATCACCCTCCAGCTGGGCTTAGCCTTGCCCAGATCCAGACTCTCCCCTGTGGCCCGGAAGAGGAGGATGCGGTGGGAGGTGGCTGGGTGGGTGTCTGCTGAGCTCTGTGCAGAGAGGTGTCAGGTGTGGGGGTCCTGCCCTCCGTGCACAGGGGCCCCGCAGCTCCTTGGGGTGCTCCCCCCTGCCCCAGCCCCACTTTTTCGAGGGCCCTGGGAATTGCTGATGGTTGACAAGAGGCAGTGTCTGTTGGGCACTGGTGGGCCCGGGGCTGCCCGTCTGGACAGCTGTGGGGACAGCAGAGTATGGACGCACAGCTGGTCCGAGCTGAGCGCCGATGTGCTTCTGGGCCGGGAGCACGGCTAGTCCCCAGGACGGTTCTGCCACACGACACAGGGCACGAGGCAAGGGGACCTGGGGACCATCCAGAGCACAGTGGGCTGGGGGAAGGCCGACCCTCCCCCCACCCCCTGTACGCTCTGGACAGGATTAGTAAAAAGACACAGACAGACACGCAGACGGATTTTGCCGAGACTCAGGGGTGGGCTGACGGAGAGCCCGCTCCCCTAGACGGACGGAAGCAGGAGGCGGGGCCCTGTGGCCGCCGGCACTACAGAGGGGGCCCTCGCTGACCCTGCCAAAGCTCCGGCATGGACTCAGTGACCGTGTGACGAGCTCCCTTCGAGAGAAGCCTGGGTCACCAGCCGTTCGTGTTCTAATTCAAGGCTGGACCCCTGGCCGTGGGCACCTGCTGCTGGGGACGAGAGGGTGGCGACCCACGCGTCTGAGAATGCCCGGCTCCCATTCATCTGCCTCAACCTCTCCCTGCCCCATCCCTGCTTGTGGGGAAGTGGGGGTGGCTTGGCCGTCTCTAGCCGATGCAGTGGCCCGGGGACGGTGGTCCTGGCGTGCCCCTGGCACGGGGCGGCCACCACGAAGGGAGGCACCACCTGCCACCCGGCGTAGGGGTGCTGGGGGGGGGCTCTGCTCGGTACCTACCTGGTTCTTAGCCTGCCTGTACAGGGTCTGCTTTAAAGTCTCAGAGTCTAAGGTGGAATTAAGCACATCTTTAACGTCAAACGCTTCCTCAGCTGCTCTGCGCAGATCCAGCCCCTTCCCAAAAGTCGGCATCGGCTCCAAAGCTAACAGACCGCCTGGCTCCTCCTCCTCAATACACCTGCACCAACGACCGGGGTGGGGGGGGGGCCTGCGTTAGCTGCCACCTCGCTGATGCCCCACGGCCGGCTCCGCGCCTGCATGCACGCCACGGCGTCTCCGCGAGCCACATGCACAAGGAGACAGACACACAGACACGCCGACACCTGGACAGAAGCCACACAGATGCAGGAGAGCGACGGATGGACCACAGCAGGGGGGAGGACGTGCATGGAGGGCCTGGAGGGGAGGACGTGCACACACTGCAAGCAGCAGGCGGGGCGCCAGGGGCTCTGGGAAGGGAGGACAGGTAAGGGGGCAGCTCTGGAGGGGCCCGGGGCGGGGGGGGGCGGGCAGTCCCCAAAGGGCTCCCCAGGACCATCTGGAGCGCTGGCCGCAGCACCGGGGCCCAACCAAGGCAGTGAGCACTCAGGCCGAGCAGGAAGGGGTCCAGCCCGCACCCCTTCCAGACCGCCGGTGCTCAGCCTGCTGGTGGCCCCACGCCACGGCCCGGGCCACACGTCGGGGATCCTGTCGCTGCCCACCAGCTCCCTCCCACCCCTGCCTCCACGCTCGGGAAGTGTGTGCAAGCTCCCGCTGCGGTGGAGATGCCTGCTGGGAACCCGGGCGAGCCCAACCGGGAGGGTGCTGGGGTCTCGGGTGCTGTGGTCTGCGAGCGAGGTCACGCTCACGACGTTCAGGCCCCGCCCTGGCCCGGGCCCTCGCAGGAGAGGCTGCCCAGGCGTGGCCCACGGAGGGCCGGCCCCCACCTTCGGGTGTGCTCGAAGCCCACGGCCAGGGAGGCGGGCGGCTCCTCGTCCTCCTCGTCCTCATAGGCACCCTGGGGCTCAGGCGTGGGGGACACGGTGTCGTCCTGGGACTTGCCCCCCAGGCTGTCGTCATCCTCCTCCTCCTCTTCCTCCTCCTCCTCCTCCACGTCCTCCGGCTTCCTGCTGGCCAAGCCCGGACACTGGGAGTTGCCGTCCAGGTCCTGGACCTCCGGCCTGAAGTGACAGGGGAGGGAGTTAGCCTCCGGCCCCAAAAGGCCTTTGACTGGGGCTCCGGTAGACTCTCCCCCCAACGCTGTCCTCACCCCCTTGTGGAAAGAGCCTGCATCCTTGGTCATGGGGACCCTCAGGGCTGAGGCTCTGAGTGCCTTGTCGGAACCCTCGGCCTCAGCAGCCCCTTGAGGAGTGAGCGAGGGCGTGGAAGGGAGGGGCCTTGGTGGCAGGGCTCCTGTGATGCCCGAGTGGATGCCAGATGTGTGTGTCGGGGAAGGAAGCCATGGCCAGTCTGGTGGGGAAGGGGGTCTTGGGCGCTGGAGCTGGGGCTGGGCACTGCACAAGGGGTACCCTTGGGGAAGTTTGCTGATCGACCCTTGCTGGCTCCTCTTGGCCAGCTACGAGGACACAGTGACACGGGCCACCCAGGGTGATGGGGCCCCTCTGTAGATGGGGGCTCAGGGGGCCGGGGTCCTGCAGGGTGAGGGCGGGGCTGTCGTCAGCCAGGGAAACCTGCCCTGACAAGGATGAGTTTGTTTCAGAGGCCGATGGCTTTCCTCCTGCAGCCTGGACCCCACAATTTCCTCAGGGTGACTCTGGCCGGGTGAGGCTTTTCCACTCTGGATCCTCGTTATTAAGAGGAAGACACTCGGGGCGCCTGGGGGGGCTCAGCCAGTTACACGTCCGACTCTTGATCTCGGCTCAGGTCATGATCTCACCGTTCGTGGGTTCAAGCCCCGAGGTAGCACAGCAGCTGTGTGGAATTCTCTGTCTCTCTCTGCCCCTCCCCTGCTTGCTCTCTCAAAACAAATAGATAAAAACTAAAAATGGGAAAAAGCCCAAGCTGAACGAGGGTGAGCCTTTTCGTTTCTTCCCCAAAACGCCACTAGCCCAAGGGCCACCTGGCAGGTGTCTAGCATGGGAGGGGGGGGCGCACGCCTCCTGAGCCCACGTCCGGGCCAGAGTTCAGAGCCCCCAGACCCTGTTCCTCCTGGACCTCGCCTGGCCCACAGGAACCCGTCCACCAGTGTCAGGGGAGCCCGGGGCCCTGCTCTGGGCATCGGGTAGAGGGGTGTCGCTTCCGAGCGACTGCTGGCCTCCAGATGCAGAGGTCCGTGCAGACGGACTAGGCCGGGGAGGCCCCTGATCGTCAGGCTGTCAGCCACGCTCTTCTTCCGTCCTTGCTTTTCCCGGAGAAAGTATAAGAGGCTGACACCTGACCTGCCTTCCCGGACGTGCGAAACCCTGACGTTTCCCCTCCTGACGGTCCTCTGTGCGGTCACCAGGCACATCCGCCCACCAGAGGCAGAGCTCCGGAGCCAAGCGACATGGGCCAGGCCCCGGGTCCTGCCCTTCTCCCTGGCTCTCCGGTGGGCGACCTTGCCACCTCGGACCCTGTGCCCTCTCGGCGGCGAGGGAACACACCCTGACGATAGGATGAACCGCGAAGGCGGCTGCCTTGGGGGCCGGGACTGGGATCATGCCCAGCTGGTGTCCTGGGCATGTGTGATCGGAGCTAAGTGTGCTCTGCGGTTCCTAGACATGAGCCCCTCTGCTTGGGGACCCACCAGGAGCACTCGGTGAGGGGCGGCAGAGACAGAGGATGGGGTCCAGCAGGCTGGCCTCTGCTGCAGACAGAGCGGGCACCCGCACGAGTGTCCCAGCCTCCAAACAGTTGCCGGTGACAGGTGATGTCCTAGGGCCACCGAGACCCAGCACCGGGGCCGGGGCTTGAACAACAGGAGTCCGGTCTCTCCTGGTTCTGGAGGCTGGAGTCTGAGACCCAGGAGCGGGCGGGCCTCGTTCCTTCTGAGGCTCAGGGACAATCGTCCCAGCCTCCCGCGGCTGCTGGCGGTTGGCCGGTGATCCCTGGTACCCGTGGGCTGTTGATGTGCCTCCTCATCTCCCGTCTCTGCTTCGTCTTTCCCCAGCTTCTCCCCGTGTGCAGCTGTGTCCTCATCTTTTCTTTTGTGACGTCAGCTGGGGTTGGGGACCCTGGTGACCTCATCTTAACCAACACACCTGCAAAGACCCTATTTCCAGGGGCGCCTGGGTGGCTCAGTCGGTTAAGTGTCTGACTTCGGCTCAGGTCACGATCTCACAGTCCGTGGGTTCGAGCCCCACGTTGGGCTCTGTGCTGACAGCTCCGAGCCTGGAGCCTGTTTCGGATTCTGTGTCTCCCTCTCTGACCCTCCCCTGCTCGTGCTGTCTCTGTCTCTCAAAAATAAATAAAAAACATAAAAAAAATTGAAAAAAAATCCTATTTCCAAATGGGGTCACATTCTGAGGTACTAGGGATTAGGATTTTGGGGGGACACAGTTCAGGCCACGTATTTAAGGGGCTGTGGGGCCAGGAAGCCTGGTGGTCCCTGAACTCTCCTTGATGGTCCCGAGAAGGAAACCGGTTCCAGAGAGACGCGGATTATGTTAGTACCGGCCCCACGTGGAACCACACTTTACACAGACTGGTGGATTCACGTCAACCATGACTGTGGTTCTCAGAGAACTTCCAGCGATGACGTGGAACATCTCCTGGGGGATCCCGGGGACAGGGCCTTGGCGGGACAGGCCATCCGAGGGCCTGGGTTTGTGGCGAGCTCCACCCCGGGCTTTCTGAGGGACGTGGGGCCCAATCTCCTGTGTCTGAGCCCCCCCCCCCGCCCCGGGGGCCAGAGGATAGCCCTGGTCGACACGCTCTGCGGTGAAGGTTGGGGGGGCAGTGTCCTCTTCTGCCTGTCTCCCCCTGTCCTGCTGGGTTTCTCGGAGTCCCCCTCCTCCTCTGGCGAAGAGCTGGGCTCACCCCGGCATGGCCGCCCACCCCACGGAGGATGCCACTGACGAGTTCTTGTAGGCTCCTCGTCGGCCTTTGTCCTGGGTGCAGGCGGTCACAGTTCAAAGGGCCGCCTTGACCTGGCAGGACGTGCCTCACGCCCGGCGCCTGGGTGCTCACGTCGGCGACTTTCTCTGAAGGCAGAGAGCACGCTGCTCGAACCACGGACAGCTCTCGAACGCAAGAGCCTGGACGCAGGCTCCGTGCCCCCGAGGGGCAGGGTCCAGGCTCGTGGGAGACTCCCGTGAGTGCGCCCGGAGCCGAGGATGCACGGGGCACCCTGTCCGCAGCAGAGAGCCCTCGGCAGGGCTGCGTCCTGGTGAGAATCTCAGGGCCAAGCAGGGGCGAGGCTCCCGGAAACGGAGCCCACAGCCAGGCCCTCCCGCCATCCCCTCCTCTGAGCACACCCCGGGCCCTACCCGGCAGGCAGGTGAGCTCGCCCTCCGGGGGCACGGTGTAGGATGTGGCGGCCTCAGAGCAAGTCCAAGTGTCACGTTCATTCATGAATTCGACGGGCCTTCCCAGTGCCCCGACCCTGTTCCCAGCCTGGCTTGGAGGGATCTGGGTCTCCGCGGCACCCTCCTCATTGCTGGAGGTGGGTGGAGAGGGTGCCAGGCCCCGGGGGCCACAGAGCCGTCGCCCTCCCGTGGCTGGGGTGAGGGCCAGGGCTCCGGCCCCAGGCTCTGGGCCTGGCTTGGGGCTGGAGCAGGCCCCCCACTTCCCTGGGCTGCTTTCCTCTGCAGAATCCGGGGCTCGCGCCCCGAGGCCACTTGAAGTTTGCAGCGTCTCTGGCTTTCTGCCGGGTGGTCCGGCCCCAGCTTTTGCCCGCGGAGAACGTCTCCTGGGGCTCTGGGGCGCCCTTCCGGAAGGGACCCGCAGTGAATGCCGCACCGCGAGCCCGGGATCCGGGGTGTGCAGATCGCCCTCCACACCTCGAGGCCTGAATTCTGCCATTTTTCTGCCACCGTGTGCACGTGTGTAGGAGCGTGTGCATGTGCGTGCGCATGTGTCTATACGTGCTGTGGATATGTGTATATGTGCAGATGCACACGTGTGTACAGGTAAGCGTGTGTGATATGTGTGTATATATGTACGTGCGTTCGTGTGCGTGCATATGTGTGGGCGTGTGTGATTTCATGTTTCTATATATGTGTGTGCATGTGTGCGATCTCATGCATGTGCATAAATGTGTGTATGGGCTTGCGTGTGCATGATTTCACGTGCATGCGTACACGTGGGTGCGGGTGTGACGTCACGCGCATGCGTGCACGTGGTGCGAGTGTGACGTCGCGCGCAGGTGTACACGTGGGTGCGGGTGTGACGTCGCGCGCATGCGTGCGCATGAGTGCGGGTGTGACGTCACGTGCATGCGTGCACGTGGGCGAGGGTGTGACGTCACGCGCATGCGTATAGGTGTGCACGTATGTGTGAATGCATGTGCACGAGTGCATACACGTGTGCCCTGTGCACATGCATTGGGACTTCGTGTGCATGCGTGTGTATGTGTGTGTGTTTAAAAGGGCAGCGCCCCTGTTTGGAAACCTGTGCCTCGGATTCGACAGAAATGTTCTAGACTCAGCCTCGCGGTGGCGCTCGCGGCAGAAGCCCTCACCTGGCCTGTACCTCGGCGGCACACCTGGGGCGCTCCGGCCACACGAGGCCAGCAGCTGGCGCGGCTGTGAGCGCACGACACGCGTCTTTAGTCAGGGCGCCGGAGACCGAGGCCGGAGGGGGCCCCCACCCCCGCGTCCAGGCGGCAGGGCTGGGGCCACGACACATGCCCGGCGGTGTCGCCCTGCTGTGGCCCCCGGTCCTCATCTAGAGCTGGTGCTGGGGCGGGGGTGCCCCTGCTCTGGGGGTGGCCACACAGGCGGGCTTAGGACCTGGACCTTCCCGGGGTCCGGGCCGAAGTTCTTACCTTTTGTCTGTTCGCGCTGCGGCCTGGTTCAGCTCACTATTGGCGATAAAGTTTCTGATTTCAGAGAAATAGGAGTCCTCTTTCTCGTCTAAAAGTGCATGGTTGTCGGACTCGGAGGTGGGGGAGGAGGCGCCAGTCCCCAGGTGGTTTGTGAGGACCCCGGAGTGCTGGCTCCCTGTGGGGGCAGGGGGCGTCCCTCAGCTGAGCCCTCCCTCCCCTGCCCCGTCTCCCCCTCCGCTCCCCTCCTGTCTCTCCCCTCCCTCTCCCCCTCCCGGTCTCCCCGCCCCGCGCCCGCGCCCGCAGCCCCACCTGGGGCGTGCTCGTGCTCGTGCTTCTTGAGGTGCCGGTCCAGGTTGGTCTGCTGCCCGAAGCAGCGGTTGCACAGGTGGCACTTGAAGGGCTTCTCCTTGTTGTGGATGTTCCGGACGTGCCGCTGCAGGTTGGAGGAGATGCTGAAGGAGCGGTCGCAGTACTTACACCTGGAAGACACGCGCGCCTCAGAGGAGCCCCGGGCCCCGCCCCGTGCGCCCCGCCCCCCTTCCTGGGGGGCTGCTGGCCCCAGGCCCCGGTGCCGGGCAGGAGCGGCAGAGGGGGCGGGGGGTCGCGCTGCAGGGACCCCTGGCGCATCCGGTGCCCCGCCCCGCGGCAGACCCTGCCCGAGGGCCGCGCTCCCAGCAGCCTCAAGGGGGCGGCCGAGCACCACGGAAGCCTCTTGATGCTTGTCCCGCCCCGCCCCCCCCCTCCCCAAGGAGGAGCCTGCACCCGCTCCCTGCCGCCTTCCTCTGAGCGGAGAGACCCGCGGAGAGGCACCCCCTCCCCTGCATGGGGAGGGCTGGCCTGGACCCGGCCACCCTTTAGTGGGTCCTTGGGCACGTGGGGCCTCGCGTGCCAACCCACTAAGTGTGGGCAGGAGGCGGCCCTAGGCCATCGTCAGCGTCTTCACTTCCCCGAAGGCGAGGCCACCTGTCAGGCCGCCCCCGCCCCCCCATGCGGCCCCAGGCGATCGCCTCGTGTCCCTGCTCCTCTGTGGACGGTGATCGCCAGCCCCCGGGACGCGCACTTGGGAACATCCCTCCTCCGGACGCGTCAGAGTCCCTGGGAGCGGCTGTGACCTGAGCGGCGTCCCCTCCGTGAGGGGCCTGGGGCGGGCGCGGCTGGGCTCGGAGGCCCCGAGGGCAGGAAAGGGAGGGGATTCTCCCAGTTTAGAGAAATATCCACTTCCAGGAGCCAGAAACAGAGAGCGGCTGAGCCTGGAGCCGGAGGCAGGGTGGCCCGGGAGCCGCCACCACACGGGGGCCGAGCCGCGCGGGCGCCTCCTGGTGGCGACGTCCTGGCAGAGGGGACCTGCCGCAGCCGTGTTCAGGTGCACACGTGTGTGCGCCCATGCGCAGGCGTGTGCACGCATGAGCGTTCGTGTGCAGGAGTGCGTGCAGGAGTGCGTGCGTGCGCGCGCCTGGTCCTCAGAAGGCTCCAGGGATGCCAGAGGCACGTGAGCACTTGCGACATTGTCCACGTGCTCCTGTACTTCCCAGTCTTGGATACAAACCGCTTCTGCAGGGGAGAGGAGGCAGTGCCCCACTGAGGCTCTCAGGAGCCGTCTACACAGCAGGTTCTGGCAGGACACGCAGTGGGAGGCGCATGTTCTTCCGGAGGGGTGCGGCTGGAAGGTGCCAGAGACCTGTCCTGAGTGTGCAGCGTGGTGTTCCCACAGGAGGGCCCCCCCCCTCGCTCCAGCATAGAGTACAGTCACGAGCACCGGGCCACAGTCGTGCCCGGGGATGCTTCCGGATGCTTCCGCTGCCCTGGCCTTTCATGTGGGGCCGGCCGGCAGGCTGTGCGAGGCTGGCCTCACTGCACTGCCCGGCCCGAGAGGTACCGGTGCTGACCTCTGACACCTGCCCAGGCAGTCTGACCATCACAGTGCACCCGGGGGGCCCCGAGGCAGGAAGCTTTAGCCCCCCACTGACCACTGGAGCCTCCTGCCCGGGCCCCCGGGCTGCTAGCACTGCGCCCAGCAGCAGAACTTTCCCCGCACCCAGGGACAGCTTGGAAAGCGTCCGAGGAAGCCTGCGTCCTGCCCGACGGCACTGGGGCTCTGAGGACGGGCGCACAGAAAACGGGGAGCCCCCGGTGAAGGGGAGCCCCGGACTCCGCGGTCCGGTTTGCAGCGTCGCTCCTTCCATTTCTGCAGCTTCTTGGCCGAGGCCCTGCTGCCTTTGGCCTCCTCCACGGTCGGTGGGCAAGGAGCCGTTTGTGGTCTTTACGTGACTGGCTTGGGCCGCGGTCCCTGGCGTCCTCCTCAGTGACCGTTAGCTCAGGACTGGCCTGGTGGCTTCTTCCCTGTCGGGCCTCTGGGAGCACGTGATTTGGTCGCAGCCTTTCCTCCCACGTCTCAGGACGTCTGCTGGCCCCGAGGGGGACCCACGGTCCCGGAAGCCCACGCAGGCACCACCGCTGTCTGTGTGAGCCCTTCCCGCGGCTGGGTCGGCAGTGCTGGGGTGCCCTGTGCCCTGACCCCCCCACGTGGTGGCCCAGGAAGGAGGGCTTTACATCCCAGGATGCACCATCTCCCTGTCACAGACGTCTCCTTGCTCCCGATGGTGACAGGCTCCCAGACGACTGTCCTGCTCTCAGGGCGACTGCTCAGGAAGGACCGAGTACACGGCCACGCTGGGCTGTGGGCACTGCCCCCTGGCCACGCAGCAGGCCTCCCCGGGGCCCGTCTACACGGGCGCTCACGCCCAGCATCCCTTTCCTCCTTTCTTCGGAAATGCAGGGACCTTCTGGCAGGTTCCACCTGACCCACGAGCTCTGACCGGGGTGCACCCTCGGCCGGACGTGGGGTTGGACAGGACTGTCTCGTTACCGGAAACGGAGGTCCCTCTCCACCCTCTGTGGGGCTGGGGAGGCGGGTGGAGTGGAGCCATACATTCGATTTGGTCACAGACAGCCCCGAGTGTGGCCCTCTCCTGGTTCTCATCTAAATGAACGGCCCAGATAGAGGAGCCCATTTGAAATTTAGGGGAGCAGTGAGGCCCGGGCTTGGGGGAGGCAGGGTCCTCTGAGCAGCTGGGGTTTGCCTTGTAAATAGGCTGACAAGTGTCTAGTGAAATTTATGGCCTGGCCGCGTAACATCACAGCCTCTGCACTGACTGCAGCCACGAGTGACCGGCTGGCCCGGCAGCCGGGGGCCTCGAGAGGACCCAGCCCCCACCCTCACCCGAGGGAAGCCAGCCAGGTGGAGG
>CM053570.1:99678709-99722399 GCA_028646485.1 Cryptoprocta ferox
GGGGGGGGGGGGGGGGGGGGGGGGGGGGGGGGGGGGGGGGGGGGGGGGGGGGGGGGGGGGGGGGGGGGGGGGGGGGGGGGGGGCCTGGACAGGTTTCTGAGGACGGAAGGGCGAAATTTCCTCCTCTGGTTTAGACTCTCCCAATGATCAAGGTGACCCCAGAAGCCCCCAGGGATGTCAAAGGGAAAGTCACACGCCCCAGAACTCCCCATCACAGGGCCGCCTTGAGCCAGATAAAGTCAGGATTTGCAACGCAAACTTTCAAAGCAATTATTGTTAGGCAAGTCGAAACGCACAGACTGGAGAGAGCAAAAGCAATCAATGGTAATTAAATTCTTCCGTAAACACCGCCCGATCCTCTGGGGACCCCCCCACTGTTCCGGGGTGGCTCTCCTTACAGAAAGACACACGTTTTCAGGCGGGAGGCCGGACCACATCGGCCTTCCCTTTGCTAGGCTTTGTGGAATGGGGGGACGGGGACCTGCGTGTTGGGGGGCCGGGGGCACAGAGCACTGCTGAGCATCCTGAGCTGTCAGTTGTCACAGCTCACGGGACGTGGCCCCGTGGTGGCCACATCTCCGGGGAGGGCACGGGGACCGTGACCCCTGGGGGGGCCCCACGTGGCTGCCCTTCCCAGGGACAGGGACTCCAGGCTCTGTGCGGCCGACTTAAAACCGGACTCCGTGTCCCCAGCGGCTGCTGCTCACAGACACCCCAGGACGAGGTCTCGGCGTCTACACCAGCACGAGCTTTCCCCCTGGTTTGCCTCCTGGTCACTGCCACCTGAGTCTCTCATTTAAAATGCCACCTCTCGGGGCGCCTGGGGGGCTCAGTCGGCTGAGCATCCGACTTCAGCTCAGGTCATGATCTCGTGGTTTGTGGGTTCGAGCCCCGTGTCGGACTCTGTGCTGACAGCTCGGAGCCTGGAGCTGCTTCCGATTCTGTGTCTCCCTCTCTCTCTGCCCCTCCCCTGCTCACGCTTTGTCTCTCTCTCTCTCTCAAAAATAAATAAAGCATTTAAAAAAAAAATAAAATGCCACCTCTCAGGGGCGCCTGGGGGACTCAGTCGGTTGGGCATCCGACTCCAGCTCAGGTCATGATCTCACGGTTGTGGGTTCGAGCCCCGTGTCGGGCTCTGTGCTGACAGCTCAGAGCCTGGAGCTGCTTCAGATTCTGTGTCTCCCTCTCTCTCTGCCCCTCCCCTGCTCGTACTCTGTCTCTCTCTCTCTGACTCTCAAAAATAAATAAACATTAAAAAAATTAAAATAAATAAAATGCCAACTCTCAGACCCCCCCCACGAAAGCCAGGTGTCCCCCTCATCCCTTCCGCTGCCCGACAAAGTGCCCAGAGACCGAGGCACAGGATCTGCTCCGGGGCCAGAACGCTCGGCTGGAGCAGCTGTGGGCTCCGCCTCCGGGCAAGTCATGGGGTCTAAGCCTCTGGCTCCGTGTCTTGGAGACGGGGGTGACACCCCTTGTGAACAGATGTGACGGCTCTCCCACCCACTTGCCGTGTGGCCGCCTGTCCGCGGGTGGAAGCCCAGCATCGAGGAGACGGGGACGGGAGGGACACACGGCTCCCATCCAGGGCCGGCTGCCCAGTGAGTCCCTCAGGATGCCCGAGGCCAGGCTGGGTCTCGAGTTGGTGGAGCTCCTTGTCCACACCCGCCCTGCCTTAGGCGCCGGCCCTGCCCGCCGCCCCTCATACGGGAGCTGAGCTGGGTGGGGGTGGAGTGGGGGTCTCTCCAACAGCTGCCCCGGGGCCCTGGCTTTGGCAGGTGCTGCCGAGTGCCCTGCCCCTGTCGTCAGCGGCGGTGGGGAGAGCTGCTCCCAGGCACGCGGCCCTGGGAGTGGGCAAGAACCTTCAGGAAGCCCACTGGGCACCTCCTGCCTAATCTTTCCGACACCCAGGACACAGGATGGCCGTGGGGTCCAGGGAGCGACCCGACCTGAGCACGCTGGCTCCCACCCTCACCCTTCCTGTGAGTGGGAAGGGGAGCGGTCTCACTAGAAGCCTGTGTCCCCGCCGCCGCCGCCCGAACGGGACAGGCTCCTACCTGTATGGCTGCTCCCCGGTGTGCGTCCTCAGGTGTCTCGTGAGGTTTGCTGATCGGGGGAAGATCTTGCCACAGTACCTGGGTGGAGGGGGCGGGGCCGTTAGGCAGTCACACGGGTCCTCCTGCTCGGAGTCTAGGGCCCGAGGCCCCACGGCTGGGGGGCGGGAGGCCTGGCTGTGGCACCGCCGACTGCAGTCTGTCTTGCAGCCCTAGAGCCCAGCTGACCTTGACAGAGAGGCCTGCTCGCCGCTGGGCAGACGGGCCTGCCGGGGCCCTGCCCCTTCCCCAAGCAATCTCTCAGCCACGGAGCCCAAAGGCGGCCGAGCAGGCGTGGCCAGGCCTGCAGCCGGGGACAGACGCCGGGCGTCGGGGCTTCCCACCGGCTCTGAGAGCCGCGTCTAAACGCGGACCAGCCCCCCTGGGCTGCGCCCCCGGAAGGCTGACCGCCGGGCTGAGGCGGCGTTTCCTGGGGCTCACGGTGGGGCAGGGGGGCGTCCCCCCCACACCTGCGGATCTGTGGGCAGCGACCTCCACCGGGGAGCGAACCGTCTGCTGCTTCTCCGCGGCGCTCTGGCCGTGACCGGGTTTCCCGGGAAGCGCAGGCTCGCGCCGCCGCAGGCACCTGCGCCCGCCTGGCGGGGCCGCGCGCAGCCCCCCGCGGGCGCCCAGCCTCACCTGCACGTATACCGCTCCTTGCCCTTCCTGAGGATGGGGTCTGAGAGCGTGGGGGGCGGGGACCGGAAGTTGAAGGGGTGGTGGGGGAGGGGCTGCAGGGAGCCGCCCGCTTCCGCCTTCATGGCCGCAAAGCTCTCCAGCTTGTCTGTCATGGTCTCGATGGCTGACATCTGCTGGAGGGAGAGCGGGACACACGGGGCCCTGAGCGGCCACCTCTCCCGAGAGCGTGGACCCGCCCCCCGGGGATGCGCGCCGCCGCCGGGCCGGACACGAGGCCCCTGCGGGCCCTCAGGCTGGCGGGGACGACCCGCCGTCTCCGGGCTTCGCGGCCACTGGGGCCAGGCCTGCGCCCTTCGCTGGGAGCCCCAGCTCAGCCCAGGGCCCTGCGATGACACCTCCCCTGACCCGGGACCCCCCAGCACCGCCCTGCTGGCCTGACCCCTGGCCAGCACTCCTGGGGGGCTAGCTTGGTTTAAAGACAGAATCAGGTCTGATTTCCCTTCCCTCCTCTCCCCTCCCCTCCCCTCTCCACTCCTCTCCTTTCCTCTCCTCTCCTTCTTACTTTTTCCTTTACTTTTTTATTTGATTCGTGAATAATCAAGAAATCTACCTGCCTCTCAGGTTGACGGGGGCCAGCGGCCTGGGCGGCACCACCTAGCGGCCGCAGGCCATGATTGCAGGCAAAGTTCTAAGAAGGGATCTAACAGCTCAAGGCTAGACCACTGAGTGTTTGAAAGGATGAGGCCCATGTGACCCAGCACTGACAAGGTGACCTAGACAAGAGAAGCCACCTCTCCAGGCCGTGGAGATGCCAAGGGCTTGCGGGGGCGGTGGGGGCGGGGAGAGATGGGGACGCGGCACTGGCCATTTGCACCTGGCGGGCAGAGTTCTGACCAGGGCCCCAGACTGTGCCTGTCCCTGAGGGCTCGGGGTCTGGCCTCCCTGTCCCTGCTGACAGCTTGCCCCTCAGTCGCTGCCCGGCTTCTCGCTGGCCCGCCACCGTCTGGACGATGGGACCCTGGGTGCACAGACTGCGCCCACCTGGTTTGGCACCTCAGTTTTAGCCGCAGCCTTGAAAGGCTCTGGAAATTTCCATACTCAGACTCCCTGGGAACTCCAGAGGTGGTGGGGGGCTGCGGCCAGGCAGGACCGCCGTGCCCTGCACCCCAGAAACCCAAGAAACCCAAGGCCCTGGCAAAGTCCTGCACCTGGCCACCTCGGGCTGATGTCTTCGTATAGCAGCCACCCTGTCCTTTGCAGAGGCCATCAGTTATCCTGCCCCAGTGACCGCCGGACCTCAGACTATTTAATTAGATGACTCCCTTGTCTTCCTCCCCTCGCCCCACCCTGCACTCTGGCCCAGGGGCAGGCAGCAAGTGGGGGTGGGGGGCCGGACTCAGGGGGGAGCGGGCAGGAGGGACAATGGGCAGCCGGCCCCCTGCCAGGCCTCTCTTCCTCAGGCCTGGGTGGGTCTTGCCGAGGCCGCCCTCGGGTCCGGCCTGCCCAGCCTGCTCCCCCTGATCAGATATTCCTGGCCGGTGGGGCTCCCGCACAAACACAAACACAGGATGCGCCTGGCTGGCTTGTTGGCTTTTTCCAGCCCGACCCGAGGAAAATCAGGGGAAGTTATTAAGCAAACCCCACAGACCCAGCGAAACAATGGGAGGTGCTAAGTTTAGCTGTGAACCCAGGCAGGGGGCAGGTTTCACCAACTGGGGGTGTTTGTCCAAGATGGGAAACACCGAGGAAGAGAACAATGCCGGGGCTGGAGTTTGCTTCAGGCCATCCTGCAGCTCAGCCATCAGGACCCTCAAGTGAGGTGGGGGCGGCCCGTGGCTCTGGGGAGGCCGGGCCCCGAGGGGCGAGGACGGGGGGCATGCTGCCCCCCCCCCCCACTGCTCATTCCCCGCATCTCTGTGCCCAGCCCCCAGGAGGACACGCTGGAGGGGTGGACAGGAGTGCCTGCAGGTGGGCTGTGCGGCTGCTGCCTGGCTTGGGGGTTCGCTTTCCCAGACCCTTGACCCTGGACTTGGCAGACAGCCTGCCACACTCACAGCCCTGGGGACCCTCCGTCCTTGGCACCGGTCGTCTGCTTCTGTTCGCTGCCCCCTGTGTCGCTCTGTGCCCGCTACGCTCGGACCCCTGCTCCCTGGTCTTCTCTCATAAGCGCCCTGGGTCTGTCACCTTACGTTGCAAATTCTTGGGCTCATTGCATCCGAGCTGTTGCCCAGGGCCCTGCTGAGGCTCACTGCCCCTCCTGGAGCCCGAACAGTAGGTGGGCGCGCCTCCATGCCCTGGGGTCTTTGGCCGCCTCCGAGCGACCCTCGGGGGTGGCCTGCAGAGCACCACGCTCCTTCCTCACTCGTCCTGGACCTCGCCATCCTCCCCGGGCTCGTGGTGACCCGTGGGGGCTGCGGGCAGAGAATCCCCCGGGGCGTCTGACGGACAGGGGAGCTGAGGCACACCTCGGGTGTGGGAGCCCACCCCCCGCAGAGCCCCGCCCGTCTGGGCGCCCGAGGCCCGCCTGCCTGCCCATCCAGCCCCAGGACGGGGGTCCCGAGGCCCGCCCGGCCCCACTTGGGTCTTACCTGGGGGTGGAAGAGCAGAGGGGGCGGCCGCAGGTACTTTTCCTTCAGGACCCCCACGGGGGCTGCCACCTTCCGCTTCTCGACCCTGCTGGACGCAACACAGAGGGTTACGTACCCCACCGAGCCGCCCGGTGCGCGCAGGGAGGGTGCCCACCGTGCCCCTGATTACTGTGTGCGCCTGATGGGGGGGGGGTCATGACGGAGCCCACCTGCCCACCTGCACGGCCTCTAGGACGCCACCTGCCGGAGGGCTTGCTGCCCGCCCTCCGCAGGCTCCCCATCACCACGCCTGGCTCCGCACCCCTGCAGGCCTCCCAGCGTCAGCCAACCATCTAGCGGCCGTCCTGGGGGTTCCCCAGGGCCTCCCACGGCTGCCTCCTGGGGTCTACTGAAAAACCCACAATGGCTGCTGAAGAGGACAATTCTAGAATATTCTCCAGATGCTGGTGACAACCCATCATAGGACGAGCAGAGGAAGAGGCTGGGGCAGCTCTGTGACCCCAGCCTCATTCTCCTCGTGGGGGGGACTCACAAAATGCCATCTGGGGAGACCTGCCACCTCTCTGCGCACAGACACGGCTGCTCTGAGCAAACCCTACACCAGCCATTCCTGTTTTGTCCGCGCGAGGGCCTTGCTCTGACGCACAGCCCGGAGCCGGCTGGACGCTGACCAGAGCAGGACATGCAGATGGCACAGGAGAGGGAGGCGGGCCTCAGGGGGACAGTGTGGCCACCCTGGGAGCGTCCCCACAGGGCCTGGGGCCGCCGGGAACCCCGAAGGCCCACCAGCCTGGCCCCGGAGCGGGTGTGAAGGTTCCCCTCCCGGAGACGCGGTGGGAAGTTGGCCTGGAGGGCGTCTCGCTCTGCGGGCCCACCCAAGGCCCTAGTCAGGGCTCGACGGTGTCACACTTGGCCGCTCAGCGAGACGCTGTGGGGACGGTGCAGAATTTTCCTGGAGTCACCCGGGAGCCGAGGGGCCTGGCCTGTGTGTCACCCCCACCTTTGCTTGGGGAGGGACCTTCAAGACCACACGTTTGTCTTCATGGGCTTGGTGGTGGCAGGGAGAGATGTGGGGCCAGCGTGCCCTAGGGCATTTTGCTGGCATCTATGTGCGAAGTTGGGGCCCCGGCAGCCCCCCCCTCAGCCAATGGACCCCCAGATCTGACAGCCAGAGCCAGGGACACGCGGGGTCTCAGAGGAGCTCCGATCCGACTTCCCCATCTTGGCCTCACCCAGCTTCCGGAAAAAGGCCTATGGGCCTAAACCAGGTGAGAGGGGGCAGAGGGGCAGAGTGGGGGCCTGGAGGGAGGGCGGGGAGCCCAGGGCAGGGTGGGAAGACGGTAACTGAGAGCCCGCTGATTTCCACTCTGCGGTCTGATGGGAGTTCCCGTCTCTCAGCCTCCAGTCACCCTGCCGTCCTCTGCACAGAGCTGCACACCCACGGGGCGCTCCGGGCCGTGCTGCGGTCTGGGGGTTCTTACTCAGCTGTCAGGCTCTCCCTAGGCCTTTTGATGGCCACGCTCGTCCCAGGAAGCTAAGGAGCCGCGTGCGGCAGCTGGAGAGCCCCCCCTTCTCTGCAAACCTCGGGTCGACCTTCTCAAACCACCCATGGATGGCGCGTTCTGGTGAAACCCTTAAAGGGGCGTTTTTCATGTTTCCTGTGATGGTGACGTCAGGCCCTGGCTGCAGACACAGGCTGGCCCCGCCTCCCTGGGCCGGAAGCGGTCTTGCTCTGACGTCATTCTCTCCCATGTGCACCTTCGATAGTGTGGGCTCCTCACCTGCACGGCCTCCTCCAGGCTGCACTGGCCCCGCGGGGAGCACAGGCACACACGCACATGCGTGTGCACACGGGCTTCTCACACGCCGGCACAGGCGGTATCGGCCTCAGCGGCCTGAGCCCCGCAGCTGTGCCCGGTGCCTGCTTCCTGGACCTCCAGGCCCCCTTCCCCCGCACGGGCCTCCCCCAAGGCTCGGCCTGCCCAGCACCCGCAGGACAATGTGTGGTGGGAGCAGGACCCCTCCCACCTAATGAACCCACCTGATCAAAGCCTGCCCAGAAATGGGGAGGGGGTTATATCGGCCCCTCACTGGGGCCGATATCAGAGAGGTGGATGCTGATTTTTTGCAAATCCTCCAAAGCTTCCTCCTCCTCCCCCTCCTCCCCTTCCTCCTTCTCCTCCCCTCCTCCTCCTCCTCCCCCTACTCCTCCTCCTCCTCCTCCTCCATGTCCCCCTCCCCCTGCCTCCAGAAACCCACGGTTCCTTCTCTGCTTTCCCCTGGACCACCAGGAACCCCAGCTGTGGCTCCGGGGCGCGGTAGGGGCCACGAGGGCGGCCTCGACTGGGAGCAGAGGAAGGAGCAAGGGTCTGAGTTTTGCAGGAGGCGCAGTTGGTCCAGGGAAGACGGCTGGAGGCAGAGGGGGGCCCAGGTGGGGTCTGAGGGGAGGGGTCCCCGGGGCTGCCTGCGAAAGGGAGCCCCGTGCGTCCGCAAGACCCCACCCAGACGCCCAGCAGGGTGGTGGCGGCCCCTCCGGGAGAGCAGGTGAAGGCGGGGACGGTAATACCTGTAGATGGGGTCCATGAAGAAGGGGGAGGGCTTGGCGTAGTGCAGGGAGGGCTGCTGGGGCAGCTGTGCTGGGCACGCCTTGGGCAGCCCCTCCGTGGCCCCCGGCCTGCGCTCCCCGTAGATGTGGTTCTTGCGGGGCTCCCGGCCCCCTCCGTTCTGGCTGGCGCGGACGCGGCTGCCGATGCTCAGGTCCAGCGGCTCCTCCCCAGACGCTGGCGCCGGGGGCGCCTTGGGTGCGGGCAGCACAGGCTTCGCCTCTTTGGGTTTGGTGGTGAGGTCGAAGGGGGACTCGGCGCTGGGGCCGCCCAGCTTGAGGGCGTCCCGGGGCGACCTTGGCTCGGCCTTGACCAGCAAGTTGTGGGCGAGGGAGCGGTCGGCGAAGGGGCAGAGGGCCGGGGGGAAGTTGGGCAGGAACTGGAAGGGGAACACCGAGTGGTAGGGGAGCGGGCCCAGCTTCTTCTCCTGCAGGCCCACGAAGCCGGGCCCAAAGTACTTCTCCGCGATGGAGGCGATGGCCTTGATGGAGTCGCCCGCGGCGCCCGAGGCCGCCAGCAGCTGCTCGTCGGGCGGCGGGAAGAAGGCGTGCTGGGGGTAGAAGACGGGCACCTCGCCCACGCTGTTCGGGGCGCCCGGGGGGGCCGCGCCGCCCCCGCACTCGGGCTTGCCCTCGGCCGCCTTGCTCTTGTCCTTGGCCTTGTCCCGGTCGCTGTCCACGTCGCTGTCCAGGTCTGAGCCCGTGCCTGTGGTCGTGTCCAGGTCCGTCCCGGTCGTGGTGTTCACGTCCTCGAAGTCGCTGCCGTCGGACATGTCGCTGCCCCGCGTCTTGAGCTTCTCGGCGTACGAGTCCTCCAGGCGGCGCTCGAACTTGTCCTCAGGCCCCGCGGCGGCCGTGGCGCCCTGGCCGCTGTTGCCCGCGGCGGGGACGAGGGGCAGGGCCGGGTTCCCCAGGGGGCTGGGGAGCTTGGCGTCCTGGGTGTGGTTCAGGGGGCTCTTGAGCAGCGGCGTGGGAGGTAGCAGGGGCGGCCGGGGGTACAGGGACGGAGGGAAGATGCCCGGGAAGCCGGGGGCCAGCGCGGGGAAGGCGGGGGGCGCCGCGGAGAAGGGCAGGCTGCCCGGGTGCGGCCGGGACGGGAAGTACTCGTTGAAGCCCAGGCCGGCGTGGCTGAGGCCGGGCGGGGGCTTCGCCTTGTCCACCATGGGGCTGGGGGTGAGGGGCAGGCCCGGGGCGAAGATGCCGCCCGGCGGGTAATGGTTCTTGCCTTCGCAGAACCGCCGGTGCTTGTTGAGGGAGGAGGTAGTGCTGAACATTTGCCCGCAGTCCTTACACTTGATCTGCGTGCGGCAGTCGGCGTGCATGCGCTTGTGGCGGCACAGGTTGGAGAACTGCGTGTAGGATTTGTGGCAGACCTCGCCTAAAACATCAGCACAAAGCAAAGACAGACAATATGAAATTACGGGGAAACCCTGCGGTGGAGGGGCGGGGCCCCGCGCTGGGGAGCGGACTGCGCCTGTGCGCGTGCACACGTGTGTCTGCGTGCGTGTGTGCACGCGTGCGCGTGTCTGCGCACGTCTCTGTGTGTGCACACGGATGTAGGCGTGCGCGGGCACCCCACCCTGGGGCTGACCCACGTGACCAGTGCACACTGGTGAGAACCACCTGCGCCCTCCCACTTGGTCGGGTCTCAGGGGCTCAACCTTCCCCGTTAGAAAGTGGGGCACGTGTGCTGTTTGCGCCCTCCTCCCCATGAGCGTTTGTGATGTGGGGGCCAAGGGCTTCTGAAATCACTGCTGGGGGGTGAACCCCGGCGTGCAGCCACGCATGCACCTGCTTCAGCGCCCCCAGAGCCTGGGGTCCCCACCGCACCCTGTCCACCTCAGGGACGCCGTCCCCGCCGCTAAGAGGAAACACCAGTCACCGGACTAACTCTCCTGCTCTCTGTCCAGAGGGAGGGGCCTCGGGGGCGACCGGCCCAGTCCAGGGGTTCTTAAGCAGGGAGGCTGGGCTGGGAGCACGGCCCCAGTGGCGTGAGGTCACCGTGTGGGGATGGCTTGAAGGCGGGCAGGGGAAGGAAGCCCAAGCAGGGGCGTGTGGAGAGGGGCTGGTTCCCTGTTTGAGACCGAAGCGTCCCCAGAAGCCCCAGGCTCAGGCTGGCGGGCAGTGGCCTCTGCTCGCCGCAGGAGGGGGTGCTGCCGGCCAGGGCCGAGCACCGGACCCCAGGCCCAGGTCCCCGGGTCCCCGTTTCCCTGATGGTTTGTGAGCTGAGTGTTGTCACTGAATCACTAGCTTTTCTTTCTTTCTTTTCTTGTTTTTCTAACCAGAACGGGAGGAACACACACACGCACACACGCGCGCACACGTGCACACATGCACACCCGTCTCTCTCTGCAGGACGACCGACTTCCTAAATGCAGCACCAGCGGAAGCAGTGATTTCAGCCTGTCTCTTGCTCACATGCCCCCTGGCTGCCAGGCGTCCCGCACCCGGCGCTCTGGCCCAGGAGTGTCGCCCGCTTTCATCACAGTTTCTCTTTGTATTAAAGGCCTTGTCTTCCTGGCCGCCGGCGTGGGGGGCGTTTTCAAGGCTGAGGGGCAGAGCGCGGCCTCGATGGATCAAATCTGCCCTTTCTGGGAGGCGGTTGATGCAGAGGAGCCGGGCCGCGGACACGGCCTATAAATACACTCAGGCCGCCCACCCGGCCTCGGGGAGCAAGGCCATTCCTCAGCTCGGGCCTCGCTGGCTGAACCAGGGACCAGTCGCTACGCCCCGGCCTGGCATGCGGGGGCCTTGTCACTGGCCGCGGCGGACCTGGGCTTGGGACCGGGCCTCGCGCAGGTCCCCCAGCGGGGCAGCACCCAGCAGGGCCTCCTGGGCCAGCACCACACCCGGTCGTGGAGATTCCGGGCCCCGCGGCTCCCACCACTCCATTCACAGGGTTGAGGGTCCGGCTGGGACGCTGGGGCTACCGCGAGACACTCCTGGGGGCCCAAGATCCTCAGAGAGGCAGGCCCGGGACCTGCACTCCGGCAGCTGGCTCAGAGCCGGGGCAGCCCACAGGGGCTGAGAGAGGCCTGGGCGGCCCACAGCGGACGTGAGACGGGCCCCTGGCCCCGCCGGGGTGCAGAGGGGCCCTGGCCATTTCCTTTGCTTGTGGGATGTGTGTGTGGACGTGCTCACACACGACACTCGCTCTAGGGAAGGGCCTTTTCTGGAAAATGCCTGCAGGGAGACTGACGACCCGTGTGCCCAACACGGCCCCCTCAAACAGCCCAGCACACACCGCAGCCCCCTGGGGCGAGAGGCGCCCCTGGGAAGCCACCCCGTCCCAGCCTGCGTGTCAGCGAGGAAAAGGCTTCCGGGTGCAGATCTGAGAGGGCCGTGTGTGCACACGAGTGACCGCGCTGCCGTTTTCCTGACCAGCGTCGCGTTGTCTGCACCCTCCTCCTCCTTGTTTGTGGGTTCGCCCTTCCAAGCCCAGCACGGCCGTTACCACGGCCGAAGGCTGCTCCGCCGCGGTTCGGAGGATGTGCAGAGCCACACTTAAGTGCAGTTTCTGAAATTTGTGCCCCCCTATCTGAACGACACGGGTGTGCAGGCAACCTGGTCACGTTCGGGGTTTTCTCTTTCGCTTTCCCCCTTCAGCCAACGCCAGGACACCTAGGTGAGCGTGCGGCTCAGACAAGAGGCCGAGGGAGCTCCAGGCCCTCGGGCCCCACCGGGCTGCCCACGCTCTGCCCACCCACACGGGGAGTCTGTGCAGGCAGCGCACACGGTGGTGTGGAGGCCTGCGGTCCCCGGAACTCCTGTTACTAAATACACTCCAAGGAGACTCCGCCGAGTTATCCACATGCCCGGAAAGGCAGTAGCTTTTGAAACTATGCACAACTTCCTGCTCCAAAACATTTAAAAACTCCAAGCTGCTATTCGATGCCCCAGATGGGACTTCCTGGCACCCTCATCCGTGGATCTCCATCCACCAAGTCACAGCCCCCAGCCCCTACTCACACCTGCTCGCCTCTTCCTGACCCCTCCCAGAGGGACCCACTGGTGCCCCAGGGCTCAGAGGTCTCCATCCAGAACCTGGGTGCCTGGGGGAGCCAGGCCCAGGAAGGCGGGTGCCTGGGTCATCGCTAGCAGGGCAGCTGGAAGCTCGGGCTGGGGACAGAGCAGGAGGGCACAGCCCCAGCCACCCGGCCAGTCAGCCCTGGGTGTCCCGCACCAGAACAGCATCGGTGAGACACCCCCCGCCGACCCCCAGTCCTCAAGCTCCTGGAGTTACTCTTCCTCACGCTGCTGTTGTGGGGTCTGAGAGGCCCCGGCCCCCTGGGCCAGGCTGCGGCTAGAATCCAGGCCCTGCAGCGTGGCCGTGAGCACCTGCTCCCCTACTGTCTGTAAGCCTCAGTTTCCCTCTCTGCCAGTTGGAAACAGTGTGACCCTGAAGGATGCTATGAGATAGTGTGTGTGACATGATGACCCCGGGCAATCCCGTGCGGGAGATGAGTGCACAGTCGTGTGGGTGACGAGTGCACAGTTCGTGTGGGTGATGAGTGCACAGTCGTGTGGGTGATGACTGCACAGTTCGTGTGGGTGATGAGTGCACAGTTCGTGTGGGTGATGAGTGCACAGTTCATGTGGGTGATGACTGCACAGTTCGTGTGGGTGATGAGTGCACAGTTGTGTGGGTGATGAGTGCACAGTTCACATGGGTGATGACTGCACAATTTGTGTGGGTGATGAGTGCACAGTCATGTGGGTGATGAGTGCACAGTTCGTGTGGGTGATGAGTGCACAGTTGTGTGGATGATGAGTGCACAGTTCACACGGGTGATGAGTGCACAGTTCATGTGGGTGATGAGTGCACAGTTCATGTGGGTGTTGACTGCACAGTCGTGTGGTGATGAGTGCACAGTTCATGTGGTGATGACTGCACAGTTCACATGGGTGATGAGTGCACAGTTCACGTGGGTGATGACTGCACAGTTTGTGTGGGTGATGACTGCACAGTTCACGTGGGTGATGACTACACAGTCACGTGGGTGTTGACTGCACAGTCGTGTGGTGATGAGTGCACAGCGCACACGGGTGATGAGTGCACAGTTTGTGTGGGTGATGACTGCACAGTTTGTGTGGGTGATGAGTGCACAGCTCACACAGGTGATGACTGCACAGTTCACGTGGGTGTTGACTGCACAGTTTGTGTGGGTGATGAGTGCACAGTTCACGTGGGTGATGAGTGCACAGTTCATGTGGGTGTTGACTGCACAGTCGTGTGGTGATGAGTGCACAGTTCATGTGGTGATGACTGCACAGTTCACGTGGGTGATGAGTGCACAGTTTGTGTGGGTGATGACTGCACAGTCGTGTGGTGATGAGTGCACAGTTCACGTGGGTGGTGGCTGTGCAATTTGTGTGATCGATGACAGTGCAAATCGTTTGAAATGATGCGCGAGCAACTCAGCGCGGTGCGCAGCGGAGAGGAATCCTCGGGACTTTGAGTGTCACGGAGCGCGGGGGTCGTGGCCCCGCGCTGGCTCCCCAAGTCCCCGGGGGCCCGGCCCTTGCGACCTCTGGCGACTCTCCCCCGACCGCCCGGCCTCGAGGCTCCCGTGCGCCCGCGGCCCCGCGTGACGGCTCGGTGCGGACGCGGCCCGGCCGGGCTCCCTCCAGGCCGCCGGGGGCGATTTCGGGCCTCTCAGAGCTCAGGGTGGGGCGTGAGCGCAGGGGAGAGTAGGGAGAGCGGGGGGGCTCTGGCTTCTTCTGCGGACCCAGGACTTCTGGAGAGTTCCTCCCCGCGCCTACCACCCACCTCTCACTGTAAGCCAGGGGAGGAACCAAGGAGAGCAGAGGGGAAAGGAGGCCACGGCACGAGAGAGGTGACCGCAGACGAGCAGGCGCGGCGGAGCAAGGTGGCGAGAGGCGGCGCGGGGCGGGGTCCGGGGCGCGGGTTTCTGCGCGGGCGGGGGTCCTGCGAACGGGAGAGCCCGGGCATTCACGCGGCGCCCGGCCGGCCCCCCGCGGGCGGCGCGCGGGCGGGGGGCGGGCGGGGGGCACTTACATATGAAAGGCTTGACGGTGCTGTGGATGTGCTTGTGCTGCTTGAGGCCCGAGGACGTGGCGAACGTCTTGCCGCAGTCGGGACACGCGTGGGCCCGGGCGCCCACGTGCTGGGAGCGGATGTGCCGCTGCAGGTTGCTGGGGTCCGTGAACACCTGGGGGGACGGACACCACGGCTCGCGCCCCGTTCCGGCGGCCGCGCCCGTTGCCCTGGGCCCGGCCGGGAGGGGTCTCCGCCGCGCGGCGGTAATTCCCGGGGGGCGGGGGGCAGGCGCTCGGAGAGCGTCGCCGAGCAGGTGGGGGGCGGGAGCCCGGCCGGGGGAGCCGCTGCCCTTCCCGCGTCCCCGGTAAGCCGAGGTCCCATCCGCTCTGCACTAGCGTGGGGCGCGCGCGCACGTTACCTTCACACAGTTTTCACATTCGAAGCGCTTGCCGCTGTCGTGGGACATCTGGTGGCGGATGAGGTTGGACTTCCAGTTGAAAGCCTTGGGGCACTGGTCACACTTGTACTCGCGCTCCTCCGTGTGCACGACCATGTGCTGCTCCAGGCTGCGCGCGGACAGGGGCCGGGGGTCACCGGGGGTCCGCCCGCCCCCGCCGCCCCCGCCCAGAGGTGAGGGTGGGTCCCGGCGGGCACCGTGTCTGTCCACGTCCTCTCTGGACGGGTCGGCGGGGCGGAGGGGCAGAGACGGCCCTCGCACATCACACGGGGAGGAAGCGAGGCCGGGCCGGAGCTCGGGCCCTCATCCAAGACCCCTCCTCCAGGCAGCCAGCGGCGGGGCAGGACCCCAGCTCACGACTCCTGGCTGCTCTTCAAGATGATCTTAACCTTGGAGGCTGACCTGGGGCCTCAGAAAAGGGGTGCAGACGCTTCCAACATTGCCGCGGGCCCGGGAAGCCCAAGGCCACGCCCGGCCTACCCACCTCACGCACACCTAGGAGGCGGCCCGGGGGTGGGCGCCTGGGTCTCCTGATGAGGCGTGAGAAGGTGGGGGGAATGCAGCTGCCCGGCAGGGGCGGCTGCGCTTGGACGAAGGAGCGGCTCCTGGCCCCCTCCTCTCGGGGGGGACGTCCTGTCCCTCCTCCTGTCCCAGGTGTGACCGTTAATCTCGTGAGCGGAGTGGCAGTACATCACGGCCGTTAATCTCGGGGCCCAGCCACCCGTTCACATCAGAAACGCTTGGATCCCGAGCCCTGGCAGACTGTACCTTTTTCCCTGTTGTTAATTGTGATTTATGTGTTTATGTAAAGAAAACGCCGACCCTCTTGAGCAGCGCTTACCGCCCAGGGTCTCAGCTGGGATTTGCCCAAACGCTCATTTTCTTAGTCGTCTGTTCCGGGGGGGGGGGGGTTTCCCAGCCCCGGGGAGGCCACGGTGGGATTGGCGTTCGGGTCCCGGCCACACCTCGGCCAGTGAGTGACCCAGCGGGGTCTTCCTCTGACTTTGCGAGGCTGTCCTGGGGAGAGTCTCATAGGTCGGGGGGGGGCCCTCCTCGGACAAGGCTTCACGCGTCCCCGGGGCACTGGGGTGGCACGCCCTGGCTCTGTCCCCACGAGGCCCAGAAGCTCATCTTTCCCGGGGGGCTCCCATGGGTCCTCAGGGTCGCCACCTCCCAGAGGGAGGGCCAGCTCGTGCCCGCTCTAGGCTGACCACGTCCGGCTGTCACAGAGCTGGCCTGGCGCATCGCGCCTGCGTCTGGGAAGCTTCCCAGGACAGGTGGGGTCCGTCCCTGGAGCAGAGGCCGGTGCCCAGGTTCGGGGATAAGGGACCCCTGGGTGGCCCCTTCCAGCTCCCGCCCACCGGGTGGGAAGGAGTAGTGTGTGTGCAGGGGGTCGAGGTCACTCTGCGGACCCCTGGGCAGCGGGGGGGGGGGGCCATCCCGCTATCCTGATCTTGGACCTTTGTACGGAAGTGGCCTGGGGGTGACGGGGTCCGCCTGCACTTCTCGCTTTCCTCGCCGTCTGCGTCTGCGGCTCAGCCCTGACTGCAGCAGGGCCTCTACCGGCCACGTGGACCTCCTGGGGGTGGGGTCTCCGACCAGGGGTCAGAGCCAGGGACACCCGTGGCCTGCACCCACCAGCTCGTGGGCCCACTCTGTGTGTAAGGCCCGATGAGTTTGCGGGGCCACCTGTCCCCAAGGTGAGCCACAGGGAGGGGACCCTGGTGTCCCTGGGTCCCCGGAGCCCTCGGCTTGGCAGTGTGGGCAGGGCTGAGGGCCGGGGGCTCCCTCCGTGGCTCTGCTGGCCGGCTCGGGGGCATGGGGGGCCGTGGGGAGGTGCGGGGGGGAGGGGAGAGGTGTGGGGGGAGGGGCAGCCGCACCTGTACTTGTTGGGGAACATCCGCTCACAGTCCTTGCACTCGTGGGCCTGCTCGCCGCCCCCGCCGCCGAGCCCCTCCGGCTTGAGCCCCTCGCCCAGGCCCTCGTAGAGCGCGGCCCCCACGGAGCCACACCCGTACTTCTTGTGTCGCCGCAGGTCCAGCTTGGACTGGAAGAGCTCGTCACAGGCGTCACAGCGGAACGTGGGCTCCCCTGCTGGGGACAGAGGAGGGGAGGTGTGTGGGGAGCGCCAGACGGGGCCCAGGCCCCAGGCCCGAGGGGGGGTGTGGGGGGGGGCCGCGCGGGCCCTGCTTCCCACACCCACCGCTCCCGCTCCGGCTTCCTTTCTGCCCTCATCCCGGACCGGGTGTGGCCGCCCCAGGGACCTGGGGACGCGGGGACCCCGCGTCCGCATCACCAGAAATGCTGAGAAACACCGGGCCCCACCCCGCGTGGCAGGAGGCCACCGCGAGCTCCAGAAGGCCTTGCACTTGGGAGCAGAGGAGGAAGCTCGCCAAGGGCTTTGTTTATGAATTAGGGGAAAAAGAAGACAGAGCTCTAATGCGTATCATAAATTACTGTCGTCAAGGTCAAACAAATTAAAAGGGGGGCAGCTATTATTAAGTTTACGAGGCGGCATCCTGACCGCCGTGCCAAGCCAAACAGTCCGCTCAGAGCCGTAAATTTCCCGGAGGAGACGTCCTCAGGGCCGGTCCCCAGGCCCCCACCCCGGGCAGCTGCTTGACAGTAGTTTCTCCCCAGAGCGGTGTCCCCTCCCTGCCCGAGGAGGGGACAGAACGCTTGCGCTGAAAGCTGTTGCACAAATCGGAAAGTGTGCATGTGTGTGCGTGCAGTGGCCGTGCGAGAGCTCGTGTGCTTGTGCGCAGGTGTGCACGCGCCTGAGCGTGTGTATCTGACGTATCTGCCTCCACATCTGTGCACCTTCGTGTGAACGTGTAAAATGCTCGTGATCCACACTTGTTTGTGTTGGTGTGTGAGGCTGCACGTGGGCTTCTGTGTGTGGCTACACGCGTGGAAATGTGTGTGCTGGTGTGAGCTCACACACGAGCGCGCCCGGGCATTAGGGCACCTGTGCACGTGTGTGTGGTGTGTTGATGCGCGTGCTTGCTCTGCACGTGTGAATGTCTGTCTCTGCGCACACATTTGTGCACACGGCTGGCATGTGTTATGCGCGGTAAGTGTGAGTGCTTGTGCATATGTGTATATGGGAATGCATGCATGCGTGTGAATATTCAGTGGTGTGTGCACCTGTAAATGTGTGTGCGGTTGTGTGTGTGTGAATATGCGTGTGTTACATGTGTGTTTGTGGGAACGTGTGTGGGTAAATGTACATGTGTGCAAGAGTGAACACGTGCGTCTGTGTGTGCCCGTGGCTGTGTGTTCGAGTGTGGACACGTGTGCCTGTGCGTCCCTGTGCGTGTGTACAAGCATGTGCACACGTGCAGAGCTCAGCCTTAATAACCTGAGTGGAATAAAGACCCAAGTGGCCTGACCCCGAGGGGCGTGGAAGCCAGGGAGGCAGGGAGGTGGCGGCACAGGCGGAAGGCAAGCCCTCCCGCGCCAGAAAGACCACCCGACACATCTCCGGGTGCTGAGGACCGGGTGGGGGGCTCTGCAGCCTGGGCGGGGCGTCAGGGGAGAGGGAGGCCCACCTGCTCACGACCAGAAGCTTCCCCGAGACTAACGGTGGAGGCACCGCTTCGGGTGTGTGGTCACACCTGGCATCCCGCCCGGTGGCACGGGGAGGCCCCCTCCCCACGCCCAAGGGCAGGCTCCGTGGGAGCTGGCTCTGGGATGTCCCAGCTGAGCCTCCGGGCCTCGGGCGGCCCCTCACATGCACCAACGTGACTTCTGTTCACGTCTTTGCGTGGAGGTGGACATCTGGGTGCCAGGGAAGGCTGCCGGGAGGGGTCCCGCGGACGGGACGGGCAGGCTCCAGGGCCCGTCGGACGCAGCGCCCAGGCATGCCACGCCGCCTGCCCACCGACCGGAGCCTGCTGTCAAGAAAGTGTTAGTTTGGAGGAATTCAACACAAGTGGGAAGAGCAGCTCTCGCCGGGTCTGGGAGTCGAGTCATGGCACCCGGCCCTGCTCTGGGCGAGAGCCTGGCGGGCCTCCACCTCCGTGCGGGCCTCTGAGGCTCAGAAGGCTCCGCCCCAAACAGCTCCCCAAAGGGCCGCCCGGGGCTTGCGGCACCCACGTGGCGGGGAGCGGGGGAGGAGGGGCAGGGCAGGCAAGGCCAGCCAGTGCACGCCAACCGCAGGCCCGGGGCTGGAGGAGGCAGGAGGGAGGCGGCCGCATCAGTGACCCCGGAGTGTGTCTGCAAACACAATGACCAGCACACCCCCGAGTTCCTGCGAGGGGCAGGCCAAGGGGCGGGAGGAACAAGGATGGTGGGGCCGTGGCCGCTGGAGCGCGAAGTCAGAGAAGATGCTAGAACAAAACCCATCCAAGCACCGGGAGGGTCCCCGGGGGGCCAGGGTGGCGTCGGGGAGGGGGAGGGGCGCAGGGAGCGTGCACGTCGCTGGATCGTCAGTGCGTGCTCTTCAGGGGACACGTGTGCCCGGGGCGCTGTGGACGGAGACGGGGACCCTGGAGGTCTGGGAGCCCCCAGGAGGCAGGCGCTGCCCTAGGAATTTCACGGTGTCCGTGGACCTAAGGCTCGTGTCAGTCCACGGGCTCCCGGGGGAGGCTATTCTCATCCCCGCTTTGTAACTGGGAAACGGAGGCCGGGACGGACGGAATGCCGGGCCCAGGGCACCCAGCGAGGGGGTGGCGGAGCGGTGTAACCGGAGCCTCGGCCCCGGGCAGGGCCCGGGAAGCAGGGTGGCGAGTCCCGGCTGTGCGCGGGCCCGGGAGGGGCACCAAACGCGCCATGTGAGCGGGGCGCCCCGGCACGGCCCGCGGGCCTTCCTCGTCTTACACACGTGGATTTCCTCTACCTCTGAGCCCCGAGCTCCGTCTCAGAACGGGGCCGGATGCGTGGACCCCACATAAACGGCCCCTGTGGGTTTGTTCTGACTTCCTGGGGCCCGCCTCCCGCCACCGACGCCACGAGTAAGTTAGAAATGCCAGTTTGTACTTTACTCTTCCTGGACCCCGCCAGGAACGATCCCAGAAGTTTGAAATTTGAAAACAAAGACGAGAAGAAATGCCGACCCCACCCGCCCATAGCGCCAACCAACCTCTTCTCTCCGTGGATCTGGAAGTTGGATTTAAAATGAAAATTCTGCCTGATTCTCACTCTGACGGCATTTGGGGACCTTCTGGAGGCCATGGAACTGACTGGAGACAAATGTCGCCCTCTTTCCCTGCCCCCTCTTCCCTGACGGACCCGAGTTTGCCCTGGTTGAAGGACAGAGACGGGGACGAACAAGCCTAAGCCTCACCCCCCCCCCCCCGCAACACCTTGTGCCGTGGTGTGGACGGGCGTCCCCGCATTCTCCAAGCAGGTAAGGCTGGCGTTGAATGCACACTCCGGGGGCGCACTGGACGGGCTATGAAGGATGCGCACAGCCTAGTGGTTTCCAGGGCCCGGCACAAGGAACTCCACGTGAAAAAAACACTAAGGAATATGTTTATCTTATTAACATATTCATTAACAAAAACGTATCTTACGTTTCTGGTTACATTGTGTCATGTTGTGTTATGTCCTATTGTGTTATATCATATTATGCTACATTTATGTTATATTATATTCCTCATACGCTTTACACATAATTCACTGCATCCTCTTGACTTCTTTTGAAGAGGGGGGGATGTTAGCAATTTTAAGCCTTTCTCGAAAGAAAAGCATATTGGAATGGAAATGATTTTCTTTATTTTCTCCCAAGAGCAAGAAGCTTTCCTGAAAGAGAAACCTTTCCCCTCCGCGCTGAAAGAGCAAAAACAAAATAAAAAGTCGCTGGAACTAATGAATCTGGAAGTGGCTTCCCTGTGCTCTGAGTCCCTCGCAGGGAAATTGGAACAGCGTTTCTTTACCAAGCCGCGGCTTCCAAAGAGCATTCCGAGGCTCGGATCCACCGGACCAGCGCGCTCTGCCCCCAGCGGGCCGGCGAGGCGAACCGGGGCCTCCGCCTCCTCCGCAATACCTGATCGTCGTCCCCGCCAGAGGCCCCTGCCCGCGACAGCAGCACAAAAAAATTGTGATTCAACGCTGAACTCCCTTCATCTGAATCTGGCGGGGGCCCGTGGGGGCCGCGTGCCACCCAAAGCAAGCCGGGCCCGGGCCACGGCCGCCACGGGCGTGTGTGGCACATCCATCCCTGTCTGTCTGAAGTTCCATCAGCAACTTTGCGTGGCAGGAATGTAACAGAAAAATAAATCGGTGCCTAATGGCTTCAGAGAGCCGAGGGGGACACAATTATGTGACATCTGCATGCTAATGCACCAGACCGGAGGCTCAAAAGCGCTGGAGAGCTCACTCCAAATTCCTGCCGTGATAAGGGGCCTCTGTGTTTAGCTGGGGCCGGGATAAAAGATTTTTTATGATAATTATCTTAGTGAGGAACGTTTTTGCATTTTCTTTCTGTGCGATTCCGAGTTTAGCTGGGGAGGGGGGGGCGGCCGTTGGGGGGCACGGGGGTGACCGTGACGGCAGAGAGTATGAAAAGTCAGATTATTGGATGCTGGACTATTGTGTGTGGAAAGCAATTAGCCCACAAATGTTTGATGAATTATCAGGGAAATGTGGACCCGGCTTATTTTAAGATCAGGGGGCCCGGGGAGGAGGGGGGAAAGCAGTCAAGGTTTTTAAAACCTTTTGGAAGAAAGAAGTTTCATTATACAAACAAAACCCCCTGGCCGGGTGCTCCCCTGTAAGGGAAGTGGGTTTATCTTTCCGAGTTCTCGTGTGCTACCTGAGATCCATAGGTCTTTTCAACAATTATTTTAAGGAAAATGAGACCATCCCCGCACTACCCCAGGCCTCAGCCATTTATTTTTCTTTTCTCGACGGCCTAATTAAAACCAAACTTTAGAGGCGCGTGCAGATAGGATCCGGCTCCATGGCCACCGCCTCCGGAGCGGCAGCTCAGGGACACAGGCCGCATGAAGGAAGGACCCTGACTGCTGGGCCAGGCTCGGGGATCGAAAGGGTAAATTAAGGCAGAGATCTCTGGGTTTGCTCCCGGCCCTGCCCTGTGCCACCCCCTCTTGTGTTATTAGAGGAACTTGTGGTAAGAGGCGTTAAGGACTGAGCCTCGGCGCCGTCGGAGGGGCGGGAGGGAAAGACAGGAAGGGGAAAAAACAGCCTCCCCCTTGCTCCGGCGTGAGCGGGATCCCCGGCCCCGGCGAGAAGGGGAGGCTGCTTTCGGGCTCCCGTGTGGGGTCTCGTTCAAGGGGAAGGCACCGTGAGCTCGGCAGCGGCGCTCAGGGAGTTAACGCACCGCTCTCCGCTGCCAACACCGCGCTCCTCGGACCGACTCAAAGACCGTTCCTGAGTCCCGAGGCGAATGGCGCGTTGCTTCACAGCGTGGACGAAGGCGTCTGCATTTCGGAAACCCCAGCCTGCTTGCAGCCGGAATTTCCGAACACCCGTGAGACGGGGACGGGTGTGCGTGAAGGAGGGAGGGGGTGTGCCCACGGACGAGCACCGAGGGACGGCGCGTGGGGAGCAGAGGCCGGGAGGGCTGTTTGCGAGCTCGGCGGCCGTCCACGTGCCCCCGCGGGAACCCCCGAGCCCGAAATTTTTCCCGCTCACGAAATCAGTTTTCCCTGCACTTGTCTCTTGGGCTTTCTGCTGTCACGTCCGGACGGCATCGCCGTCCCTGCCCTCCTGGAATGAATCTGAAACGCCTCCCACGGCAGAGCTCCGCGGGGTGAAGGTTTCCGAACCACAACACTTTTTTTTTGTTTGTTTTTTAAGTACCGGGAGAGCAAACCACGCTGCTGCTGACAATAATAATAATATAACGCAGCTTTAGAAAATCCCCCCGCGACAAAGATATAAGGCCACATGATACCCATTCACTCCTCCGGCCTGGAGTCCTGGCTGGAATTTGGTGCGTGGCTCATACAACCCACGAGGGGAAGATCAAGAAAGACGCTTTGGTTGAGAGGTTGTGAGGAGGGGGCTGGTCCCGCAGGCCCAGGGTCCGGGCGGCGGGCCCCGTCACATGGCAGAAGCGATGGGCGGGCTCGGGAGGGGGGCTTACCATCCAGACTGGGGGGCACCGTCCCCAGGGAGTACGCGCCTTCTTCCACGTGTACCAGCAGCTCCTCCCCGGGCTCAATGTCCTTGATGACTTTATAATAAATCTAGATGGAAAGGCAGAGAGAAGGGGTAAGTGTCACTGTCCTTGCCGCTCAGAGAGCCACGCTGCGCACACGCGGGCGACGCCGCTCGCTTCAGGGCCGGCCCGCTGGCCCCTTGACCTGCCTACTAATTGCCGCTAAGAGTTTCCCTTTTGGAACTTTGCAGAATATGCTCAAAAGGACGAGAGTCCCTTTCAGTTTGTTTCCTCTGGTGGTTGGAGATCGGTAGAAGGGTCTCAGGATGAAATCAGTGAGGGTTGGCCCTGAAGTTTCCAGGCAGAGCGGGTCCCGGTGGGAAGTCTCAGGGCTGCTGGCGCTTCTCCCCAGGGGCAGGGCCTGGCTTGGGTCTCAGGCTCCTTTTCCCAAAGTGTACGGGAGATGCCCTTTGTTGGTGGGGTGGGGGGTAGGGGTCTAGAGGGGGTCGAGAGTGAATCTGGGTGTTCTGAAAGTGGCCGTGGACTCAGACAGAGGCTCTGTGGGCCAGGACAGCAGGCTGTGAGCCTCCCATGAGTGTGGACTCTGTCCACAGGGAAGGCAGTGAGACATGTGTGCCTGCAGCAAGCTTGGTGCCCCGCAGGGATCGGGACCCAGATGGGGGCCCCCCTGGGTCCGGGAAGGGGTGCGTGGGGCTCGGGGGAGATACTGCAGCCGGCAGCAGTGGGCTCTGAGGTTCAGGGGAGGAGAATTTGGGAAGTCTAGCCTCGGAGCAGCACCACAGGGGCCACGCATCACCTGAACTGGGGCCATCTGCATTGGAGGTGTGGCCAAGACCTGGAAAACCCTAGAAGGACAACGGGGCAGGGGCTGTTTGGGAGGGGACCCAAGCTACAGAGGCTGGGTGGGACCGGGGGAGAGAACTGGGGTCTTCCGGGCCTTGGAGCCCCCTCCACTCTCTGGAGAGCAGTGGCGCGGGTCCTCTGGTGGGGGGGGGGGGCGGGGGCGGGCACCAAGCCCTCACAGGGGTGGGGAGACACCAGGAGATCTTGCATCTCGATTCCAGAAATGTCAGACAGCCAGGCCTCTGCCCACCACCCCAGCACATGGGTAGGTATTTGGGTCTCTATCCAGATAACGGTAACCAAAGTGCTTCCAGAAGCCCCAAGGCCTGGCTGCCCGACTGGCTGGGAGACCAGACAAAGACCAAGAGAATTCCATCCGCGTCCAGGAACCTCGCAGGCTGTTCCCACCCGGTGTTCCCGCACAGCGCCCACGGATGACCTGGGCGTTAGGAACCAGGCGGGACATGGTTCAGACGCCCAGAGACTGAGCTGAGCTGGGCACACAGCCTGCACGCGCCCCGCGCCTCCCTCCCTCACCCCCAGGTCTCGGGAAACGTCTGGAAGCCTGAGCAATCCCCGCCACTCGTGGGACCCCTTTCCCCTCCACAGGCCACGTCCGCGCGGCCTCCTTCACAAGCCACCAGTCCCGACAACAGCAGGGAACCCCGGGCACACACGGGGTCCCCAGGGCCCGCCCGGATTTATCCCCAGGGCACCGCGCGGCAGAGCCGCACGGAGTTCCTCCCCCGGTGCTCCTGCATTTTACTTGGCAATTGCCCTCACATACATCGCCGCAGCGACGGGGTTTTAAATGGAGAACAGGAACTGGGCCCCGTAAGTGCTGTAACGAAGCCGTTGTTACTAAGACCCCGATTGTATATTGTTTGATCTAAAAAATTACAGTGGCCAAATAATAATTGTTTTAAAAAAATCAGATGAGCCACTGGATTTCAAAATGAGGCCCAAAGTGTATGGGACGCTCCGACGAAGCCGGGGGACCCCTGAGCGAGGGGGGAGGGGCCGAGCCCCACACCAGCCTCTGGGCGGTGAGCGGGAAGGTCCAGCAAGTGCGTTTAGCGCCAGCTGCTAGCTACCACGCACAGGCTGGGCCAGAGGAGGGTCCGAGGCCGGCTTCCCTCAGGCCCCGTTAGAGGGCAATGTGGGCCTGCCCGCTGCATCCCTCCCCTCCCTGGCCACGTCCCTCTGGAGGCCCCCGCTCTGACCTGGCGTCCCGCTCAGCACGGCACTCGGCTCCTGGGGCCGCATCCTGCCTCCGGCCGGGACTGCTGAGCTCCTGCTCAGGCCGGGCTGGCGGGGGCTGGGCGCCGCCCGCCTCCCCTCTCCGCCTCCCCGTCCGACCCCCTCGGAGGGCCACCCGGCCTCCCGGGACCCCCCACCCTCCTCACCCCCCTCTCTGAGCGCCACTGGCTCTCCAGGGACCCCCCACCCCGGTGGCTCCTGAGGCCACTGGACCTCCTGGAATCCCCTACCCCCGCTCCAAGGCCACCTAGGTCCCCGCCCCCACGTGCGCTCCCAGGCCCCTGCCTCCCCAGGGACTCATCCTCCCCCACCCCGCACAGCCCCAGAGGAGCTGAGGGAGGGTCTAGCGCACTTGGCCACGGGGAGCAGTTTTGTGCACAGCGGGCGCCCCCCCCAACCCCGGGACGGCACCTGGCAGGGGCGTGAGCGAAGCGCAGGAGGACAGCCAGTGGCCCGCAGCCGTGGCCGCCTGGACTTTGAGCAGAAGACGGAATTAATTGCTATTAGTGCTAATCACAGGGCCCTGGTTAGGGCGGGTGGAAAGGGGGTGTCCCCAACCTGTCTCCACCTGGAAGGGGAGACAGGAGGTGACAGAAATCAGCACAAACTTTTCCAACCTCAGCCGGTGCTGTTGCCAAGGGCACGGAGGGGTGAGGGGGACCCTGGTGCATAAAAGCCGGGCGTTTTTACGACCTGTTCCCACTGGCACAAAGGCCTTATCAGCCAGCCGTTCCCGGTTCCCGGTTCCCGGTTGGTCCGCAGGCTGGGCTGACTTCCCAGGACAAAGGCCGGCTTCGGTGGGACTGAGGCCTGGGCGGCTCCTGGCCTCTGGGGGCGTTACAAATTGCGCATTTACAGTGCCGAGCGGGCCCATGATTCCGTAGCCCCTTGAAAATCCCTGACGCGGCCGGCCGGCGAGCCCCCTTTCGCGGTGTGCCCCTCGGAGGCTGGGTCGGCTTCAGACCGGACGGCCCAGTGCGCAATGTGGACGGGCTGCGCACTGGTTTTCACGGCGGGGGGAGAGAGGTCTGCTCCTCCAGGAAAAAAAAAACCCCTCTCCTCTGATTCCTCGTCCGCCGCGGGAAAAGGAAGAAGGTCTGTGTCAGTGACAGCACTGAAAACCCACGCCTTCTCGACAGCTGCAGCCCTGCGCCGCTGAAACCCCGTCTCCGCGCTCCGGCTGTGCGGCTGGGGCAAGGCCCAGCTGGAATTTTCTCTCCGGTTTCAGGATCTGAGAGCTGGGGAAGCCACGACAGCTGAGTTCACGGGAGCCAATAAACGTCTGTTCGCAAACGGCTTTCAAAGTACCGAAGCCAGACAGACGGGTCTGAGGTTAGGTCCCTGTTTTAATGTGCCCCTGCTCGATTCACAGGGACGGTGGTGGCCCTGGGTGTGGGCCACCGCCAGCACCGCCGGGTCCTCCCCTCCCCCTCGTCCCTCTCCCAACACAGGGGCGGGCTCCTTGCAGGTGGACGGAGCTTGGGGACAAATAAACCCACGTTCCCAACACAAGGCGGAGAAAGTGCCTGGGAAAAGTCGATTTCACTCAGGCCGTGCTCATTCAGACCCTTCCATGAAAACAAACGTCACTTCCCCCCAGCGTTCTTTAAGACAAAGAAATATTTCAAATTTAAAATAGTTGTCCGTTTTAGACACTTTCTTGAGTTCCTTAAGTCCTTTTTTTAAATATCGAATCAACTCAGGAGGATGATACTATTTTCGAATATGACGACTTAAGTTCCAAGATTTTCATTCCTTCTTAATCTTGGGGTTTTACAGTTTAACTTACGAGAAACGCCACCAGCATTTCACAGGCGGGGATGGGGGTGGGTAGTGAGGAGGTGGCAGGCTCGGCTCGGAGCAAACGGGCTGCTCAAAAACGTGAAAGTGGTCAAGTGCACGGGACCACTTCCCCTCTTTGAGCAGTTTGAGAACCTTTCACGGAGTGTTTGAGTTAAATGGGCAACCTCTCTTTCAGCTCATCTAAACCTCTCCATCCTGGATTCCGGCTTTGTGCGGATCTGCGAGAGCTTTTCACAAAAGAGAAGCACCCGGCAAGGGGGATTGGAGTGGCCGGTCCGCCTCTGGCCTGGCCCGAGAGGGGACGCTGGTCCTTGGGCTTTCTCCTTTCTCGGGGACCCCCGAAGAGGGGAGGTGGGTCCGGTGCTGACTCTGGAAACATCTCTGTGTGTCCACACTCCTTGAGGTCCCCAAACCGTGGCCGTCTCTGTCTGGGAAAGGTTGCAGACACCGGAGCCCCGAGGCTGCCTGAGGGCTTGAGCATTTGGAGTTTAAAAAAACCACGCAGGCGGTGCTCCCAGCCGGAGTGGGGACGGCGCTGGGAGCCGCCGGGGGCTGGGGAGCTGAGCAGGACCGCGGGGACAGTGGACAGGCAGACAATTCCCTCCTCTGCCCGAGAGAGAGGACACGGCCCGGCACGCCTGGTGGTTGCCACGCTGCTGTCTTCCCACGCGGGGCTGAAGCAATCTGTGTCCGGGTCTTTCCAGTCTCCTGCGTCCTGTCTCCTTCCCAGCGGCACAAACGTGGGAAAAAATCCTGCACATCCATCTCTTCCTCCGTCGTACGTTTGGGACTGGAGAGGGCGTGTACCTACTTCTCGAGTGGCTTCTCCTCATCAAGCATCCCGTCTGATCAAGAAGGACAGGGATGGATTCTGACAAAGGACGGCAGCCGGCCTTGTGCTCGCGCGCGTGGATTGACGGGGTCAGCCTGCTCTGAAGGGGGCACCGCAGAATTCCACAGTTTTCGGACTCAAATGAATTTGATATATATGTTACGTCTCTTGTAAACTGGCCAAGAAACTCCACAATGAATCGCCTGAGCTTCTCATTTCAAAGGGGGAAATTGTATCTAATTGTTTGCGAGCTCCCAATGAAACGGGCCAATCCATGTACAATGTTTAATTGAGGACATGGTGGGGGAGAGCAGAGGCAGCGGGGACCCCTGCCAGACGCCGTCCTGCGTGTTCCAGCCCCGGCGACCGGCGGTGGCCGCGGACCGGTCCGCGTGGAGGGCGAGGAAGCGAAAGCAAATAGAGGACCTGCCTTGGCCACCGCGCCCGGGCCGGGAGCACCAGGTTTTCATTAAAAGCAAGCGCTGGCTCTCCACGCGGAGCTGCCTCGTTATCGGGCGGCTAATCTGCTAACGAAATGCCTTTCTTTAACCAGCTCGTCTGCTTCCTCTTTGGGGAGCCCCGGCCCCGGTGCCCGGGCTGAGCTGGCAAGCCGGGGGAACGTGCTGGTGCTGCTGGGTTTTCCCTGCCACCCGGCCGGCCCTGGGGGCGCAGCGTGGGCCCCGCGGGCTCTCCTCTGCACGCTGGGGCGTTTGGAGCCCCTGAGTCATGCTCCCCGACATCTGTGTGTGACCCCAGCACCGGGTCATGCCCTCCTCAGCCCTGCTGGCCACTTGGCTCCGGGCCCCCGGCATCCTTGCCCGGTCGAGGTGGATGCGACTGGGGAGACAGCGAGCCGCGCAGGCAGAGGTCTCCGCGCCCCTCTGCTCCCTCCGGCGGGCTCATTACTTCGAAGCTCTTGTTTTCGTTCCTGACGTTAAAACAAATCCAGGGACAGGCCCCGTCTGTCTCCTGAAACGTTTCAGACCAACTCGTGTGCTCATAATTGCGGGAGAAAGAACCACCCAGGGGTGATCTGAGTGTCTCAGATTTTCCAAAAGGAAAAGCAGGGGCTGGGTGGGCGGCGGGAGGCGGGGGGCCAGGTCGCCCGGGGCGGGGGGAGAGTCGTGCCACCCAGCGGGAGCTCCGCTGCCCGTGGGCTTCCCCTTGCCTTCCGTTTATAACAAGCGGGAAGGGTAAATGAAAGCACCCCAGAGCCTATGGCTGTGATCTGACCCCTCCAAAAATCCCAGAGAAAGACTCGGAGACCCCAGCCGTGGGCCGTGGATGCTTTGTTCCCAGCAGCCCAGCCGCCGGAGAGCCTGCGTTGGCCCAGGACCGCCTGTGGGTGCCATGCAGGCAGCAAGCTGCCCGTCACCCTTTAGTAAACGGGGCTGAGTCCGGGAGGAAATTCACGGCCCAGCGTGGCCTCTCTTGTTCCAGGCTTCCCCATCAGGAGCTGCAGAGAGGGGGACAGAGGTGGCCACATGAGCAGCAGAGCAGAGTGACCAGCAGGTCACCTGTCCTCGAAGCCCCCTGGGGGTGGAGCCTGTCAGAGCCACAGGGCGCCAAGAGGGGGCCTTGTGGCCTGAGCGAGAAGCTGGAGGCAGGGCTGTGCTCACGGCCGTGGGAGCCACGGTCCACGGAAGAAATGCGTGGCTCCCTCCCAAGGACACAGTCTCCTGTTCGGAGCTGCCTCTCTCCTCTGCCAGCTCAGTTCTCCTGGGAGCTATGACTTCAGGGACTTTCTCTCTGTGCCCCCAGAACCCCGGGACCCCCTCCTGCCGGTCTCCTTCGTCCTCTCCAGACTGGGGCTAAGGTCGTGTGACTGACTTGAGCTTCTGAACCCCATCTGGCAAACCCCACACGGACTAGTGCCTCTTAGATTTTCAGTCTGGACGCTGTCTCTTCCATGTATGTGCAGGCAGTGGGAGTGTCCAGAAGTGCCAGGAAATCCTGGTAGAAACTCTTGGGATTATGGAAATGTGAGAAACCCCATTACTATCGTGTGATGCTTCCTTCTCCAAACGCCTGTCTTCAAAAATCTTTCTTTTCCTATTACTATTTCGGGGACGTTTCATGACAGCTCCACGCCGGGTCAAGCTTGTTGCTCCGGAGCACCTGGTGTTCCCGGACAGTCAGGGCTGGTCGCCCACCCAGTGGGCTTCCGGGAGGCAGTGAGGGCTCAGGACTGACACGAACACCTCCCTGACATAGTAATAAGAAAACAAAGACGTCCGAGAGGAGCTTCTCTTTGGGAAGATTACACGTCCGTTTGCGTTTCCAGAAGCTTTCCATGAAAAGGTCCCTACTTTGCTACTATTGTTTGGTTCAAACAGTCCAGCAAATGTGTTTCTTAGATGGAGAGTCTGGATCCACCGTCTCACCCAAGTGCCATCCTGGGCTGGGCCCCACGGTGTCCTTCCGCTGCCCGTCAGCTTCCGGACACAGGACCGAGGACGCGCAGTCCGCAAAGGAGGGGCATCGGGGAGCCCACCCTCTCCGCGAGCCGAGACCCGACTGTCCTCTCAGATTTCACTTTCGTCTGGAGGAAGGAAAAGCGGTTTGTTTCTCTTTTTAAGTTCTCTCCTAATTTTGGAGGATTATCCTTTATGGCTTTCATTTCCGCAATATTTTTTGCAATCAGAAAAAAAAAAAAACCCCGCCTTATTTTCAAAATGCTAGATTCTAACTACAAGCTGTAGACACTCAGGAGCAGAGGTGGATTCGAACGTCACGGTGTACGGTACCAGCTTGCGTCCAGGGCTCAGTCCAGGCTGAGTCCCAGGGCCGAGAAGGAGCCTGAGCAGCTGGGAGGGGCCGCCGCCGGGGGTCCCAGGGACCTCCCTGGTGTGCGTGCTCTGTGTTTCCTAACGCGAAACCGTTTCTCTGAAGTCAGGAGCCTCGAACCACTTTTAATGGTTTGCACAGGCGACGGGAGAATGCGCTCTTTGTTATGTGGTCTCCGAAAACATTTTTGAAAGCAGTGGAATCCCTTTTGCAGATGAAATCTCATGTGTAACCCCAAGATCCTCTAGGCCAAAGCACACTGCTCTGATTGGCTGGGCCGGGCCCCCAGGCATCCCAAGGAGCCCGGCGCTCTGGGAGCGCCATGGAAATGTGCCCGAGGGGCCTGGCTCCGGAGTGGGGAGTCTTCAGGGGCCACTTGCAAACTTGTAATTAAAGACACTGAATAAGAGCTCGCAGCACTGGGGACACGTGGGGACCGCAAGGCATCCGCTATCCTGTTCAGCTCTCAGCCCGGACAGCCACCACGAGCAAGGAGGGCCGGCAGGGCCTGCATCCCGGGGCAGCGTGGGGGGTCCAGTGAGCTGAGTGGGCTCCTTGGCCTCCGAGGGGGGGAGGCGGCAGACGTGAGCTGTCTGGGCCCTGGGGCCAGGGGCTGAAGTCAGGGCCACCTGGCTCAGGAGAAAGATCAGTTGTGGGCCAGGGGAGGGTGGCCAGTGACCTCCGTAGGGGTTCGCAGGGCACTCCCGGAGCGCGGCGCTGACCCCTCAGGGAGCACGTCCGAGCGGAGCCGCGTGACAGCCGTGCGTCAGCAGATTGCCAACAGAAGGCTCCGACGGAGCGACCATGGGGGTCCCTGAGCTCCCTGTCCCGCGGCAGGACAGGGCTTGGCAGGGCGCAGCTGCCCCTTCTCCCCGGCACTCCCCCCACCATCACCTCTCCAGGCACCTCGGCCCCAAGAACCACTCCAAGGGCCTGCGTGCAGCCCCGGACCCACCTGCTCGTTGATCTGGCACATGGTGAGGTTCTGGTCATCGCAGGAGCAGGCCACCCGGATGTACTTGAGCCAGCTGCCGGACCCCGCCGGAGCAGCGTCCATGCAGAGCTTCTCAGTGTTCAGGTCTTCGGAGATCTGTCAGGGAGAGTGAGAGCCGAGGAGGGTCAGAGGCGTCCTGTGTGCTGAGTCTGCACACCCTGCATCTGCCCAATGAGGGCCCAGCTGTCTGGGCCCAGCAGGAAGGCAGTCGGGCGTCTGGACATCAGCAGACCCCCTGGGCGTTGGCGGCGTCCCTGTCCCACCCAGCTGCCCCTGCTGGGAGCCTCCGAGAGCCCGGCGGGGCCACAGGGGATGGCCCCTTCTCTCACCGAGCACACTGCTGCCCTGGCCTGGCAGTTAAGCGGCCACCAGGGCTGCGCAGCCCCTCCGCAGAGCCGTCCCACATGTGAGAAAGCCGAGGCCACTGTGTCTAACAACAGAGCCCTCTGCTAAGGGCAGCTGGGGCGTTGGGCTGGAGAAAAACATTCTAGAAGGTAAAGGTGTTGTTGGGGTGTGAGTGTGTGTGCGTGCATGCCCACACCGGCGTGCACATCACCCCGACAGCAAGAAAGTAAGAAAAGCATTCAGTTTTCTTAAAGGTGAAAAGTTTCCATTTGACACCCAGGGCCCGCAGGTGCCCGGCCCCTCTTGGCACAGCCAGCGGCCGGGACGCCCGTGACCGGCGTTACGGACCCGGTCCCGGCTGCTGGTCTCTCTGAACGTGCTTCTGACTGGCAGAGCGCGGGGCTCATCCCGGCGCGTGTCTCCGAGCGGATCATTTACGAGAAGGCGGGAGTGCTGTCCCCCGCTGAGAGAGGGGTGCCCCTAGACCTGCGGGCTCTGAGGTGAAGCTGCAGCAGAGTCCCCCCCGTCCTCACCCCTGCTCTGCTCGCGGCCTGCGTGGGGTTCTGAATCCAGAGCCACGGAGGCCAGCGGCATCTTGGGCCAACTTCCTGGGCAGTGCAGCCCCGGCTCTTACAGGGTAGGAGGGAGGGGCAAAGCCTCAAAGTAGGAAGGGGCGCCCCGGGGGGCAGGGGAGATGAGAACAGGGTGTCAGAAGGACCCAGTGGAGGGAGGGCAGGGGGTGGTAGCCTGTCCCAGCAAAGAGAGGAGGCTGATTCGAGGCATCGTGGCCTCTGCTGCCTGGAGGGCGTCCTGAGCACCCGTTCTGGACGATGGAGACCTGGGAAGGGCAGGGCGGCCCCGCGGAGGCCGGATGCTTCGTTACAGCTCAGGCCCCAAGTGTCCACAGAAACTTTCTGCACAGCCAGGCGCCACGGGCCCTGGTCAGTGAGGGAACGGAGGGCTCCGGAGGCAGGCACGCTGCCATGGGATGCACGAACCCGCCTCTGTCCCGTCTGCCCCTCTACACGTGGGGGTACCGGAAGCCCCTCCCGGAGCTGCAGGCAGTGCCTCCCATAAACGACAGGTCTCAGAGCCGATAGGCCCAGGCCCAACTTTGGTGACGTCTCTGGAGGCTGATCTGGGGGCTCCGAACCCAGGGATCAGGGTTCTGCGATTCTCCTTTTTGGGAGGGGTCTTTCACCAAATGGGCCTAATTCCGAGAGAGGGGAGAGAGGCCTGGGGGCCTGGGCAGGGAGTTGGGGGGCTGGAGGGCTGGGTGGCACAGAGACGCCCCACGGGCCCGCCCTCCCGACCCTCGGGGTGCCAGGAGGCGCGGGGGCACGGCGTGCTCTGGGCCGGCATCGGGAGTTAACTTGGGCCCGGCCGGCAGGGACCGGAGCGCAGGCCCACATGGGAGAGGCTCCCCTCCGGGCACTAACGCCTCTCAGGGGCCCCCCTCGCGCCTCCTACCCCAACTGCAGGAAACCCACAGAAAAGACCCACAAAGCAAAACCTGTGGTTCGCGGCACGTCAAGGGAAGGGGCAGCCCTGCCACCTTCCTCTGCCGCCGGAGGAAGAGGGGTCGAGCGGCCGGGACCGTGGACCCCGCCCCACCCCCCGCTGGGGGTGCGGGCTCCCTGTGCTGCCCCCCATCCCCTGTCTCTGTCCACCCCCACCCGCGGCACAGGCTGGGGATGGTGGAGACGGCGCACGCGGCCGGACTGTCACAGGCCTTGCAGGCTCCGCCCCCGCGGCTGCTCCGGGGCCACTTCGCTGCCTCAGGGGCGGCGCCTCACCTCCACAGGCTGAGTCCGTCTCCCCGAGGACTGGCCGGAGGAGCACTAACCGTCCGTCCAAGCGACTGGCCACTGCTCTAAGTGCTCAGAAGCCCTCTTCATGCAGTGTGTTCATATGTGCACGTGTGCATGTGCGAGCGCCATGTGTGGGCATGTGCGATTGCACGTGTGTGCATGTGTGTATGTATGTATGTATGAGCGCCGCGTGTGCATGTGTTTATGTGCGCGTGTGCATGTATGCGTGTGCGCGCATATGTGTTTGTGCGTGCAAGCGTGTGTAGTGACACTCAGGTGGTTGCTGGGGGCAGTCAGTGTGTTTTGGGAAAAGACGAAGCTCCAGTGAGGCAGTGGCCGCAGGCAGCCTGCAGGACTGACGCCCCAGCGCCCCCCCACGCACCCTCCCTGAGGCCTTGCTCATCTGAGTCCTTTTCTGCCACCGTCTTCCATGCTACACCCTCCCGTCTCCGCACCTCCCACCTCCCCAGCTGGGAATGTCCTGGGATGTGAGTCTCAGAGGGAGACTTGGTGGCCCCAGGCCAAGCTCCCAGAACACATTCTCTGGGGACCGGGAGGCTGCACTGTGCCTCCAGTCACTCTTGACCTTCTGCCCTGAGGGGAGCTCCGGGGCCGCATGGGGGTGGCTCCTCCCTGCTCCCAGGGAGGGAGCTTGACCCTCCCGGTGCTCACAGGACTTGTCCTGGGGCAGGTGAGGAAAAGCCCGGGGCGCCTAAAACGCAGTGACTGCCCGTTGCCCTCCGGCGCCTGTAGGTCCTCTGTCGCCACCCGGGAGCCGGCACCCGAGCCCCACCTGCCCGCTGCGCGCACCCGGGAGCCCGCGCACGGTCGCGCCCCCTGAGCTTTCTGGGTCCTCGTCGGAGCAACCTCTGTCTCTCCCTTCGGATAGCCGGGCAGGTGCTGGCCCGTGTTCTCCTGAGCCTTCCCAGGGCCAGGCAGCCCTCTCTGGTCCTCTCGAGTGTGTCAGGATGTGGAAACGCTCACCCACACGGGACGCCAATCCGCCCTGTCGCTGTCAGGCAGCTTCCACGCTGGAGGGCCAGCAGCCTTCCTTCCTGGTGCCTCCTGGGAGAGGCCCCTTCCCTTCAGCCCAGAAGACCTGGCGTCCCACCCCCCACCCCGCAGCCCCGCCCATTTGGATGGTCACGGGTGGGAGTTACTGCCGGTGGGTCCCGAGGCCGAGAGGGGACTGACTCCTTCTCCCTGAAACTCTATCTCTGAGCAGCATCGAGTGAGTGGCTGACCTCCTCCTCCAGAGAAGGTCAGAGTCCTGGTCTGGGGGCCTCGAACCTGCAACGCACCTGTGGGGAGAGGGCCCAGGCCTGCGTCTGCGTCACGGCTGGGCAGCGGGGGCCTCACCTGGGCCTCACGGGCAGGACACCGTAGGCTTGGCTCTGGCCTGGGGTGTGGATGGGCCCGTGGCCTCTGTGACTCCAGGAAGGGAGAAACGGGGTGCAGATACTTGTGTCCTTCTTGCTTCCCTTCCTTTCCTCTCTCTGTGCTCCCTCAGGGCCTTGCAATGGCGGAGCTGGGCCTTTGGGAAGCTCACACTGAGAGCCCGTGTGGGCTCAGGTCTCTCTCTGTGCTCGTGCGGCCCCTTCCTGGTCACCCCAGGTGCTGGTATTGTCCCGTTGTCCCGTTCCCCACAAGGGCAAATGCGGGCCCAGAAGCAGGGGTCTGGAGCCGAGTCAGGGACCAGAGGGAGGGTCTCTGCGCCTGCTCAAAGACCCCCGGGGTCCTGGAGTCCAGAGAGCAGGCCTGGGCGGCCACAGGTCCCCATCCTTGCCTTTTCTATAGTGAGACCTTCCAGCGCCCAGAAGGACGGGTCAAGGCCACCCCTCACCCACTCGGCGGCAGGGCTGAGGCCTGTTTTGGCCCCAGGAGGCTGAGCCAGTTACAAGTGCATGGCGGAAGGTGGGTGTCGGCAAGCGGCTGATTGTGCGTGATGCCTGAGGAGGGAAGGGGGGGGTGGCCCAGCCCCTCGGCCTCTCCCCCTCCAGCCCCCCTCGGCCTCTCCCCTTAGGCCCGGGCTCCCTTTGTAGGCAGTGGCCTGGGGGGGGGGGCCTTGGGGCCGAGTCTCCAGATTTGAAATCCGACTGGCCTGCCTGATCCCACTCCAAAGCCTTGCTCCGGGTTATTTGGGGCCGAGCTTCGGGGGTCCCAGAGCCTACACAGGAGGCTGCCCTCCTGCCCGTTCCCCCAACTCAGCCTCACAGGCCCCCCCCACCCCCGGTCCCCCTGCCAGCCCCCCGGCTCATAAATCACCAGCATCAGAAATGCTGAGTTATGAAGCAAAGGGATGGAAAAATTCTTTTAACCTTGACAATTTTTTTTGCACATCATTTGAGGTTTCCTGCACTTCTGATCTGTGGCTCTCCGCTGAGCTGGCTCTGGCTCTCTCACGTGGGACAGCCACCAGCCCCGGCCGGGCGCGCGGGCGGGGATGCCGAGGCGTCTGTCGTCAGCTCGCCTAATGGGCCCGGGGCACGCAGGAAGGCGCGGGCGCTGGGAGCCTGCCGTCCGGAGCCCGGTCCCGTGGCTGGAAGGTGGCCCTGTCGAAGCCGTGACAGCGGTGGGGGGGCCGGAGAGGGCCTCCTTCTCCTGCCCTGACCCCTTCTCTAAGGGACCCCGGAGCCATGGGGGTCTCATTTCTGTCCATAGGTGCACGTGCGTGCGTGCGCGCGCACATACACACACAGCGTGGTTACGATTTATGGGGTCCATGAGTGGCTAAAACAGAAAGTCCATTCTTGTGACGGAAAGAGGTGGGGGAAAGGCATTCTGGAAACACCTCCGTCCGGGTGTGGAGGGAGCCTGGATGAGCTCGTAAATCCCCTGTCCTGACTCTCATTATTGGGCTCGGTGGTGATGTGACCAAGCACTGACCAGCAATGTGGCTGTGGGCATGGGGGTCACAACACAAGCAGACAGGAGTCCTAGCAGGCAGGTCATGGGCCTGGGCCCCCATCAGCTCTGGCTGAGAGGGAGGTGGGGGAGGGAGGGGGGAGAGGGGAGGTGGGGAGAGAGGGGGAGGGAGCAGGGGAGATGGGAGAAGGAGGTGGGGGAGGGGGGAGGGAGGGAAGGGGGTGGAGAGGGGGTGGAGGGAGCAGGGGAGAGGCAGGGCAGAAGGGGGGGCTGCTTCCAGGAAAAACGGGTACCTCATGGAAGCCATTTCTCCAGGACAGGGGCCAGCCTGGCTCCCAAGCTCATGGCGAGAGAGGGGCTAGAAAGCCAGTGTTTTCTGGAAGCAGCTGGAGGGGGCTCCTAGGACCCTTCCAGAGAAGTGGCATGTGTGTTTCGGAGAGACAAGGGCCAAGGTCATTGGTCTCAAGGATCCGAGAGACAGGCCTCCAGCCCAGGGCTGCTCTGAGCCACCTGCCGCAGAACCAAGGTCACTGGCCCTTGGTGTGACCTGAACGCGACCTCGCTCTGGGGTCTCCCCATGCTCTGCAGCCTGAGGGGGTGTTTGGGGGCTGGGCTGCAGCCCTGACCCGGGAGAAGCACACGGGCAAACTGGGGACTCGGACCAGTGCCTGTAAGCGTCCAAGGGAATAATGGGGGGAAACCCCTGGGGGGGCAGCGATGGCTGAGGTGGCCGGGGCGCCTGCAGGTCCAGCAGCTGGGGCAGCTCTACGGGCAGCCCGTGAATGGGTGAGGGGCCTTGTGGTGGGGAGGGGGGCGAGCAGCCCGTCACTGGGGAATTCAAGGTCTAGGTGTCCGCCCCTCCAGGGTGTTCAGAAGGGAGGCTGGACTCTGAACCAGATGTGCCTGTCCCGCCCTGAAATTGCTTAATTCCTGATTTAGCAACACGGGGGTCTTGCCTCAGTTTCTCCTTTGGAGCTAGAAATCCTCTTTCCTGATCTCTGCTGCTCTCCAGGTGGCTGCACCCGCTCCCTGGGCTTTTCGGAGACTAGGCTGGGGGGCTCTGGCCAGAAGCTGAGCCCTTTCCTGCGTCTTCCGGGGGGTGAGGAAGTCGTCCCCTGGCCAGTCGGGAATCTCCAGTGGGGGTCCCCGGACGCCGACAGGGACAGAGCAGCTCTGGGGGTGAGCAGGAGCGGGACACCCTGTGTGTCTCCTTTCAGGAGCCGTGCTGCCCACCTGTGGGGGGCTTTTCTGGAGTTTCTCGGGGTGTTCCCAAAGAGAAAGCTCCTGGTCACTACAGAGAGCCCAGGGCCCAGCCTTGGCCCCCAGCAGGAGAGGGCCCTTGTCACAGACCCACCAGCACCCTAACAGTGGGCTGAGCCAGGGGCTGATGGGCAGGAGTCCTGGGGACCCCCTCCCCTTGCCCTGCTCCGTGGGGTGCAGGCTGCCTCGGCCACTCCCAGGGCGAGACTTTGCCCAGAGGCTCTGCCTTTAGATGTAATTGTTGGGATGACGTAAGACTTTCACCTGTGACGTTGTTTGTAAATTGAATTTCTGTAGAGGGGACCCTGTTTACAGATGTGCCCTCCTTAAAGGTGTCCTGCATTGAGGTCGAATGGAAGGTTATTCCAGAAGGTGAGCGCCTTGTGTAAGGCTGCCTGGTTGCGTCGGGAGCGAGTGGAGAAGAGGTGGGAGAGGCCATCGAGCAGGGGCAACAGTGAGCAAGTCGCCCGGCCCCTCCCCAGAGACAGCTGGGACCCCAGGGCCTGGCACCAGGGCTCCCTCCCGATGCACATGCCCAGTGCTGACATATCCACATCCCTGCAGGGAGGCCCGCGTGTCACCTGGGGGCCACCTCGATCTGCGATGACACGTCATTTCCTCCTAGCCAACCCCAGAAGGCACCAGAGTGGGGCACATTCTACGGAGGGTCCCAGGAGAAACAACTGGGGCGATTTGTTGATGCCAGTGCCTGGGGTGCTGGGGCCCGGGGCCTGCTCTGTCGGCTCCCTGTGGACAGTCGTGGGCACCGTCCCCGTGGGGATGCTGGGGTTGGCTGCCTGCACCGAAGTCCCCTGCTGTCCCCCTCACTGCTGGACAGAGCAGGCTCTTCACACCGATGCCCCACGGCACGCCAGTCTACGGACCCACTGCCGGGGCCTCACGGGGGAATTTCGCATAAGCATCGAGACGGGGTCTTAGCCGAGAACCCGGTTCAGGAAAGCAGACCCCATAGACCCGGGCCTCCCTTCCCACCCACCCTCTGAGGGGCCGGCTAGTGTGATGTCGGAGGCCACTGGCCAGAGAGGGTCTTGCAGAGATCCCTGACCTCCAATAATCCAGGTATAATCTGGGTGCAAATGCTCTGTCCCCGGGGGCACCCCACCCCGACCTGGCACCGCCTCGGGGCACCGACACCTGTCCCGTGGGCGCCCAGGTGCAGAAGCACGATCCCACGAGGGCCCCCGGCAAACACCAGCGCGGAGGGTCCCAGCCCCGCTCGGCCCCAGCTCCGTGGGGTGGAAATTTCACAAGTGGTTCTGCTGCTGGGCCTGGAGGTGACCGGGGGCTGCGGCCCAGGGAAGGGCGGGGCCAAGAAGGGCCACCGAGGGTTGGGCAGGTGAAGGCTGCCCTTGCCGAGAAGCCCCCCGGGTCCCGGCCTGGCTTGCAAGGTCCCCCCCTCCACAGCTTGCAGGTCCCACACCCGCCTGTCCCTCGGGCTGATGTGGTTACAATGCTAACAGCCCCAACGTCTTTTCAAACCCTAATTTGATTTGAAGCTGGGCTGGAGCAGAAGCGTCTGAGCCTCAGGGCTGCATTTACGGCAGATTCAGCGGTGACATTCTGAGTGAGACGCCCTGTTTTGATCATAAAAAAGATTGGAAAAAAAGCCCAAACAACCAAAACCAAACGCCTGTGGTGGCGTCCTTGCCCAGGGCGGGTGGGAGCCCGGGGGCTGCTTACAGGAAGCGGTTCCCCTGTCAGGCTGATGCGAGGCCCTCAAAGGTGTCACATTCATAACCCTTCTCTGGCCACACAGAGGGTGACAAACTGCAGAGCTTGTGAACAGCCCACCCCCCCCCTCGCCCCGCAGGTGCGGGAGGAATTCTCACAGCTGCTATAGACTGGGGGCTGGAGACCTCCAGGTGCGGCCAGTGCGCTCAGCTGGACAGAAGCCCCCAGAGTGGAAGCCACTTTAGAAGCCCACCCGGGACCCCCAGGGTCTCCACACCCAGCTCTGTCTTCTCCTCGGCTGCTACCTGTACGTCCTCCAGCCCGCGACCTTAATAGAATGCTCAGAGGTCCAGGGCCTGGTCATCCTCAGACTCTCCGGGTCGTCCCCATCTCTGGGAACGACCACCGTGCATGCGGGCTGCACCGAGGACTTCCAGATGCAGCGCTCAGAGAACCAGACGCGGAGAGAGGCACCGAGTCTTCCCACCCCTTCTTTAGACATTCTCTACCCACCGGGCCCTTCCCACCAGGCTCCTGGTCATGAGGGGCCACATGCTCCTCCGGCAGACCGCTGACACCTGTAGTCACGCCACTCTGGCTGCTCACCACTGCGGAGCCTCCCCACCGAGTCAGGAGAGGCTCACAGCCCAAAGGGGCAGCCACCGTCATAGCCACTTCTTGTAGATGAGGAAACCTACAGAGAGGAGCTCAGTAGCCGGCCCGATGTGGCACAGCAAGAAAGGGGCAGGCAGGTTGGATAATGGGTACTGGCTGCCTGTTTCATTCCTTTCATGACCTACAGGGACCAGCGCTGCACACCCTGGCTGGTCCTGTCCTTCTCACCTGTCTTCTACCTGAGGACGGTGGCCAAGAACAACTAAGCCTTCCCCAGAGCCTTGCCAAGGACTAGGGTTCAGTTGGAGCTCACTGAACATCTCCACCAATGGATGGATGGATGGATGGATGGATAGATGGATGGATGGATAGATGGATGTATGAATAGATGGATAGATGGCAGATGAATGGATTGTTGGTTGGATGGATGGATAGATGGATAGATGGTAGGTGAGTAGATAGACGGATGAATAGGTTGTTGGACAGATGGATGGATGAGTGAATTGCTGGCTGGATGAATGGGTGGATGGATGGATGAGTGGATTATGAATTAGTGGATTGTTGGATGGATGGATGGATGGATGGATGGATGAGTGGATTGGTGAATGGATGGATTGATGAATGGATTAGGGGATGAATAGATGAATGAGTGGATTGTTGGATGGATGGACAGATGGATGGTTGGATGAATGGATGCGGCACAGTTTTCCAGACCCGTCCCTTCACTTTTGGCTTCCTCTACCTCCCAAAGTGAGATATAAGACAGCATCCTTCCAGGAGATATAAAAGCAGCAGAACACAGGGACGCCTCCCTCAGGAGGCCTGCCCTAATCCCACACATCAGGTGGGCCCCTCTGGGGCGTCCTCACAGTCCCTGCCCCAACACAGTACAGATTACAGTGGGCCATGACAGTCTCGTCCACATGATTCCTTTCTCTTCCCCTGGATGATGAGAGCTTTGAGGGTTTCATCTGCCTGATTCCTAGAGCCAGGCAGACAAGGGGTGCTCAGCGAATGCTCGAGAGACAAATGGGTACGGTGCTTCCAGACACTTGAGACCTCTCCCTCCTGCCATATTCCATATGGCTTTGCCCACTGGGTCTTTCTTTCCTCATCTCCCCTTGTCATACTCTTGACCCGTCCTTCTTGTTCCTCCATGGGTTCCGCTCAAGCAAGCACACACCCTCCTTCTACTTGCCCTGCTTTGCTGGAAATCAGACCTACAGTTTTTCCTGGGTCCAGTGTGACAGTACCATTTCCCCCTAGTCAATGTGACAGCGTCCCATTTCCCAGGGCAGGGGCCACACTAACTTGTCTATCTCACACCCTGTGGGACCTGGCACACAGTAGGTGCTCAAGGAAGCTCTGGCATTGGCCAGGATCGAGCCGATGGGTATATTTAGTGCCTTCCCTGCCGCTGAGTCAGTCTCTCCAAGCCCACCCTTCTTCCTCCTTAGGGACGCATCGGTCCAGAGAAGCTCCATGACTCACTGCCTTCCATATCGGGCCTCGTGTTTTGAGATCAGCTCCTGCAAATAGCTCAAATCTCAACGGGCCAGAGTTAAGCACACACCTGCCAATTCCCAGAAGGAGCCCTTCTTGCTGCTCTTTGCCATACAAAAATGGTCATTGGCAGAGGGCTTCTGGTGCAGATGGTATTGTCTTTGGATGCCTTGCAAACAGGCAACTCTGGGTCCTTGCCAAGCAGGCCCGGGTCCGGGGCATCAGGATGCCCTGCTGGGGCTGGGCCTGCACCTTTGTTCTGGCTTTACAGGAGGTTGGAGACCCAACTTTCCTCCAAATGGTTGTAATGGTTTACCTCCTAGGATTTCTTTTTTCCCAGGGCACCCAGAGCTCAGCCACTGTCTAGTTGGCTGAGTGGGGAGAGGTCTCTGGGTCCCATAACTGTAACCCAATGGGCCCATCCTTTCTCTGGCACCCAACCCTCTCTGCGTATCAGACGTGGAGTGACGGAGACTGGGAGGGGCAGTGCCCGCTTTCTGGGTATCATGGGCTCCTGGATTCTCAGGCGCTATCATCCTGGCCAGAGTCTGTCCAGGCTTTCAGTGATGGACCTTGAGCCGCACGCCAGGGCTGCCCTTGGATGTGAGCTCAGCCTGAGACATCTCCCCGGGAGCCCAAAGCCGGCTTCCTTCCCAAGCTGTGGGCACATTTGGTCCGATCGGCAAGTTTGAAAATGATTCATAGACAGAGGTGGGCAAAGTCAGTCTTGAATGACAAATGGGACCAATTAAATTCAATAGCTCTCCCTCTCTCCCCGTGTTCCAGCCAGTTCCTACAGCCAGTCACCTTTGACGAAATATATCAAAGGAATTAAAAGTGTGTCCCCCACAATGATATTACCTGGATCCCTTTCAGGTCCACACCAGCCAAATTCAAGCATCTATTCAAGCCCAGGAAATAGAATCGAAACGGTTTATTAAAAACCTAATCACAAGCGTTTAAATGACACAAATGGTTCTGAACTGCACCCACCAACTCCACGGCCCCTCCCAGGGGCAGCACAATGCAGCCGATTACCCAGAATTTAAATGGGGGTGTTTAAGAGCCTGGGAACATTTTAATGGGGATCTTTCTTTGTGGATTCTGCTATTGTATTTTTTTTTTTTTACTTGAAAAAAGCAAAGGATGGGAGGGCGCATTCACTTTCCTCCCTTGAGTGATATAAGAATATATGACTTATTCTGGCAGATCTGTTTCTATTGATGCTGTCAGGATGTGAATATAAACCCACGGGGAAAGGGAACACCCTGCTCGCTTAATTAAAGCAGCACAGCGTGGCTTGGGGCGGCTCCCCCGTCAGCTGTCCCGAGCGGGGCCCTTCAGCCGGTGACGGGATTGCTGTCTCTCAGGACGAGGAGCTCTGCCAGGCGGGGGCCGGTGGCGGGGCTCCGGTCCATCTTGACTCTCGGGATGGCTGCACCTCTGGGTCCCCGACAGCAGGTCACAGCAGCTGTGCATCAGAAGACATTTCCTTTGAAATCTTCCCAGATGGCCACCCGGGGCTCGATTGCGGGGCCCCCTCTCTGGTGGCCGGGATCCCCCAAACTTCCTCCAGATGGAGGTGCTGGAGAGCTGGGCTTCCCGGAGGCTCCTGGGGTCTTCGCCAGAGCCCCCCGTCCCCGACCTTGGCAGCATCCCAGCAGAGCCTGCACCTGCCCTGCGCCAGCAAGGTTTGGGGGAGCTCTGGCCAGACAAGCAGGTCCTCGGCGGCCCCTCGGAGGTCAGGGATGAAAGAGCACGAAGCTAGCGGTTTCTCTTAATGGCACACGGGCACACGGTCCCCCTCTCTCTGTCGGGGCACAGGCTCTTTTCTAGAAGATTCTCTGTCCCTGTGAAGAGGGTCAGCCCCTCGGTGCGTCAGACGCATTATTTCCTTTACCCCTTACTCTCCAAACGATCTACCACTTCCCTTTCATTTTTGTTTAGTCCTCCCTCTAGAGGATTATTTTGAAATTATTCCTTCAGGAGAAATAATCCCAACTTTGGTCTTTCCCGAGTGCCTTGTTTTGAAGACGAAGCTTTCTCGTTTGAGTATCCAATTTAATTTTTTAACGACGTAAAGCAACGCACAACAGGATCGAAACATTTAAAGTAAGTACCCTTACTTCTCACCCTCGTGATTGATTTGCCGTGTCAGCTACAAATTGTGAAAACCAACTTTAGAAGCGTAATGACTTTAAAATACATGACTCCTGGGCGCCTGGGGGGCTCGGTCGGTTGAGCGTCTGACTTCGGCTCAGGCCATGATTTCGTAGTTTGCGAGTTCGAGCCCGGCGTTCGGCTCTGTGCTGACAGCTCGGAGCCTGGAGCTGCTTCGGATTCTGTGTCTCCCCCTCTCTCTGCCCCTCCCCTGCTCACACTGTCTCTCTCTCAAATATAAAATAAAACATAAAAACATTTTTTAATAAAAATAAAGTATATGACTCCTTCCACTTTTGCCAAAATACTTTACATTTATGTACATATTCGATAGTGGAAGCAGGTGTCATCTCTGAAAACACAGTCTCCTTAAAATCTTGGGGGACACATTGGAGCCTGGGACAACGGGGAGCGCGCCGGGGCCTCGGACAACCAACTGGGGGTGCACCGG
>CM053570.1:99731734-99761642 GCA_028646485.1 Cryptoprocta ferox
CTTGTACATTTAGACACACACTTACTCTGTGACCCAAAGAGTCTGTCCCTAATCACTTACGCGAGAGAAACAAAACCTTCGGTCCACAAAGGCTGGTGCATGAATGTTCGGAGCAACTATATTCGCAACAGTTAATCTGGAAATAACCCCAGGGCGCCACCCACAGGACAGCAACGGACAAACGACCTGTGGTCGCCTCCGGCCCCAGGACGCCGCCCAGTGGTGACAAAGAACGAATTACTGGCAAACACAACATGGTGGACAAATCTCAGGCATCATTCTGCTGAGCAGAAGGAGCGAAGGAAGAGAAGACCGTAGGAGTCTCTTCGTAGGAGTGTCAAAGATCGGTGACAGTAAGCTGGCGGGGTGACAGCAACAGAAGGGGTGCCCCTCTGCCCCGGGGGCGCTGGCTGGCAGGGTCGGGAGTGATGGGGATGGTCTCGCCCTCCACCCTGCTCGGTGGCGTTTCATCTGAAAAGAGCTGTCTGGGCGCCTGCTCGTGGTTTGCGCAGTTTATCACCTGTGCGACGTGGCGCACGTGTGGGGCCCCGAGGCCACGCTGCCCGGGTTTGAGTCTCAGCTCCCCTGGCTGGACGGAAGGCTGGGTGGGTCCTGTATCTTTTCAGGGCCTCAGGTCTCTGATTCATAAAATGGGGGCAGAGTCAACTGTGTGGACCGTTGTGACAGCTGAGTGAGACTCGGGTAAACTTCTAGAACGCGGTTGGCACAGGAGAAAACGCTCGGCCCCTGTCGGCTCCCGCTATTTTTCACGTGAGCAGGCGGGAGCCCCCCAGAGCCCCACATTCACAGGCTGGGGCCACTAACCCCACAAGCCCCTTCCCTGCGGGCGGTGGCCTCTCCGTCCCATCCGCCCTGTGGCTTCCCCAGGCACGCGGCTGCTCATTTCTCTGTCCTGGGACTTCTCACAGCAGCCCAGCGATCTGCAGGAGCAGGACGGGGACTCTGGGGAAACAGGCGGGAGCTCCCCCGAGGCCCTGGTGTGGACTGTGGGTTTCAAGGTCATTGCTGGGGCGCAGGCGGAAGAGCGGCCGTCAGAGGCCAGAGCGTGTGACTCTCCGCTGCCTGAGTGAGCGGGCCTGAAAGGTCACTTTAGGGGAGTCCGGGCGGCTCAGTCGGTTCAGCATCCGAATCTTGAGTTCGGCTCAGGTCACGTGGCTCTGAACTGACAGTGGGGAGCCCACTTGGGATTCTCTCTCTCCCTCTCTCTCTGCCCCTCCCCACCCCCTGTGCTCTCTCTCAAGATAAACATTTAAAAAAAAAAACCCTTTAAAATAAAAAATAATTACTTTAAGCTTTGTCTTGATGCAGGCCCTGCTCCAGTTTTGAATTACGAGATTTCTGACCTTTGAACTGAGAAAGTGCCTGAGTCTCCTGCCATCCTGCTTCCTCATCTTTGCCAGCCGGCCGCGCTGGCTGGGCTGGCGGGACGTGCGGATGGCGGCTGTGGGGTGCCCCCGGTCACCTGCTTCGGGGACGTTCACGGGTCAGTCTGCCCAGCGCTTCCCTCGGCGGACCAGACGCTCCCAGACGGAATGGCTGTGCGCATGCTCCCCCCGCCCCCCGGCCCCCGGGCTCCTGGCCTGGCCCTTGCCGGGTGTGAAGGAGGCGAGGGAGCGCCCGTCACTGCCTCCGACACCTGCACACCCTGGCTGCGGGGGGAGCCCGGCACCTGTGAGCTCCGCCTGGCGTCGGCCGCCACGAGCCAGTTCACCACCGGGTGTCCTGTGGACGCTCTTCCCGGCCTGAAGGGCGAAAGTCAAGGCTCCAGCAGCCATGTGCCCTCCTCCCCGGCCCGGGGCCTTTGGCACCAGGCTGCCTGGCATGAGGGTGCTTGGGGCCACGCTCTGCTTCCTCCAGGAGCCCCGCAGCTCTGTCTCCACAGTCCCCCCCGAAGTGCTCAGCTTTCCCCCTCTCTCCCCGGGCGCGGAGGGGCACGGGGGCACCTTCCTGCGGTCACTCTGCGGCTTCTGCTCCCCGTCCTCACCGGTCCCTCTGGCTGTTAATTTCATAAAGAGGCCATTGTTCATCTAGATGGTCTTTACAGAAGCACGTCCCCAGCGAGTGGAAACATTTAGTTAATAATTTAACACTGTGCCGTCTGCTGAATTCTCAGGCCCCCAAATACGATCGATGAGGCTAACAATTGGCTTATTGAGTTTCCAGCTCTGTTTCCCGAAGACACAGACGAGCCGAGAACGGACGGCCGTGGAGTGGGGGAGGGGAGCGCCGTACAGGGAAAAAATGTAGATGGTATTGATGCAAGTTGTCAAAAATAATTGTTTTATTTTCCCTGGGAATGTTCCAGACACCCCCGGACGCACTGATCCGTGGCGCTGGCTCTCCCGAAGCAGGAGTTTGGCATTTATCGGCATTTGCCGCCCCTCCTGAGATGTGCATCAGGTAAATGCTCGCGCTCATTATGTTACAGCCTCGCCCCAAATTGTCTCAGGAGGGAGGGGAGGGCAGGAGAGACAATGACCCGGACTCCTTTCTGCCAGCCTCCCGAAGGGCCGGTGGGGCTTGGAGGGCTTTTCCCAGAGGCTCAGAGGTATCCGAGTCCGTGCGGGATGTCAGGGATGCTCTGGGTACGGAACGTCCATGGCCAGGAGACACGAGACAGAGTGGGGCCCGGCCGGCGTGGGCAAGACCCTCGTAAGAACCTGCCTGGTGCTGTCGACGGTTCAGGGGGAGCCCGGCCCTGGCCCCTGGCCCCTTTCCCAGAAGAAGGTGGGGATGGAAGTCCATGGTGAGGACATGGGATGGCAGATTCCAGAGGGCGGGCAGACCCCTGTTTGCCCTTGGGATCATCTCAGGGAGGGGGCTTCGGAGCACACCTTCCCGGGTCCCAGCGCCTGCCTGGCCAGTGGGTTTTCCAACTGGGGCCCGCTGCCTGGAAGAGCTGCATCTACCCAGCCGTTGGCCTGGGGTCCCCACCTCCTGGAGCTGAGTGGATGGCTCTCTGCTGAGTCTGGGAGTGGGGGACCACGCTGGGCGGTGGGGGGGTCAGCCCCACCTGGCATGTGTCTTGCGCGTGGGGCCCACGGGGAGGCTGTCCCCTGCACGGCCGAGGTGTTGGGGTCTCGAGAGAACAAGGTGCTGGTCTCTCTCCGAAGCCCCTCCCGTGCCTGTCCAGCCTCCCGCCTGTGTCCCTCCACCAGGGACACAGCCTGATACCCTCTGGATTCCGGGCTGAGCGATGGCTTCTCCAGGGGGGTAGGCACCCTTCCCACTGTGCTCTGAGCACGCGCTGGGGCTCCCTGCCCGGGACCACCATGCTCGTCTGTCCGTCTGTTTACCGTTCCGTGCCCTGATGCACCAATGCCTGCCTGTGCCTCACGCCGGGCGGGAGCCAGGGATGCTAAGATGGGCAGGACACCCCCGTCCCCGATGGCTGTTTCCACTGGGGACCGTGTCCCACGAGAGGTGGTTCCGCTCCTAGCGGCTGGAGGAGAGGGTGTAAGAAACCGTGCTTCAGGAGGTGAAAGATCAGGGGACGCCTGAGTGCCTGGAAAAGGCGGAGCCCGGGAAGGACAGAGGGGGCGGATGGTTCAGAAGCTCCCATTAGTGGCCCGAAGGGATCCGGTTCCTTAGCCGGTTGCTCAGGCAGAGAGGAGGACATCGAGCACCTGGCCCCACGGCACGTGTGTGGGGGCCCAACAGCCAGACGTCCCGGGGGCCCCTCCAGCCCTGCAGCGGGGAGGGAGGGGGCATCTGGCCCCGATGCTCCATCTTGTCTGAGGATCACGGAGGGTGTCTGGGGTGCACGGAAGCCCTTGCATCACGCTGGAGCGTGTTCCCTTTTCTTTCCTTTCGTCAGATCCCCTGTCACCCCTGCTGGGGTCTCCCTCGGAAATGCTGAGTAACGTCGCCGGCAGCCCCCCAAATGGAATTTGGTTGGTTTGTTTCTGTAGAACTGAAAAAATGAGCACTGTCTTCCATGTGTGCCTGTGGGTCTGCGTGTGATGTGGACACGCTAGTGCATGCACGCGTGATGGTGTCCTGGACACGTGTGTGCGTGTGTGTGCCCGTGGGTCTGCCTCTTTCTCCATCTTCTTTCTCTCCAGCATCACTGCTCAGGGTGTTGGGCTCTAGGTCATCGGGTGAGAAGGGGCTGGAAATGCAAATCGGGAATAAATTTGCCTCCTGTGCCGCCTGGTGTCCCCGAGCAGAGGGAACAAATGGGAAACTGTCCCACATCAGGCAAAGGGGAGGCCCGCCAGCTCAGGGCCGTGGCGGCTGTGTGGCGTGCACCCCCGCGGTGCCCGTCCTGCCGGCCCGGGGTGCCCAGGCCCCCAGCCCAGGAGCAAAGCCTGGTGCCCAGCCTTCCCTCGGTGGCTCCCCTGGGCGGGGCTCGAGCAGAGGGGTCCCTGCTGGTGATGCCTTGGGATCCCAGCCTGGTCCCAGGGGGGCTTGCCCTGCGCCCCCAAGACTGCAGCTCCAGAAACGGAAGTTCTCCTGGGAACCCGCACGGGGCTGTTCCGGGAAGGGAGGCCACCGGCTCAGAGAAGCAACAACTGCAAGCTTCCGGGGCAGGAAACGTTTGGAACGCTCCAATCATCGAGTAGAAAAACCACCACCCTCGTGGTCTTCCTTCTCCTCCTCTCTCCTGATTTAGCCTTCCACGGCGGGCGCGCGTGCACACACACACACACACACACACACACCAACACTCACGTGTGCATAGGCACGCATGCACCCTATCCAAACACACATCTCCATGCGTGCACACAGGCACGTATACGTGTGCTCACATCTCCACACGCGCACACACAGCGTGCTCTGGGTGTGTCTGAGAGGCACACACAGTGGGCTGGCCAGGCGGTCACACCCTACGCCCTCCCTCTGCTGCCACAGTCCCCCAGAGACAGCTCGGCGGACGGGCCGGCACAGACGGGTTTCGTACCCGGTGGGGGTGTCCGTCAACAGAGGTGTCACGGCCTCCTCTGTCGGCAGCCGAGGGATCCGAGCATAGAATTCCGCGAGGGAGGGTCCCAGGGATGCCAGGTTCTGACAGCCAGAGGGGGAGGGGTCCCCGGCCCAGCTCAGGGGGACCAGCCCGCGCGGCCGCTGCGGCCCCGGCTGGGGGCTGGGGCCGCAGGGGCGCTCGGGGAGGGGCTGGCAGGCAGGGTGCCCTCGTCACGCAGGTGAGCTTTCTCCCGGGCCTTGGGACGGAGCCCGGAATCAGGGTGGAAAGAAGGAGCTGTTTTCCTTTGGAAAGTTTATTTGTAGATTTATGTCCGAGGGCGTGTTTTGGTTTGTTTTTTTAAACCTCAGCCTCTGGGGTTAGATTTCAGATGTCCTCCCACCACTCGGCTTCTTTGAGGTCCTATTTATGTGTTTGGCTTGGCCGGTCAAAAGTCAAAACACACACCCTCGGCTCCGCTAAGCGCGCTTTCGGCCACGCGCCATGCGGTTGAGATCGGACGAAGAACGCGCTCTCTGTGGGCGCCTCGCGGGAGGGCCTTCCCAGTGTCTTCCGGGGTTTCCGGGCGGCCCCTCGCTCCTCGTCAATAACGTCCTTTCATGCACGGTGCCGAGCGGAAGGGCTGAGGATGGGCCGCCCTCGAGGCGTGCTTCCTCGGGCAGGGACCCGGCCTCCCTCCCCGCGGGGCGCCCGACTCCCGAAACACGGCCTCCGTCGAGGCTTCCGCACATGGCGCTAGGCACCGTGTGCACTGTGTCTCCTTCGGGGCCGGGGCCCTGCAGTGAGTCCCTGGTCCTCTCTGGGAGACCAGCTGTGTCTGCACCCGCCGTGCCCGTGTCCCGGTGGGGCCGGGGTCTCTGGCTCTGAGCACACACGATGATGTTTCCCGCATTGGGGCAGGTGCCAACGGGGTGGGGGCGACGGTCGGCGGTCGGCGCGGGCGCAGGTCATGGATGAACTTGGAAGCCTCGTTTCCTGTAAAATGGGTTTGGTGGTTGGCACTAAATTTGTGGAGAGAGAGGAGCCGCGTGCCCCCCTCCCTGTGATGGCCCCGGAGGGTCACTGACGGACACAGCGCAGCCCAAGCTGGGACTCAGGAGAAGCCGGCAGGGGCCAAGGTGGCCGTGAGGTGTCCGGGGCACTGAGCCCAGGTGGCCTGTAGGGGAGAGCTCGGGGACCAGCTTTCACCGCCTCTTCCAGCACTGGCGCGTGGTGGCCTCGGCACCGGAGGCATAGGGGCTTGTTCTGAGTCCTGCTTTCTTTCCCAGCGTCCGGCCTCACTGGGCAACTCCAGCAAGCGGGGGCGGGGGGGGGGCGGTAAGGCTCTCGGGGCTAATATCTGACATCGAACCTGGAGACCTCCGGGACCCTACAGTGACCAGGGCTGGAGGAGCTGGACGTCTCAACTTTGGGAATGACCTGAGTGGCGTCTGGGTGCCCTCGGAGGCCGGGAGGGACAGGCCTGGGTTTGCTCACTGACCCTGGCCTCTCTCTCAGACTTTGTGGCCTTGCTGATGGGAACTCCTGGACCCTGGGCTTCACGTGGGAAGCTTCCAGACCACACCATGGTGCGTGTCTGCCCTGTTCTCGCTGTTTTCTGGAGCTCGCTGTGTTGGGCGTGGGGCCGTGCGGACTCCTCTCCTCCGGGGCAGGGCTGGCGCGGGAACCTGTCTTCATTCGAACGGGGGGCGGCCGGTGCCCAGGGGACCGAGAGGCAGCCACCATCACACGGATTAGAAGTCAGGCGTGTGCTGAGTCAGCTGGACTCCACATTCACGACCTGGACCACAACGGCTTTGACGGAGAGAAGGTTCCGGAACATTTTGGAGGAAGCACCTTAGCCCAGAGAGGAGAGGCCGCCCTCGCACATTCCACAGACGTCTGTGTCCTCTCTGGTCCTGTGCTCCGGTCTGAGTGTCCCCTTCCCACGATCCCGAAGCGAGATGAAGAAGTTCAGAAGTGGTCCAGAGTTCGAGTTCTGCAGTCCGTGGGCTCAGATGCGACCTGGGACCCCGTGTTCCCCAGACAGGCCACTGCCCCTGGCCCTGCGAGCCCTGTTCCCACGGTGACCGGCCCCTCTGCTGCGTCCACTGAGCACAGAGCCCTGCGTTTCCCAAGTGGGACCCTCTCCCTGCTGCGGGGGGTCCCTGATGCTCCTGCCTCCTCTGCTCTGGCCCCTCCCCAAGGGTCTCCCAGGGCCCCCAGGAGGACAGGCACCCTCTTCCTGTCTCCTCTGCTGCCCAGCCGCATACACTTTGTCCCTGTAAGATTAGCAGGTAGACTAGCTGCCCCAGCACCACCACCCTAAATAACACCCCAAATAACTGAAGTTCAAACAGAAATTTGGACACAGATGTTCGCAGCAGCACGATTCACAATAACCAAAAGGTGGAAACGGCCCACATGCCCATCAACAGAGGACCGGACGAGCAAAGTGCCGTCCACCCACACAACGGAATACGATTCAGCCGTAAAAAGGAGCGCGTGACCCACACGCGCTGCATCGTGGGCAAACCCCCAAAACACTAAGAGGAAGGAAGGCAGACACGAAAGGCCACGTGCCGTGCGACCCTATTTACGCGAAGTGTCAGAGACGCAGGCAGCAGATACGCGGTTGCCAGGGGCGCTGACTGCTACCAGGCACGGGGTTTCCTCCTGGGGGGACCAAGGTGTTCTGGAAGGAGGTGACGGTCGCACGGGGCCACAGATATCCTGGATGCCGCCGAATTGCACCTTTTAAGACGGTCATGATGGCGAGTTTATGTTACGTGTTTACCACACGCTCAAAAATTACTCCTCGATACCCCACACTGACTCGGAAAGGAGAAAACAAAAAAGCCAAAATAAAGCAAGCCAGGCCTCACAGCAAGCTTCAGGACCTGACGTCCTGCCTGGCCTTTCTCGGTTCCCTGTGGGCGTTGCACGCGGTGGGGGCCACGGGCGGGGGCCACGGGCGGGGGCGGAGGGGGTCCCAGGAGTGCAGCCGCTGTCCCCCCAGGATGGAAGGCACCGCGAGGACCCCGGCTGCCCCCCTGCCCGAGGCGGAGGCAGGAGGCCCCAAAGCCCCCGAAAGAAAGGACAGGGCTCCGGGCTCTGCCGGGGCCGCGGGAGCCGAGGGCCGGCCTTGGCCACGTCCTCCGGCCGCCGCCCCTCGGCAGAGCTCCCCCTGCAGCCCCGCCATTAGAGGCGCGTTGATTGCCTGTCTAACACAGAGCTCCCGCCTGTAACAACGGGGCCGCCTAATTGAAATGTATGAGAAACAATTAAGAGTAATTGGAATCAATTAATAGATGATTTTCTTGGGAACTAGTACACAACGTGAGGCGGAATGTAATTACCATTTCCAAGGGCACGCACCTCCCCAATCAGGAGCGGGCATATGCCTCTGGAGCGGCCACCTGGGCGCAAGGATGGGCTGGAGCGGTGGGGGCAGGGCTGGCCGAGGCCGCGCGGAGGGCAGGGTGGGCTGGTGTCCCCAGGCAGGTGCATCTGCCTGGGACACGGCCCTAGGGGGCCCCCAAGCCTGTCCCCTGCATCCAGCCCCAGGGCCAGGCTTTATTTTTCAGGGATGTGGTTGAGTCACTGCCCGGACAGGGACCTGGAGGTCAAGTCTCCCTCATCCTTTGAGACTCAGGGACACTCGGAGACACTTGTGTCAAATGAAAAAAGCACCCCAAGCCTGGCGTCCCCAAAGACCTCCAGGACTATGCACAGAGCGGGCAGAGAGGGGAGCCGGCGACAGCTCACAGCTCTTCTACCCACGGAGGGGAGACTGCTAATGAGGGCCAATTAGCCCAGAGCAGAACCGCCAAGAGCCCAGGACAGGGGACCCAGGGGTGATGGCTGCTCAGCCCCTTGCCAACACTTCGGCCCAGGGTGCCGGGCAACAGAGAGAAAGGCCACCCTGCCCCTGCCTGTTCCCACCAGAGGGGCTGTCGGTGTCCCGGGTACCAGGATCCCGCGCGGCCGCTAATTAGGGGTTTTGGACAAACGTGTTTTTCCTCCAGGATTTGGCTTAATTCTTAAAGAACCGGCCAAGAGAAGGCCCCTCCCGGTGCTGCCCCCTCCCCCACCCCCAGTTCCTGCCACCTTTTCAGTGGCTGCTTAGCCTGAGTACGAGTACGGGGTATCCGCCGCTCGGTTCCTTGGCTCGTTGGTTCGTGCGTTTTGCAGCAGGGGTGTCTGAGCACCCTCTGAGGGTGAGGTCTCTGATTGCGGATTTGCCGACAGGCCGTCCTCTGCGGAAGCAGCCACGGGTCTCAATCAACAGGCCCTGGATAAAGGGGGGCTGTTGGCAGAGCCTGCGGGGGGAGTGTGTGTGTGTGTGTGTGTGTGCGCGCGCGCGCGCGCGCCCGCCCACGGTTGGGGGCAGCCTCCGTGGGGGCTCCGAGGAGTGTGCCCCGTCGGGTGTGCAAGCGAGAAGAGACGGTGAGAAGTTGCAATCCGCCAGGGCCAAAGCCCACCCAGGTGAGGGGCTCGGAGGCCAAGGCCCCCTCCCCCCGGAAGGCTTCCCAAGCTGGCGGGTTCCAGGCTGGTGGGCAGGAGGCCCCTGGGGCGCGGGTCTGCCGGTGTGGGTTTAGCGTCCTTCCTTATCAGATGGGATTGGGCCGGGCGGCTGCCGGACGCCCCCACCGCCTGTTCCCCAGTGCAGGCCCACTTCCTGTGTGCTGAAGCCCAGCTCCCAGCACAAAGGGCCGCCTCTGATCTCCTTCCCCTCTGACCCCAGGCCCGCGCGGAGGCCAGGCTCTAATTTCTGCCCCGGAGAAGCAGGTGAGAAAGTCTCCGGCTGAGGCTTTGGGGCAGGGAGACAGACGGTCCCGGAGAGGGCGACTTCCTCCCCGGTGGGAGTCAGCAAAGGAAGCCTCCCTCCTTCTGGCCGAAGATCTGAGGGCCTCGCAGGGTCTTCCCCACAAGCTGCCCCCACCCCTCAGCCCCCCCGGGTTGTCGGTCTCCTCATTCCGGTGCAGCCGGGAAGAGCGGGCCCTTGGGAGGCCTTAGGCTCGGGATCTGGAGAGGGGGCCAGCTGGAGGCAAGCGGCATGTCTGCGTCCCCGGGACGGGGACAGGGAGCACGGCGAGGGTGGACGGAGAGACAGAGGAGGGGCCGTGAACCTTGGCAGTTAAAGGAGCCGGGCAGGTGGGGCGGTGGGGGCAGGAGGAGGGGGGTGAGTGGCGAGGAGGGGGTGGCATGCAGGGACCAGAACGGGGCATCGCAGGCCGGGGTGAGCTCGGCTCGAGGTCGGCGGCAACCAAGCCTGTGGCTCGCAGCTCTGGCCAGGCAAGGGTTAAACGCTGCGGTGTGACTTGACAAGTCCACGGTGAAGTGGGTGGCCTGAGTCTCAAAGGCGTCCTTAACCCTCTTGGCTGAGAATTCAGGCCGTTGCTCAATCAGAGATGCTGGCGGCCGAGATGGGCTTGCATTCTTAAAGGGACAGTGAGTCCAACACCTTCCTCCCCGGGGAACTTCGGTGCCGCGGCCTTGTGTTTCCTCCCAGCTGGAAGAACTCAGCGCAGCCTGACGCAAACCTGCTGGGAAGGGCACGGGCGGACCAGGCGCCGAGGACTCAGAGTCAGACCAATGTCAATGGCTACATTAGCCGGGGGGGCCCTCTCTGACGATGGCCCTCCCTGACGATGTCCCTTTCTGGAAGCTGAATAGGCTACAGGTGCTCCTCTTCATGTGGGCGGAGCAGCTGGGAGGGGGAGGGCTGACCCAGCAGGGAGCAAACCCACAGCGGGTCCTGCTCTGCCTCTGCCTGGAGCCTCCAAGGTGGGGCTCCTGAAGGAGCCACTTCCTGCTGAGCCCCCTGGTTTTCCTTGTCTGTTGAGGTCAGGACGATTCTCAAGCGTGCGTCCAGTGCCTCGGCCACTCGAAGTTCTCAAGCATCAAGGCGAGCCCGGCCTTGACCCCTGCAGCCTCGACGAGCCAGCCAAGGTCCCAGCTCACTGCCCAGCTCCCACTAACTCTGGGTGCCCAAATCCAGACACTGAGACGCTTTGGGGGCCGGGGGAGCGGGGGTCCGTGAGATGGTGAGCAGGAAGGGCCCTACTCCGACACTTAACCTTTCAGATGAAGAGGCTGGAAGGAAGCCCCCAGCCTCACGGTGCATGTGCCCCCCCTCCCCCCGCAGAGCCCTGAGCCCAGGACAGCCCCCTCGGCCATGACCGGCTTGCCCGGTTCCCACCTCCTGCACCGCCCAGCCCCACCGTCAGCTGCCAGCACTGCCCTGAGCACAGCCACCTGAGATGCCGCAGGGTCAGAACAGGGCCCCTGCGCGGGCGGGCGAGCGGACTCCTAATTGTGTGGTGCAGGTTCGGTAGAGCCTGAGGCCAAGGCCTCGCTCAGGAAGTGCGTCCTGTCCTGTCCCAGGGCACAGTGTCCGTGTCCCGGCTGGGCTTCTCTGAGACGGCGCGCACACCTGACTGTAACAGAATGCGTGCGGCGGGTCTGGGGACAGACAGCGTGCGAGGCCCTTCAGGGGGAAGAGCGAGCTGGCGGAGGGGCTCCGGCTCTTTCCTCGTTTCGCCATCGGACGGTGGGCACAGGGAGAAGGTGCCCTTGCGGTGCTGGGGCCAGGGGAGCGGCCTGTTCAGGGGTCACTCCAGCCACGCTGACATCGGCGCTCACCACCTGCCGTTGGGCACTGAACAAGAAGCCAAGGGGCAAGCTCTGTGCATCTCGCCTTTGCACAGTAGGGAAACCGAGGCATTCAGGACCCCACCTGGCTGCAGAGCCCAGAGTCCTTGCCGCGTCCCCACGCGAGCCTGGTTCCCTAGGGGGGTTGGAGGAGTGTCTCGGGGTCTCATAAAACTCACTCCCAGCACCGCAACACCTCTGCACGGGACCCTCTTTGTCCCGGAGGAGGGGCTGTCCTGTGTGGCAGCGCCCAGTGACATGGGCATCACCGTGTCCTGGCGGCTCCAAGCAGGACAGGACAGCCTGCAGCCCTTTGAACGAGGCGGGTGTGTGTTTCCTAAAAGCCCCGGTGGCTCCGGAGGTAAATCTGCTCCCGTAACGCAGGGCTGATGTAGCAGGAAGCCGCCTCAGCCCCAGGGGAACCCCTCCACCCGCAGAGTCTGAAACGGTCCTGGTTGTCCCTGTCATTTAGAAGGTGGAGGCCAGGGATGCGCAACCCTCCCCCAGTGCACAGGGCGGCCCCGGGGCAGAATGCTCTGGCCCCGAGCATCAGCACATTCGAGGTGGAGCCCTGTGGCCGCAGCTGGGAGCGGGGGCTTGGGGGGCTTCTTGGAGCCCCCTCCAGGCGCAGTCAGCTCACTGCTCAGCCCAGCAAGGGCTCTGGCCCCTGGGACTCTGGGCCCAGACACCCAGCCCTTCGAGGCATGAGATGTGGACCCAAAGAGGCCTCTATCAGCTTGCGGGGCAGGAGGGTCCTCCATGGTCGCTGACGTACTGGAGAGCTCCTGCCAGTCCCCCCAGTCCCCTCAGTCCCCCCAGTCCCCAGAGACCCCTGCTTCTGAGCCCTGGGTGCCCTGCACTCTGACCCTCCATCAGAGCACCTGCTGTCAGGGCCCCCCGACTCTCCTGCTGTCCCCCCCCCACTGGGACAGGGGTGAGCCCTGGCGCCCAGGCCCCTGGCGCGTCCTCCCCCGAGAGGCCGAGCTTCTCACCCCAGATGTCTGCGAGCGGCAGCCGTGGGGAGCAGTGAGCTGGCGAGAGCTGATACTCAGCATCAGGAACAGATCAGCGTCCGGGTCAAATAACTTATTGTCGGGATAAACAGAATTCCTGCCCGGGACCCACCGCGTTTGTTGTCCCCACCGTGTGGACGGGGGTGTTGAAAGATGACTCAGGGTGCGTGATTAGGGAGGCCGGGCCGGGGGCCCGAGGGGCGCGTGGAGATGGGGAGGCAGACAGGTGGCAGAGGGGCCCCGGGGCAGAGGCCTCTGCCTCACAGACGGATCCGCCTCCTCAAGGGGGTCTCCGGCCGGCCCGCGGCGCTGTCTCGGCACGGAGTCCAGCAGGGGGAAGGACCCTGGATTCGGACAGTTTTGTACCTGGGGTCATAAGGGCGGGGGCTCTGAGGGGACTCTTGGCCGAGTGACAGTTCAGAAAATAAAAAGAAGGATGTAGGAACAAAAGATGTCAATGGCGAATGTTGGGTTTGGAGTCCTTGCCTGCTGGGCTCGGGGGGGGCCTGCCCGCTGGCCGAGAGCTGTGGGGCCCCAGCTGGCCCAGGCTGGCTCCCTGCTCCCGGCCCCAGGCGTGTGGTCCCTTGGTCCCGGGGGGTGGCGGGGGGCTGTCTGTGGCTGCCCACAGGGGCCTGGGAGCTCAGAGAGCTATTTTCCCCCCTCGAGGGGACAGGAGAGCCCCCTCTCTGCCCCCGGGCCACAGACACTGCCGCCTTTCCTGCTATCAGGCTGGGGGGCAGCCGGCAGAGGCCCAGGATCCCCCAGGGTCACAGGGGCTGAGGGCTGCTGCTGGTCAGGACAGGGGTGCCGTGTGCCGTCCAATCCTGTGCGCTGGGCTCTGGCTCCCAGGCGTTTCAGGGCCCCTTCCCTCTGCTCTTCTGCTTAGCCCTGCGGGGCGTGGGGTGGGTGGCTGGGAAGCTGCCTCTGTATGTGGACGTGAGGATGTAGGCATGGGGGTGATGGAGGGTCCCGGGTTCTGGGCTGCGCAAAGACAAGGGCGCGGTCACCCCGGCTGTTGCCCCTGCCAGGCTGGCCTCCAGCCCTGCCAGCACGCGTGCCTCCTAGACCTCTCTGTGGTCCCCGTAGTCGGTTCAAGAGCATCCCCCTAAAAGTCATGTCTGCCCAGAACCTCAGAATGTGCCTCATTTGCAGACACAGGAGAAGCCATGTGACAACAGAGGCCGAGGCCGGGGTGGGGGTCTACGGGGCAAGGGCGGCCGGCACCGGAACGGGAGGAACCCGCCCCATGACACCTCGATTTCAGCCTCCAGACGGCAGCACTGCGACTGTAACCGTGTGCTGCTGGCCGCCTCCCAGCGCCGGGCACTTGCGACGGCAGCCCATCCCCACTGGGAAACCCGCTCTGGCCAGCGGTCGGGGCACAGAGGGGACTGCCCAGCACAGTGCCGGGGCTCTGAGGGGCAGGGTGGGCCCTCCACCTCCGCCACACAGAACCCCTCTCGGGGGGAACGTGCACAGCTTTTGTCTCCCCAAACGTGAGGCCTGAGCGGCCCCGCAGCTGTACCCCCGGGGAGGGTGGGTCTGACCTCGTCCTGAGCGCCGGGGCCACCCCAGATGTCCTCTTACCCCCCTCGCCCTGCTCTGTGGGACCATTCATCACAAGGGGGGCTTTGCAGCTCGCAGGCAGCGGGCGATTTCCTGGAAGATGCTCCCTGCGTCCCTCACAGAGGCTCTGGGGTTGGTGACGGCTCCCGGGAAGTGTCCTTGAGTCAAAACATGAAGAGCAGGGATCTGGAGGGGGTGGGCTTTGGGGGCGGCCGGTCCCAGAAGCCGTGGCTCCCTCTGTGTGTGTGTGTGGGGGGGGTCCTGGGCTCTGGGGACGGGGTGGAAAGTGTGTCCCCACTGGGTAGCTGGGGACTCTGCCCAGACCCCTGGTGCGTCCTTCCTTCCCCAGAACCAACAATACGTCTCTGTGTGGCCCCGGGCCCAGCTCTCATCATAGGTGATGAGGACTGTAGAGCCTTTCCTTGGGGAAGGAAGGAAGGAAGGAGGGAGGGAGGGAGGAAGGAAGGAAGGAGGGAGGGAGGGAGGAAGGAAGGAAGGAGGGAGGAAGGAAGGAGGGAAGAAGGAGGAAGGAAGGAAGAGGAAGGAAGGAGGAAGGAAGGAGGGAGGGAGAAAGGAAGGAAGGAAGGAGGGAGGAAGGAAGGAGGGAAGAAGGAGGAAGGAAGGAGGGAGGGAAGGAGAAAGGAAGGAGGGAGGGAGGAAGGAGGAGGGAGAAAGGAAGGAAGGAGGAAGGAACGAGGAAGGAAGGAAGGAACGAGGAAGGAAGGAGGGAGGGAGGGAGGGAGGGAGGGAGGAAGGAACCCGTCAGGCAGTGTCTATGACCCCCCCCAATCCGGCAGCACCGGCCAGCCTGCATGGGGGGGTTGGAGGCCATTCCAAGCTTCTGACAGAGGAGGGGTGGGGAGGGCCCGGGGCGAGCAGGGCGGGGGCGGCGCGGCAGGAGCAGCTTCGGGGCGGAGCGTCGGCTGGACTGGCTGGGGCGGCCCCACTAGTGCCTAGCTCCCCCCACGCCAGGCCCTGCTCTCAGAGTCCTGCCCCGGACCCCCTTCGTGGAGTGGCTGGGAAGGCGGGGGACGGCGGTCCCCGGGGCCACCGTGACCTGTCCTGGCCGCGCCAAGTCCGCACCGCGCTTGTCTCTCTGGCTGTGGGAGGGGAGTGGCCGGGAGCCGCCAGCCCCTCTGCCCGCGAGGCGCACCCCTGTTTGGGCTTCTGATCCACAGTCGTGCCGATTCGGCCCGGGCCTCCCTTCCATCCTGAGACTGGGCGGATGGCGAGCCCCTCCTCACCCCCCGGCTCGCCCTGCCTTTCTTGTCCTTCGCAGCCGGGGAGCTGTTCCCACTCCCTGGCCCTGCCCGCTGCCCCCCGGCCCCGGGGAGACGCCGCCCGCGCGGAGCCGGGGACGCTCAGCGGCCTCTAAGCTGCAAAGGCCTCTTGACATCATTACATAAGCTGTCACATTGCTACCCGCCTTGCCAGAAGTTATAAATACTCCGGGAAAAAGCCCTCTTTGTTGATGAGGTTCGGGATCCGGGGCCGCGCAGCTTTTACTGCTCAGGATTAAGGGCAATCAGGCCGCTGGAAAGCACGCAGCCCGGGGACCTCCGCGCGCCCTTGAAGGGCTTTTTCCTGATTGTGCACGTTTGGCTTCCTGGGGGGGGGGGGATTCCCCGCCTGGGCTCACAGGTGGCCGGTGGGGTGGCCCTTGTCCCTCGGTTGATCTGTCCTCTTGGGCCCCTGGGGGGGGTCTCAGAGAAGCCCCTTGCTGATCGAGGGGGGGAGATGCTTTCCCAGGTTGGCCGGGCAGGAGCAGCCCCTGGCAGCTTGCAGACGTGCTCCCCGGCTCTGGCGGCACGGGTGACATGGAGGTCAGACGCAAACCACCGCCCACGGCCGCCCGCGTGTGCCAACTGCACCCCGGCCTGGCCCGCGTGCGCCAACCGCACCCCGGCTCGGCCCACGTGTGCCAACTGCACTCCGCTCTGTCCCGCGTGCGCCAACTGCACCCCATCCCGTCCCGCATGTGCCAACCGCACCCCGCTCCGTCCCACGTGTGCCAACCGCACCCCGCTCCGTCCCGCGTGCGCCAACCGCACCCCGGCCCGGCCCGCGTGTGCCAACCGCACCCCGCTCCGTCCCGCGTGCGCCAACTGCACCCCGGCTCGGCCCACGTGTGCCAACTTCACTCCGCTCTGTCCCGCGTGCGCCAACTGCACCCCGTCCTGTCCCGCGTGCGCCAACTGCACCCTGGCCCATCTGCGTGAGCCAACCGTACCCCGCTCTGTCCCAAGCCCAGGTGGCCCGACTCCTAAAGCCCTCTTGGGGAGGGCGGGTGTCTGGTCATTCTCAGCCTCACAGCCCGCCATAGCCAACACCCTCGAGGGAGGGGGCTGCTCGTGGAGGGGGTCCCCGACATTCCTGGATGCAGAGCCCTGAGAGAGGCCCCCACGGGATCCCAGGCGCACAGCATCTCACTTCTCCACCAAACCAGAGTGAGGCGCACAGACGCCCGCAGACTGCTCCCCGCGGGGTGCTAGGTGGCCTCAAGCCAACACCGCACAGGTGCTCCCCACGGTCGCACGGGGGTCCAGGGTCCGGTCCCAAGAGCCAGCGTCGGCGTCGGCATCGGCCCCCACGCACCGGCCAGCACCCTGCCCCCCGGCATCCACGGGCCCGGGGATCCCCCTCCCGCATCCCTGAGCATGACCTCGGCAGAGACTGAACCTCGGGGAGGGCCGCGTAACGGGACGCAGTGGCGAGTAGCAAGTCCAGAATGCCATAAACCCCCATTTTCAGAAATAAGCTGGAGTTTTCCTTCATTTCTCCCCAGGGACGGGCAGGGGCGGCAGGTGCTCAGCAGGGCGGGTGAAAGGGGGAAGAAAACGGACAGGGCGATAGTGGCCGGGTTTCTGGGTCACAGGAGGCTCTGCCCCGTCAAAGGGCGGCGACTGGGGGAGAGCCCAGGACCCCAAGTGCAGGCATTCCCGCCTACAGCCTGCGGCTGCCCGTGACGTCTGGGCCGCCCCAAGTCTGGAAGGACAACGGAGCCCACAGACCAGCAGGGCTGCCCGGTGCCCGGCCTCAGAGCGGGTCCTGGGGTCGGGACCCACCCACCCCGTCCACAGGCCACAGGGGCAGGGGCTGGGTTGGGCCGGGAGCCTCGATTGTTTTTAAATTCGGTTTTTACAAGGAGAGGGAGATTTATAGGCTCTCGAGGGGGAAGAGGATGATGTAACTTGAGTCAATCAACTGTCGGTTTATTCCAGGCCCGTTTCCTCTCTGCCTCTGAACTCTGGAGGCAGCCTGGGGAGCTCACACTCACACGCAGCCCCGCACACACGTGTGCACACAGAGGGCCCCCCCCAGGTCTACCGGCTCCCTCACACCCTTCCCTGCCCTGGCTTCCCCGCCTTCTCAGTGCCTTGCACACACCTCCCGCAGCCGCCCCCCCGCGGTGTGTGATGAGGGCAAACCCAGTGTCCGGCCTTCCTGTCCCTCTCAGAGCGTGACACAGAGAGCCCCGGGAGCTGGGGCGGCACTGCCTGGCTGGGGTCACGGGCGAAGCACGCCCGCCCCGCCCCTCCCCGCCCCTGCCCGCCGCGCCCGGCTCCTCACCCGGCATGGCTGGACCTGCTGACCAGGCCAGGTGTAGCTCGGAAGCCCTTCCTGTCACAACGGTGGCTGGGGCGCGGTGGGCGGAGTCTCTGAGTCACCCGGGCCTTTGCAGAGATCGCTGGAGATCAAAGAGCTTTGTCTTATCTCAGGCGGACCTTTGCGCGGTGCCCGGGAGGGTGGCTTCAGCCTGAGGTTTTGCGGTAGATGCGCAGGTCCGCACTATCGATTCCCCGCTCCCCGCTCGGGGTCAAGGTGGACAGATGCAGACTTTGTGCCCTGAGATGAGAGTCACGGTGGCCGGGCCCACCTGGACAATGAGCCCGTTCTTCCAGGAGGCAGGTGCACTGCCAGCCCGCAGGCCCGGACCCGCCCCACGTCCCGCGGCTGCGCGCCGGAGGCGGCCCTCGCCCTCAGCCTCTGCAGACCCCCACCCGCACACTCACGCCCCCTTACACACCCACACACACGCACTCAGCACCCCATCTACCTTTTAGTTGTACTTTGCAAAAGCCAACACCTCGCATTCGAATTCCCAGGGACGTCTAGGGTCTGGTCCTTAACAGACAGCAGTTGATTTTTATTCTCTTGTCCAGGCCTCATTTACATGTTTCTTCTCATTCTGGGTACGTGGGCGTGTTATCACGACCCCGCAGTACAGCTAACTACCAGTAGAGGGCGCGGTGGACACTTGCCATAGCTCCGCATGGAGGGGAAAAAGGAAGTAGGTCTCTCAGAAGGCCGTACCTGGCCACTGTGGCAAGTCTTAGGCCCCTCCCTCTAAGGGACAGCCTCGCTGCTCCCTCCCTCCACAGCCCTCTGCCACACGTAGCCAATGTCGCGCTGACCGGGGGATATAGGGTGGCCGCCCCGGGTCACTCAGCTGTGCCCTCCACTAGTGTAACCCGGCGGGTCCTGCCTTGGCTTCCTCCCGGTGTGGGCAGAAGATGCCGAGGCCATGGGATAAGCACACGCCTGCCCGTGGACGGTGGCTTTGAGGGCCGTGCAGGTGGCCTGGGGTGACACAGGGAAAGAAAGTCCTCTAGACAGCGAGCCAGCAGGGCCTCGGCTCTGACCCCGGGGTTGGGGTAGTCAGTGTTACCCCCGGGGGTCAGTTTCCCCAGCTGGGCAGTGAGGTGGGACACCAGGCAGGTGCTGGGATCAGCCCTGGGGCCGGGGGGCCGGCTGGCAAGACTCACACGCTGGGAGGGCATCTCTCCCCATCTGCCCACCCCCCCTTGGTTGGACAGCCTCGGACTCCCGCCTCAGCTCTGCTGGGACCAGAGGCGAGTCACAGTGCACGTCACTCCCCATCATTCACCTGCCCCAAAGGCCAACGCTCCCAAGACAGAGAAGCCCGGACTGTTTGCAACAAATGCCCAACCAACATGTCAGAAGAAAACTGGCTGGTTTCGGCTCGTCCTTCAATATCGAGACTTACTGGCAGCTTCTGGTCTCTCTTTGGACCTTCAGAGGGGGCTGGAGGACCCCACACGGAGCCCCGGCTCCCGGAGGAACGTCCTCCCAGCTTCCCCAGCGGATGGTGGTGCAGGGGACACGCTGGGTCGGAATTCCTGGGTGTCACTTCAAATGTCACGCCACGTGTGTAGCCGTGTGTGGCATTAAAAATGCAAATGAATTTAAAAATGTAAATGAATTAATTACCAAGCTCGGGGGCTGCGCTCTGTCGTTCACAGCTGTGTGTTTCCAGGGGAAGTGGGTAGGGCGCTGGGCACGGGCACGGTTCCCTCGGCGTTGAGATGACTTTTTATTGTTACCAAATCCTTCACTAGGCAGGGGGAGAAACACACCCTCGACGGCTTTCTGGCACGCCTTAAATATCCAGATGACGCTCGGAATTTATAAATTTGCTTTTGTTCCTTGCAACTTGGAAATGTGGTTATCGAGAGCGGCCACCCCGCGAGGGGGTTCAAGGCCGCGAGGGCCGTTGGCGAGAACGGAGCAAAGGAGCCCGAGTTGGAGAAGAAATTCCCTGTCTGCGTGTGTACAAATGTGTGCGTGCATGTGTGTGTACACTTGGATGACGTGCCGGAGCTTCCTCTCCCACATTTTCGGGTTCACGTCGTAGAAGGATAAGAATAATGACATGGAAAGAGGGAATTCAGAGCAGATAATTTTCTTCACAAACAGAACACGCGCTCACCCCAACACCCCACGTCCTCGAGAATAGAATCCAGTCTGAGGAAGGTGTAGGTTAGCAACCTGATAGCGCGGAGCAGAAAGGAGCCCGAAAGATGTTCTTCATACAGTTATTAAAAGTCCTATACGTGTCTTCCCTTGTAATTGAATTTCACCGCATAATTTAAGAAAAGCCACACAAAAAAAAACTTGTAGTAAAAAACTGGGGTATAATTTTCTTCAATCAACTCTGGCTCATGACTGCAATTACCCCGAACCCTTTGCGAGCCTCGCTGTGATGCTCGGGGCCGGGCTCGGAGCCGCCGTGGGTGGTGCCCTTTCATGTGCCTCTCAAACCCTTCTTTATTGTAAGGTTTCAAATTAGCGCTAGCAGCAATGAGCAAATTTGATAATTCGATCTCAAATTAGTTAATGTAACGTGCCAGTAACCACTAACTAGTGCATTACAAAGAGGAAAATGTATCTTTTTGGATTCGGGATATAAAGTTAACCAGCCTGTCATTTTGCCTTTGGAAACTTTTTTGGTCTTTATTAAAAGGAAATAATCCCCTAAGCAACGAGCATCCCTCACGGAGCTGGCGGTGTTGGGACGAGGAGGCTGGGGCGCGTGGCAGGTTCGGGCCCGCGGTGCCCTCAGAGGGCTTCCCCGAGCGGCCGGGCCTGGAAGGCCAAGGGCTGGTGACGAGTGGCCTGTTCGGAGGGACCCACCTCCGTGGCAGCTTTGCAGGAGGAGGTCAGTTCCCAGAGGAGAAGCTGGATCTGGTAGAAGCCGGACGCGGCGGGGAGCCCGGTGACCCCCAGCCCCGGAGCCTCCCTCCCCCCACCCCGGCTCCGCACCGTCACCCCGAGACCCTGGCCGCCCACGTCTGCACCCACCGTAGTGACAGAGCCGGCAGCAGGAGCCGGGCGCCCGGAGACGGTGTGCCCCTGGGTGTCTGTCCTTATCAGCTGGGGCGGTGAGGGGCTGCCAGGAGTGTCCTTCTAGTCACCTCCTTACTGCCACTCCCCAGCGAAGTGACAGCAACGTGGCCCGGGGTGCCTGCTTCTGTCATTGGAACAGGGAGCCAATGGGCCAAACGTCCTGTGCACCAAGCGGCCAGAGAGACGGTCCCCCGTCTGTCACACTGTCAGACCGCGCGGGGTTCACGAGTGAACATTTGCCCAGAGCTTTCCGTGGAGCAGGCTGTGGGGAGCCTCGTGCCTGCGTCTGGGTCACTGCCCGTGTCGCCGGCACCGCGTCTATTTCCTGCTCCCCGGTACCTGTTTCCTGCGACACTGTCTCCCCTCCCCCCACATGGCACCTACTTCCTGCCCCACGGTATCCACTCCTTGGTACACTGTATCTACTTCCTGTTTCCTGCCACGCTGCATCCCCTTCCCGCTAACTGTACCCTGCTTCCTGCCACACTGCCCGCTCCCTTTCTCTTCCCGGTCCCTCACCTTCCTGGTGCTCCCAGTGCCTGGTTTATTCCGGTGGGCATGTAATAGGCACCCGATCTTCCCTGGGAGTTGGGTGGCTTTGCGGTTGGGACCTGAGGGCTGGACCGTGCAAGGCCGGCGGCCCCTCCCCCATGGTGTGGGGCAAAACCCATCAGTAAAGCAGGAAAGAAGGGCTGGAAAGACTTCTCTGTGGCCCTGAACTTGCTACTCTAATCAGAGCTGAAAGGTCCCGCCCCGCCCCCACCCGCCCTCAGCCGGTGACAGACGACTCCTGCCTGAAATGGTTTGAAAGGAACAGGAGAACCTCTTTATCTGCGTGGCCCGAGCCCGTGTGCGCCGGAGAAAGCCCTGGCTTGTTCTCTCATCTGATGGATGAAAGGAATTTGGAAGCCTGATACTGTCCCCTGAGATGTCATTCAAATCCTCAGATACCTTCTCCAGGCAGGGCCACCGCCACTTGCACGCATCCCTCCCCGCCCCCCATTCATCCTGGGCCCTCACCTCGGAGCCGGGCTCTAATCAATAGAAACCAGAGTGACCTGGGGGGGTCTCCAATTGGTAGACCAGGAAAGTAAAAACATGATTAGAAATGAAGTCGCCGGGGATGCTCTAAATTGGAGCTCTTTGAAACCAGCCCAGGCAGATCGGTTTTCCTTCATGGGGGGATTTCTTGTCAGTTTTCATGTAAACGAGAAAGATGAAAAATATAAAAGACAAAGCTTGTGACCCCTCCTCTCCAGGCTGCGCAGGGGACAGGGCAATGTTCTCTTGGCTCATTAAAAAAGTACAACAAAGAACAACAAATTGTTAAGTGTTTCCTCTTAAAAAGAACAAAGAGAAAGCCGCAGGTCTTAATGGTTCTTATTGATGGCTTATAAATGTGCCCATGTCCTTCCGCTAGAAGCTCTTCCCTGGCCAGTCCTCCTTGGTTTTATTCCAAACGCCCCTCCACCACGCACCGCCTCCCCCCCGCCCCATAATAATTGGAGCAAACTTTAAAATCTAGAGCTGCAGCATTCCCGGTGATGGATTTGCCCCTCTTCCTGAAATTCAAATATAAACCCCCGGCCTTCTGCAAAGTAACCGTGGCAGCTTGATTTATTTGGGCTGCTCCAGAGTTGCCCTGTAGACTTTCAAAAACTTGGAAAGGCAAAGAATGCAGGGAGAGGGAGAGGGAGGCATGGGGGAGGAGAGGGAGGGAGGGAGGGGGAGGGAGAGAGAGGGCAGGGGCGGGCAGGGGCTACGGCCAGCGTCTCCGTGCCCTGGTGGGGTTCCGGGCGGCCGTGGAGGGGCTTTCCCCGGAGCGGGGGAGGGCGGGGTCGGCCGGAGCAATCCCGTGAACTCAGTCAATCCATCTTTCGGCGGATATCACTAATCTGCACATTTCTCTTCTCGTGTGATGTTACCATCGCTTTATCATAAATGGGCTATGAAGACATTTGGAGCTGCTACTGTTGTAATCTATCCAAGATGAATAGGGGCGAAGGCTGAAAGAAACTCCCCGTTTCCTGTCCCATCTGTCTGCCAGACCGCGGCGGCGGGTCAGGGGCATCCTCCCTCTGGGCTGGTAATTGCAAAAAGCGAGGCGGCTGAACCGAACCAGAAGATCAAAGCCCAGGAGAAGGGGGGGGGGGTCGAGCTTTCTGAGAACAAACTGGCCATGGGGGCGAAGGAGAGTAGGGGGGAAGCAGCACAAAACCCCGACCTGCCCTCAGTAACAGAGAGACAAGAGGCTGGCGGGTGCCCTTCGGTCCGGTGACAACTGGACGCGAGGCGGGCAGGGGCTGGGCTGGGCGGGGGGCTCGGGCGCCCCGGGTCCTTGTCCTCCTGGCTCTGTGACCTGCAGGCTCTGGGGCATCCGACCAGCCTCCAGAGAGAGACACGGTCTCCCCGCACACCCCTCCCCTCCAAGGCCAATTTAAAAACAGTCTTGGCCACGACAGAGTGGAGAGGAGCCAGGGAGAGCGGTGCTGAGTGGTTTACTTAGCTCACAGCCGTGGCCCGCCGTGCAGCGCCCTGCCCCCAAGCGTGTCCCCCCTCCCGCCACAGAAGGGGTCCTGTCGCTCTCCCGGGACCCCCTGCACCCACAGCTTCCGAGCCCCCCCCCCCCGGGGATCCAGGCCCCGTTCTCTGGATTGAAGGGCGGCGGGTCCTCCTGGGGGAGGAGGGTGATCCTGGGAGCCGGGCCGTCTACGACCCAAGTCGGGGGACCTGTTTCCGGGGGCCCCACGCTCCGTGACTCATCGGTTACATTTTATATTCAAACGGACCAGACTCTGCACCCCGGCGATGTTTCCCCGGCACCGGCAATAAATCGCAGCCCCGAGTGCTAACAGTGCTCACATTTACTCCTGTTAATTCTTCCTGTTTGTGAATGCTGGGCCGGCTCCAGACTCGCCGCCTCACCGCCTTTCCTGCTGGAGAGCGAGGCCCCCAGGCCGCCTTCCAGTTCCCACTATCCCTTCCCACGTTCGGGGATCCCGGGCCCGGCGCGGGGAGCTGGGGGCCTGCGGGGCTCAGCCCCGGGGGCGGGGGCGCGCGGGGGCGGGTGTGGGGCGGCCCCCCGCGCGCCCCCGCGCACCCTCTCCAACCTGGAGGGAAAGTTTCTCGGTTTGCTTTTCCTTTTCACTTGGTCTCGGCCCCCTGGACACTCGGGTGGGGTCACGAGCGGCCTTCTCTCCCCGACCTTGACCTCCCAGAGGGGCGGCACGCTTCGCAAGCACCTGGCCGTCCTCACAAAGGCTTCTGGTAAATTCCGTTGGTGGTGGCTGGATGCTCTCCCTTTCTGACTCACGGCCTCAGGGATGACTAATCCTCACGCCGCCGATCCAGCTCCGAGGACCCAGAGGGCAGAGCGGATGCGGAGCGTTTCTCGGAGGGTGAGTGGTGACATTCCTTTCCAAGGATCGCGCTGCCTCCCGCCAACCCCTCGAGGGCAGAAGGCCGGGGATCAGCATCCCCGCGCCGGGAAGCGCATTTACACAGCGGGACAGAGGGTCCCAGGCCCCTCGGGCCCTCAGGAGACGCCACGTGAAACGCGCCCCCGCCCACACCTGCGCGCCGCCTGAGACCACGGCCCTGACGCGGGACGGCTCGGACCCTCCCGAGAGCCCTTCCGTGGACAAGGGCACGCGGTGCTTTTTCAGGCGGACGCCCCGGGTGCCCTCGGTGCGCGTGCGGGTGCCCATACCCGAGCGTATGTGACTTGAAAGCCTTTTCCCCTGCATGTCAGGATCACACGTGTTCAAAATCCAGGCACACTTTTCAGAAGTTATTTCTGGAAAAATGTTGAATCTCATAACAGCAATAAAAGGAAAACACTGCCTCGGCCAACATAAATGTCTATTTGGAACACGCTTGAAACGCTCTGGAATATTTGTGTAAGTTTGAAATTCCAGCCCTCAGAGCCCGGCCGCGCGGCTGTCCGTGGGCTTCGCGGCGGCGAAGGATGGAAGGGCCGTTTCTGAGAACCCCTTCCTGGGTTTATCCATTTGGTGGCCCGGACCTGCTGGCCTCGGGCTCCGGGATGGGCTCATGACGCTTTCCTCCGACAGAGAGAGACCCTGGAGTCAGACTCGGGGTGGGGGGGGGCCGTCAGGATGAAGGAGGCAAGGGTGGGTGGCCAGCCTCCAGGACCAGCCTCTGAGAGGGCAGGCCCGCAGCCTCCTGCCCGAGGGGGTCCTCGACCCGCACCCCGGTGCCCGTCCTGGCCAGGGTGTGGGGTCCCATGTGCGGGACCCGCCTCCACTCTGGGGCCCCACAAGGGTCTCAGGTCCTGGCATAGAAGGAGCGTGGGAAGAGCAGAGAGGAGCCCGGGGAGGACTAGGACGCCGCAGCCACCCGCCGAGTTCCAGGCTGGGCACCGGCCTTTTCTCACACGGTCTCGTTCGATCCCCACAGCACCAGGGGTCCTGACCCCCATCCCGATTCACGCAGGGGGAGACGGAAGTCAGGGTCCGCACCTCCAGGGACAGCCAAACTGGGATTTGAACCTGCTCGCGGCACCCGAGGCCTGGGCGTCGCCGGCCAGGAGCTGCCCGCTGACTGTGACTCTGGGGCAGGACCGTGCAGACCTGTTGGCTTTGCAGCCCCTCCGGACTCGCGAGAAGGGACAACAAGGGTGTTGGCTTCTGACTGTCCCCTGGCAGGGCTCTCTGGGCGGGCGGTGGGAGGGCATGGGGTTCCCTCTCCTGGACGGGACACAAGGTGGGGCCGTCTTTGGGGTCAGGCAGCCCTGGCCTCCTGCTCTGGCCCTTCCTGGTTGGGCCACTGGCAGGGCTTCTGGACCTCTCTGTGCCTCAGTTTTCCCACCCGGGAGGCAGTCAGATGAGGAGGAAATAGACAAATCCACCGCGCTTGGCCTGACGCTTGATAATTTCTTCTTTTCCTTCCCCTGGACCGCTGACCTCCCCGAGAACCGCCCGCCGGGCCCGCAGCTCCTGGCTGGGAAGGTTCCCCGAAGGTTCTGCCTCAGAGTGGTGGGCCCCGGGCGGGGCGAGGCGGGCACCGCGGAGGGGCAGGTTTCCAGGCAGTGTGGGGAAGAAATAAAGAATCTCTCCTCTCTCTCTCTCTCTGGACTTGGCTTCTGTTTTTTTCCAAAAACGAAAGCAAGTAAGGCAGCAAATGCAGACGCACTGAGCCCGAGCTTTGGGAGTCACGACAAAGACGAGTCCGGCAGCGGCCGGGGCGCTGCGGCAATTGTCGGGCCGGCTCTGGTTTGCATTAGCGGGAAGTGACGGCTGTGTTGGCACAGGACCCCGAGCCCGGCTCGAGGGGGTTAACCCCTTCCCTGCCTGGCTGCCCCCATGCACGCACCACGGGCGGCCCGAGCTGGGCGGTCCCCACCTCCAGGTCCAGGGGAGGGCCGTCGGCACCCTGCCACCAAGGACAGGTCATGCGCGTGTGCACCCATATGCACACGCATGCACACGCACGGACTCTTCCCTGGGGCTCTGTCACCTGAGGTTCTGCGGTGAGTCACGCAAATAATTAAAGCGCAAGAGGGAACGGGGCAGGGGCAGGGGGCCCTGGAGCTACAGTCAGGGTCATAACTGGGTCCCCTCAGGGGAGAAGGGTTTGCTGTCTGGGCTTGGGGACCAGGGGCAGCCATGGGCACAGGGGACCAAGTGGCTCAGCTGGTTCAAGGCTCCGTCTCTGCAGAGCCTGACTTGGCCCCAGGCCGGGCAGGCTGATGGTGCCTGGTGAGAGGGCGTGTGAGCGTGCCAGGGGCCTGGGGTCTCCTTGGGGACATGGGTGGTGGGACACTGGACTCCAGAGGCGGTGGAAATGCGTTCGCTCATGGGGGACGTCCTGCCTCCGGGTTCACAGCTGGGCAGGCTTTGCACGTGCTTTCTCACCTAACCTCCCATCAGTCCTGTTGAGGCAAGTGTCCGTTACCCCCACCTGTACGGAGCAGCAAGTGAGTCGTCCCGCGGGTGTGCCCTGCCCCAGGGCCCTCGGCTGGGCGGTGGCAGGGCCAGAGCCTGGTGCCCGTGTGCCCACGCGTGTACGTGACTGAATCCTGGCTTTGTATTTTAAAATGCACTTTCCACGAGGAAAAGGATTAAAACAAAGTGCAGTGCACGTGACGCACGTACGTGTGAGGGCGGGTCCGAGGGGCCTCCTCCGGGGGCCAGGCTTGCTCTGACCGCTGCACAGAGAGGCCGAGGGCATCATCCAAGGCTGCAGAGCCGGGAGGACGGATCTTTGATGCCGCGGGAGTGCTCCCCACATCTGGGTGCTGGGTGGCCAGACCCCACCCTGTGCCCTGGCGGGGAGGGGGTGCCAGGCTCGGGTCAGATGGTATTTTCTAACAATCAGAATCCGGCTTCCTCCCCTTGGCACTTCTACCGCCATTGCTCCCCAGAAGCAGAGGCAGATGCAGGCAGAGGAGTGTGGGCCGGGCGGCCCTTGTCCACGGTGGGGGGAGCTAGGAGGCCTTCCAGAAAGGGAACGGGGTGCTGAGGAGGGAAGAGGGTGGGAGGGAAGAAGGGCAGAGGCCCGGCGTCGCGGCTCCTTCCTCCGCTGAGGTGCAGGCCTGGGAAGACGCACACGTGGGGTTTGGGGCCTCGGGTGGGGGAAGGGTGCTCGGGGTTTCTCAAGCAGGAGCCACGGAAAATCTCATCTCTTGCTGTTCGGGTTGACCAGGGACCGGCCCACCCAGACCCCACCGTGGGCCCTCGTCATCACCATATCTCTGACGGGTCCAGAGATGGTGTGTCACCTACCAGGGACACAGAGCCAGGACGCGGCCAAGTCGAAGGTCTGGCTGGAGCCCAGTTCTGCAGTGACCCCTGGCCAGGCAGCGTCTGGGCCCGAGTTTCATTCTTTCCCAGGGCGGCGGGGGACGCGGCCGCCCCTGCATCGGGGGCTTGGGGGTGACAGGTCTGCTGCTCTTTGGGAAACCCAGGCACGAGGACGCACGTCACAAACCCAACGTGGCCGTGGTGATTTGTAGCAAGAGGTCAAGTCCCTCACCCCCGTATACACCGGTCCTCCCAACTGCTGAACTCTGGGCCGGGGAGCAGGGCCGCCGCCCGCTACTGTCAGGGCTCGGTCCACGAATGTCACTGGTGTGTCAGGTGACCAAGCATCCTGGCTCGCAGGGGACTGAGAGGTGTCCTGGGACGTGGGCTTTTAGTGCTAAAACTGAGAAAGGCTTGGGCGGACCAGGACAGTCGGCCACCCTACTTAGGCCACACATAGGGCCGTGTTGTCCTAACAGGCAGCACTGGGCTGGAGGGGGAAGGAAGGGCCCGGCACTCAGCGGGAGGGCACACGGGACCACTCGATGTGGCCCCAGGACCCTAGGTGAGCGGGGATCAAGTGGGGGATGCTGGAGCCACGAGGGAGGACAGGGGTCCTGAGGAAACCACGTGGTGCGGCCGTCCCCACCCGGGGAGGCTTTTGCAGACGACCCTGCCCCTGGAGGAGGTCACCAAGCAGGCACAGAGCGAGGACAGCTGTCCACAGCCACGCGACGCCAACCCAAGACAACATCCCCGAAACTGCGTTCTAGTTGAGTGAATTGCTTGGGATGTGGATTATTTCGCATAAAGGCCCCTTGGAACCACAACGGTTGCTGAGGGCAAACCTGTTTTGGCGTCATACTTCCCTGCAGAACACGCAAACTGCTCCCAGACATCCTGCACCCTGTGCACGGGGTTCTCACGGAGCGACCTCCGCCTACGCCACGTGCACGTCGCCATGTGGCTGCATCTGGGTGTCAAGAAAGTCCAGCCTTCCGGAAGCCGTCAGTGCCCAGCTCGTCTGGGCCACGACGTTTTCCAGGTCAGAGAGGGCGTACTCTTTTCGACCGCTCGGCCCTTTAATATGGAAGGTTTCTGAAGTCTGTGCCCCGTTCCCTGGCCTTCGGTTGCTGGGCTCTGCATGGATGAGGCACGTGTGTGATGTGGAGCCACGGAGCCCACGGGAGCCATGCCGCTGTGCCCCCTCGCTGGCTGTGGGCTCCTGTACCTGAGTGTCACACGGCTTTGCTGCCGTGACGGTCAGCTACACCAACCGACTGATGAAGTTCAGCCAAAATCATTAGCGACTGCGAGAGGCTGAGAGTGAGTAAGCAAACAGATAGAAAGAGAAAAAGGAAAATCCACTTACACCTAATTACATGGCTGGATAGTTGCCACCGATCAGGCCCTGCGTGTTTAAAACCAGCAACCGGCCAGAGGCCGTGCGGCCAGAGGGCAGGATCGCTCCGTCCCCCCCTCCTCCCCCACCGGGGCCAGACGGCCATCCGGGGCCCTGCCTGAGCCGTGGGCTTTGCACGTGGCTCCCGCAGCCCCTGCCGCCCCTCTGCTGGGAGTTCGTGACTTCAGAGTGTCCGTGGGGCCCTCCTCAGTGGGTCTTTTGTGAATGTTCACGGAAATGTTCTCACACAAAAGCACCGAAATGCATAACCGTTGCTTGGAAGGCAGGTGGCTTTCCTGGTTTCTGCGATTTCCGGCCCGTGGAGCCTCTATTCTGTTTATTTACCCATGAGTGACCCTGGCGCTGGACAGTGCTCGGTCCGTACAATCCATTCCATGGGTCCGAGCGCAGACGTGGCCTGTCCCATGCTGGCCGGGGCACGAGGGAGCTGGCTTGGGTCCTCAGGTTCCCTGACGGCCGTGGTGTGGGGGCTGAGGTGGAGGAGCCTTGGGAGGTGACCCTGTGCTCTGAGGCCGCCCCCTTGCCTCTCCTGAGGATTTGGGGTGTGCTGGGCCCCTGGAGAGGGGGCGGCAAGTGTCGGAGGCTGCCTCAGACCGGCTCCTGGAGGCACCTGTCCCTGCTGTCATGAGCTCGCACAGGACACCCCCACCCCAGAGCTGTTGCACATAATGGGCTCCCTCCTGCGCCCGGGCTTGGGGACCAGTTGAGGCCAGTGGCTCCGCAGAGCTGGGGATGAAATTCAGGTTTCTTTGTTTCACAGAAGGGGATGGGCGTTTGCCTTGGGCTACAAATTTGCCTTCAACAGACTGAGACCCGTCAAGGGAAATTTCCACAGAAAACTGCCCTCCTTTCTCCCTGCTATTTCAGAGGCAGCGTAGTTCACAGATGTGACGAACCCCCCATGACTCCTTGG
>CM053570.1:99762142-99862864 GCA_028646485.1 Cryptoprocta ferox
AGCCTGGACACGGAGCCACTGGAGGGTGAGGACACCCCGCAGACCCAAGGGCCCACCGCAGGGAGGTCCTGATGGACGACAGGGCCGCGGAGCAGCGCCAGGAGGGGCAGACAGGGCAGGGGTGGGGCGGGGGCTGGGGCGCGGGCAGCTGTGGTCATCCATCCCAAATCCCCAACCTTTCCTTCCTTTCCTTGAGCTTAAAAAGGGCACACCAGCCACCCCTAGCCCTTGAGCACCTCTTCTCCTAGGGCTGGAGAGAGTCCCCGGCAGGGGGTGGGGGTGGGGGTGGGGAGGGCGGCTGCTGGAAGCCTCTCCCAACCCCCCCTCCCCACCGCCCCTGGCCCCGGGCACATAAAACAAGAAGATGAGGTGCTAAGTCACCTTTATGTGTCCCTCCTGCCCTTGACTCTCTTAGATTCCTCGAAGGCCAGGCTGTTGCTTGAACACATTCCCACTGCTTACTCCCTGCGCCCAGCATCCCGCGTGGGGTGGGGGACCGAGCATCTGTCAGGTGGATTCGCAGGGGGTTGTGCCCGGAACGGACGCCGCCTCTGGGACCACAGACACTGCAACGCATCTTTTCCAGGGGGGAAATGGGGCCCCTGTGTCCCCGCGTGGGGTGGGGCTGGACGGCTCCCCGGCGGGGACTCAGGCAAGAACCCTAAAACCACCCAGAGCCCGTCAGCAGCCTGCGATCTGTCCTTGGCCTTGGCCACCCCACCGCTGTGGGGACCCGGAGTCGAAGGGATTTGAGCAGACGGTTCAGGCAGGTCTGGGACTCTGTCCTCTGTCCCGAGTTTAGGATGTGGTGTGTGTGGGGGGTGCTGAGCCCTCCCTCCTGCTCCGGGGCCTCTGGGAACACTGCGCCCCACACGCGAGGCCTTCCGGCGGGGCGTGGGGTGTCACGCTTCAGTCCCCCCTGATCTCCCGGCTCGCTCTCGCCCTCGGGAGAGACAGGAACTTCTCCATCGAGGACAGTTATTTACTCCCCCCTTGGGCTGCATGAGTGGTGTCTTCAGCCTACAGAATTTTGGAAGAATTTGGAGAAAAAAAGAGCCCGACGCCCGAAACCCAGACTAAACAAAGCCTGCAGTGGGCGAGCTGCGGCGTGCGGGCCTCGGGAGCCGGACGGCACGGAGGGAGCGGAGGCAGGCTCCCGGGTCGCAGGCGGGGCCGGCGCCGGCCCCTGGGGAGGTGACGGTGAAGGGACCCTTTGTTCTGGCGGCACACGTGCAGGCTACCTTTAACGCGTGGGGGCCGCACACCTGCGTCGGAGCCCGCACCTTCCCATCCCCCACGCGCCGACGCTCCTGGGGGTCCCAGCCAGGGGCACGGGGGCTGGCAAGGGACCTGGACACCAGTGTCAGCTGTGCAGACTCATCGCAGGACGAGCTCATCCAGGGTCTCTTGCACGAGTAGTCTCTCCCATCAATGCGACCCCCTCCCGACCTACGATCAGACGAGCCCACCCTCCTGTAAAGAGGGGAAACTGAGGCCAGAGGGGTGGACACCCACCACCCAGCCCTCCAGCACCATCTGACATCACAGTCCCGTCCACAGCAGCCGGTCTCTCCCGCCTGTGTGTCCGCCTCTGCGTCAGCAGCTCCCATAGATGCAAAGACGGCCGGACGCAGGACCTACGGGGTCGCCAGAGCTAGGGTCCCTCGGGAGGCAGCTTTGCAAGAGCCCGTCCAGGCCCCGCGGGCAGGAGAACACCTCGAATACACCAGGTGACGCCAGGGTGCGGAGGCGAACCAGCCCCGATACCTGACACTGGGGTTTCTCGGGGATGCGGTGAAGCCCCAATGGGCTGGAAGGCTCCACATGCCCCTCCCAGCACGTCCCTGACCGTGAAGCGGGCTGGCTCCGTGTGTGGGCGCACACCGGCCCCCAGGACGGGCACTCCGGCTAGTTTTGTGTGGTCCTCCTCATGGTGCCGGCTCTGATTTCCTTGTGGACATCCCTCATAGGTCACAGGGTCTCTGTCCTTGTTAATGGCCAGGGGCCAGGGGCCAGCCGGTCTCTTCCCTCCAGGTTCCTTGGGCTCCAGCTTGCTGGGGGTGCTGGTCTTTCTGGGGACTCTGTTCTTGGGGGAGAATTTGCTGCTGGGGGGGGCTCACGGGAGCCCCCAGGTGGGAGGGGCTGTGCCCACCGATGTCAGGGCAGAAGGGCGGGGCGCTGACGCCATGGGCCCCTGTCCACTGTGCTCCTGCAGCCAAGCTGGGAGGGAAAAGTGAGCTGTGGGGGGGGAGACCCCTGAAAATGCCCCCCAAACCACAGCTGGAAGGAGGCTGAGCCCAGATGGGGATGGAGAGCGGGCTCCCACCTGTCACCTGCTTCCTCCACACGGAAAAAGCCCGGTCGGGGGGCTTCATAGAGAAGGCTTAGGGGGCGCATAGCCCTCTCCCCCCCGGGGACGCCCCCCTCTACGGTGCCTCAGAGCTGGGCTCTGGCGCCACAGGGAAGGTCTTCGCACCCGACAGCACATCACCTCCTCCCCTAGATCTCACCACGTCCCGCTGCCCCGGAGGCAGCTACAAGGGGGCACCCTGGTCCCGAAGGAAACGGGGAAACAGGGCTCAGCTGAGGCCCTGGCGCCCGAGTCCTCTCCCAGTGCACCCGCTCGCGCACACACGCGCACGCGCAGGGCTGCTGAGCACCTAGTGGGAGCCGGGCTGGTCCTGTGGCCACGCCCTCCGAGTCCCCCAGCTTCTGCGGGGCGGGAGGGAGCCATCCCATTTCCAAGGGGTGATGTGGACCCGGGGGTGCTGAGAAGCCCACCGGGGACGGAGCGCGCGTCAGTGCCAACTCCCCATCTCCCGGCAACCACCGAGCATCCGGCACAAACAGCCACGCAGGATTCTTCCATAAATCCCGCTCAACAAGCTCTTAACAATGAAATACCCTACTATTAGCCGAGACAACCACTTACTCAAAACAAATACTAGTCTCGAGTTTAGCTGACGCGCAATCCCCTATGATCATCAGTTCCTGGCCTGGGCACTTCAATCTCTCTATTTATGAAACAATAACGGAATTCTATTTAACGGCACGGCGCCCGAGCCCAGTGCCTCTGATGAGCTCGCATTCCCACTTTGCCCCCGGCGATCGGCTCCTTCCTATTACCTCCTTGTCCTGCTTCACAGATGGATGGATCACCGCTCAGAGAGCAATACAACCTTTACCCACGTGTTATTATCAAAACCAGTGTCCATGGCGATTTGCAAAGGTTTCATGCCTGCACGGCGGATGGGCTTGGGCTGCAGATGCAAATGTGGGTGCTGGCGACCATCCTTCCAGCCCCACAACCCGCTGGGGTGACACGGCACCTCTCGGGTGGATTTGCGAGGCCCCTCCCGGACAAGACCCTTCCCTTTTCCTCTGGCGACCGGTGGGGAGTGTGGGGCGTTCACTCAGATGTCTGGGAGCCCCGGCCACGTGTCGGGCACCAGGGTGGGAAAGGGGGTCAGTACAGGTCTTGTGTAACACTCCACATGGGTGCGTCCCCTGTCCTGGGAATTAGCTGTGGACACATAGTCCAACCGAGGCTGGGCCAAAGTCCAAGTTCCTGAGACACATGCCCCCCTTTGGGACACTTCCAGCAAGACAAGCGGGAAAGCCCGGGACGCCTTCCCTGCAGGGCTCACCACACCTCTCAGTGGCCAGGGACCCTCCAGGCCATTTTGAAGGGATCGATTTTTCCATCGCTCGGCTGTGGCGTGGGACCCACCAGCCGATGGGTCGGTAGAGGGTGCTCAGCCTGGGCCCCCCTCTCTGCCTCTGCACCAACCCCCCGATTCCCGTCTCCTGGGCGCACCCCAGCCCGAAGGAGGCCTGGCAGTGTTCCCGCGCCGTCTGCCTCGCCTTTCCTTTGTGGGGAGCGGGAATACCGTTCCTCCTTTCTGTTCCCCTTCTCGACACCCCCAACTTCTTATCTGCCACCAGGCAGCGCGGTCAAGGGCGAAGGTTACGTATGCGCTACTTGCCAAGAGAGCTCTTGTCAACACACGGGGAGGCCGAACGAGGTGCCGCGGGCCGGCACGGCTCACTCAAGTGCTGTTTATCTGCTCGTGCCCTCTGGCTCCCCGTAGGTGGAGCCCTGCGGCCTGGGCTGCAGGATCAAAGCCTCCCGGCGGAGCCGGACGCTACTCTGATTCACAGGAGCTAAAAATGAACAGGTTTGGGAAGGCTGCGCACCCTCCCTGCTGCATTATCACCTCCTCGCTCCCTCTCATCTGGCTTCGCCCCGTAATAATGCGAGTGTTGAATAACAGGCCTGTGGCTCGGCCACGGAAGATTCCTTCTGGTGATGCCATTGGACAAAACAACTCGACATGGTTTCCCCTCAATAAATCCATCATGTGCAGAAGGTCATTAGCACGACCTTGAAGGCACGCAACCTGCCAAGGCTTCTTTGGCCCAGAGACTGGGCCCCTGAAACAGCCTTTCTGAAATGATCACATGCTGTCACGCTGCGTTTCCTGTTGAGTCCCGCTCCGGCCGGACTCGGGGGCGTTTTGGAGGTGCCGGGCCCTGCGGGAGCCCCTGTGGAAACGTGTCCACGGTGGGTGTGGGATTCAGGCCCAGGGCGAGTGCTTGCACCAGGCCTCTGTTTGCCCCCCCCCCCCAGGGAGAAGAGCCTGGGGGCACAGCAGCTGTTCCGGCCGGTGGTCTTGCTAGAATCAGGATCACCTGCAGGACCCGATAAGAGACTGGAACAGAGCACTGGCCACGGTCCCCGAGGTCCGCCTGGAAGGTCTGGGCTGGACCCTGAGCACCTGCATTTCTAACGAGTCCCCAGGTGATGCTGAGGCTGGCGACCTTCCGCCGTCACACTCACGGCACTTCTTAGGCGCGTTCAGAACTTATTTAAAACGGGCACTGGTTTCATCAACGGGCAGCGCGTGGCTGGGGAGGCCCGGGCCCATGGTGGCCAGTGGGTGGTCCGCACGGCACGAGTGCCCGGAAGGCCTGTGGACCCCGGGGCCGGCCCTCCGGCATTCCGGCTGCTGGGACAGTGACACAAGCTGATGCTGTTTCCTGAGAGTCTGGGGGTCAGTTGTCTTCTGTGTTAGCTCCTTGTCCCCCGAGTCCTAACTCTGGGAAAGTCACACCGCTGTCTGTACCGCCAGGGCCCTGGGACAGCGCCCGCGCCCCCGGGGACTGAGGACGAGACGGCCTCTCCCAGGCCCTGCGGTCAGGAGGCCGGGTGCCTCTCACGCCGCAGGACGGTTAATAAGGCCCCGATGAATGACGGGGATGGATTTCTGCACCACTAATTTCCGTAACTATCGCTCTTTGACAGACAGCTCGGGTCCCCGGTGCTCCCAGGCCTTCCCAGACAGAGCTGTATTATGTGGCCAAGTTCAGGGCGCATATCCCGTTTCAGGGATCGAATAGGGCCCACCTTGGAAAATTTTGCAATATTTTGCGATCCGTGGTCCCCGTCTTGAGTTTCTCCCTCTGCCACGAGGCCTCCCGAAGCCCCCTTCTCCCCCGACGGCGGAGCTGGCGCTCGGGAGCCGGCTCCCCGCGGGCTCGGGCCCAGGCCTCAGGGGGGGCGCCGCTAGGGGAAGCGGTCAGAGCCACACGCCTGCTTTAGCAACGGCTGCCCCGGCGCTGCCTGAGCATGTCCCTCTGTCCCCAGCATGGGAGGAGCTGGCCAGACTCGGCACGGTTTGGGCTCAGAAGCAGAAAGGCCACTTGAGCACTTTCGGGAAAGCTGGGGTTCTGTCCGCTCGGTGGGACCTGACAAGCTCTGTCCTCTCATTGCCTCAGTCTCCACATCTGTGCGGTGGGGGTGCTGAGACCCTCTCTGTTGTCAGGTCATGGGAAACTAGAGGGGGCTGACACCTTAGGGAGCTCAGAGCCGAGCAGGGCTGGCCGACACCATTCTCCATTTGCTTCCATTTTCTGCCCCCAAACGCCGGGACCCTGACCTCCCAGGGAGGCGCCACACAGGAGATCTGGAGGGAGGCTCAGCTCCCAGGTCAGGATGCTGACTGTGGGCCGGGCTGTGGATGCTGGGACAGGTTTCTTTTGCTCCAGCCCCCAGCCACCAGTCCCAGCCCCCAGTCTCAGTCTCCAGCCCCAGCCCCCAGTTCCAGTCTACAGCCCCAGCCCCCAGCCCCAGCCCCAGCCCCAGTGCCCAGCCCCCAGACTCCAATCTCCAGCCCCAGCCCCCAGCCCCCAGCCCCCAGTCCCAGTCTCCAGCCCCAGCCCCCAGCTCCAGCCCCAGCGTCCAGCCCCCAGACTCCAATCTCCATCCCCAGCCCCAGCCCCCAGCCCCCAGACTCCAATCTCCAGCCCCAGCCCCAGCCCCCAGCCCCCAGACTCCAATCTCCAGCCCCAGTCCCAGAGCACAGCCCCCAGACTCCTATCTCCAGCCCCAGCCCCAGCACAGCATGGCCCCCAGCATGTGGCAGGAAGGTGATTTCAGGAAGCACCCAACAGAAAGCATGGGGGCCAGAGGTCCTGGTCACCTGGAGGTGGAAATGTGCTGCAGGCACACACCCCTGAACTTGTCCCAGACGGCACCTGCATGGCCCGGAGCACAGGCGTCACCCACTCTGCCACTTGGTAGGTGTCCCATCTTACAGGTGCCTCAAACGAGGCCCCGGAGCTGAGGGGCTGAGCTGGGTCTCCGGGGTGGGGGTGGGGAGTCTGTCTGCAGAGTTCTTATCCTCATAGCTGGGCCCCCAGACTGTGGTGACAACCTGACTCCTGGGGGGTCGTTGGCCTGCAGACCCTCAGCCGACACTCCGCCCCACGCACTTAGTGCCCAGTGTGTTGGGCACATGCCCCTGGAGCCTGCGGCAAGGGGCAGGGACCGTGCTGCTAGAGCCCTGCCCCCCCCACCTGTGACCCCCAGTTCAGGAGCCCCTCCTGTGACTGCACAGGCAGCCTCCCCTCCCCTTTGAGGGTCCTTCCACCAAGGCCTGCACTGAGTGCCCCAAGCACCAGCCCCTCCCCCTCCTCTGCAGGGACCCGGGTCATCGCCAGGGACTGACCCTGCCAGGCAGCAGGCTGGCTGAACACGCTGGTCGAGGCCCCGCACTGGGGAGGCTCCAGGGGTGAGGTGCCAGCGCCCCCCCCATCAGGCCCGCTCCCCACTTTGGAAATTCTGAAGCCTCACAAATCCTGGACGCACTGGGCAGTGGCCACCCACAGGGAGAGAGGACCCACGCTTCCTCCCACGGCGCCGGCTGAGCCCACACGCTGACCGGGGACCCGCGCCGGGGCAGGGAGGCGGGGAGGGCGGACCGTGCCTCGCTGACCCTGGCTCCCAGCTCCAGGCCTGGGGTCTCTGGTCTGCACTGTGAAGGCAGCAGGTTAAACTCCCTGGGGCATGAGCAGCAGCAGCAGGGAGGGGCTGAGGGGGAGCGTGGCATGTCCCACCACCACCCCTGGCTGAGCTCGGGCCACAGCTGAGCTGGGGGCCTGCACCAGCAAAGATCCCTGGGGCCCCCAAGGGCTGGGCTTTCCCTGCCAAAGCAGGTAGGAGTCTGGAGCTGACTTCCTCCAAAGCCGGCAAGGGGACAGAGCAGACGGGGGTCCCGGCTGGGCCCTGGCCCTGACCCACAGCCTCACACCACAGAGGACGTCCAGGACCTGGCTGGAGCTGACCCCCAGGTCTCTGCTCCCCCGTCCAAACACTGAGCTGGGCATGGGGGGTCTCAGGTCAGCACTCCACGGCCAAGGCCCTGAAATGCTGCGAAGTCTGTTAACATCCTCCTTGAGGCTGGGACCAACTGTTTCCTTGGGGACGCAGGCTGCTGTGGCCACCAGACCGGACATGCCAGGTCTTCAGCGTAGCCCCTTGTGGCTGAGGTGGCTTTGCCTCCACCCTGTGTGGCTCGTGTGGCCCCGAATACACCTCGAGTTCCAGCTCTTTCCACCCGACGGCATGTGAGCCAGGCAGGCCCCTTGCTCCTCTGCGCCTCTGTTTCCCTCTTTGGAGGAAGGCCCTGAGAGAGCTAAGTGTGCACTACACGGGAGCGATCCCTGCTGTTGCTGGTCGTGGGCCGTGTAAGCGTGCTGGCGGGACCCCCAGGTCCTCATGCAGGGTGCAATGCTCAGACCCTCAGCCGGGTCCCCTCCCAGCCACGGGGGGGGCCAGACGGCCACTCGGGAGCCCCGAGGGCGGGTGAGAAAGCCCCCCAAGAGGAAGGAGGGGTGCAGCAGGGGCCGATGGAACCCGGCCGCCCCCCTGCATGTTCAGGAAGGCTGGGAGTTTCCCGCCCTGTTCCTCCTCTGCTGAGGACACTGGGGACACGGCGGGGGACACGGCTGGGGACACGGCTGGGGCGGGCTCGCTGGTTCGCAGGGTAGCTGCAGCCGCCAACACCCCGGGTCCACACATGCTGCCCCGTGAACACTCCTCCCCAGACTTCGGCTACTCCCGACACCTGCACCCGCCTGAGTCCCCGCCGGGGACCGCCGGTGGGGGGGGGGTCTCCCCTGCAGGGACCGCAGCGAACACTCCAGCACCCGCCGCCGCGGGGAAGCCGGAGCCGGCGGGAGGAGGGCAGAGAATGCTGACTTCATCGCTTCAAAACTCCTGTAATTGACTTTTTAAAAAATGACATTAGCATTTAAATGGTCCCATCGTTATGAGGGTGAAGGTTCACTGGAATATGATCAATTTATTGAGCTTCTCAAATGTTCTCTCGGTATTTGTGCTCTGTGCCTCCTGCCGCCGGGGGCTTTCGGCGCTGGGCTGTGATTGGGCCCCGCCTGCCCGCCTGCAGGGCCCGGCCTGCCCCTCGCCCTGTGCACGCCGTGGGCAGATGCCTGGTCCTCACCTGACCCGGTGCCCGCTGCCCCAGGGAGCGCCGTGGAAGGCTGTGTCCTGGGCTCGGCCGGCTGAGACCACCCCGGACGCTGACATGGGGTGGGTGGAGGGCTGGGCTGGGACACGCGGTCAGGATGCGGGGAGGGGGGGCGTCCGTCTGAGCTTCGTGAGCAGGGACGAGACACCAGCTGCAGCAGGGTCGTGTTGTGGCCTGGGAACGTTTTACAGAATTACAGGGATCAGGTGAAAATGTAAAATGACCTAAGAGAGAGGCTGCCGAACAATGGGGCACAGGCAGGAGGGTGAGCTCCTTTCCCAGTGACACCTGGAGAGGTAATAAGGATGTCCAGGTGGCCAAGTGGAGGGGCGAGAGGGCCTTGCCCTCCAGGGGGCGGGGCTGAGCGACGGGAGCCTGAGCCAGGCTGGGCTTGAAGGCTGCAGTTCACACAGCCCACGTGCGCCAGGGGCCCCCAGTGTGCCCGGGGCTCTGAAAACCTCTCCAAGGGCCGTGGGGAGATGTTCCCACTGGAGCTGGGGCCGCGGAGCCCCAGCTTGGTGCCCATCTGGGCAGCCGGAGGCAGCCTCACGCACCCCAGGCTTCCCAGCTCTGCACCCAGGGACGCCGCCAGCACCGCCCATGGGAGCCCACGGTCCATTCCTGGGTGCCTCGCTCTGGAGCTCACAGTCGGGGAAGCAGCCAGAGTGGGAGGTGGACGTGCCACCTGGGCGATTGTGCCTGGAGGCTGCAGTCCGTAGCTGTGGACTGGACGGCACGAGCCAGCCTCCGGCTCTGGTCCCTCCTTGCTCTGCCCCTGGCCCGGCCAGAACCCTGCGTTTCTGTGGCTCTGTGGCCCGCTTGTGGGCGCTCTCTGAAGTTCTCTAGAGGAAAGGCCGTTTTGAGAAGCCAAACACAGAGACCCAGGGCACATCCCTCTTTCCCCGGCACGGGATGAACCGTCCGACTTCCCAGTGTAAGCTTGCAAGTTCTGCCCCAGACCATCTGTCTGGATCAAGACGACCTCTCCATTCCGTCAGGGCGAGGGGCTCTCTGCGGGCCCAAGCTGTGCACAGAACAAGGTGCTTGATGCCGGGGGGGCGGGGGAAGGGACCCCCCACCCACCAACACCGCAGACAGTCCCAGCAGACCCTCCGGGCGCACCGGGGGGCGTTCCCTCAGGCTGGATCGCGACCCTCCCCACCGCGGCTGTAGGGCCCTCCACAAATTCATTCCCAAACGGGGGACCCATAAAACCTCCTCCAACAACACGGAGCCCACGTGCCTTGGAAACGTTTCCAGCGCTGTTAGAGCCGGTCCTGTGGGGCCCCTGCTTCGTCAGCCCAGGGCCTCGCCATGGTGGGGGCCAGAGGTTCGCAGGATCCCCGATTTTAAAAGGAGGCCCGGGCCACTCAGAGGTGACACAAATGTGGACCTTGTCTAATAACGTCTCGACATCCTCAGGCTGGAAGGCCCCCGGCTTCTCTCTGCAAAAGCCAGTCTAGAATTTCAGGGAAGGCTCATTGTTATGGGAAGTGCAGGTTTATTATCTGATACTTCCCTCCGTCTCAGCCCCCACCAGCCTGTCCCTCCTGCCCTGTCCCGATGGCAAAGGACCTCTGTGCCCCACCCCGACCCCTCGGGAACAGCCTGGGGGGCCCCAGTGCTGCCCACACGGCGTGTCTGCCTGGCGAGACCCACGCGTAGGGCTGGCCTCCACTTGTCCGGTCAGGAAAGCCAGACGGACACGCTAGGGCCTTACTGTCCCCGCGGTGAGTCACTAGAAGGAGAAACAAAATGTCACAGAGGGAGGGAAAAGTCGTACGTTTGCTCTCAGGTGGAAAACTGAAATCTTAGACACCGAGACACAAGAGCAGAGGCGGAAACCACCCTCTGTAAGGCATAAAAGATGCTAATCAGCTGTGCTGTCTGAACACACACAGGCAGTTTCGAACTCGGGAGGGAAAGTGTCCTCCCCGAGCTGCAGCATGTGAAGGAAGACCGCTGCCCCTCGTTGTCCCCGCCGGCTGCGTCCCGCCAGCGGAAGAGCCCCGAGGACCCCAGCCCTGCGCCCCGCGCTCCGCGCGGACAGCACGGGGAAAGCAGGCCCTGGGGAGGCGTGCCCCACTCCCGTGTTTCCAGAGCTTTCTGAAATGCTTTCGCTCTAGACAGAATGCCAGGCCGCTGGGAAGCAAACTCATCATCTTGGCCGTGACTTCAACCGCTCTCTACGAACGCTGACTTAACAGGAGAACGTCCGTTCTCTTCCCGCCCCAGCCCCTCCCCAGGTGCGCACCGCCGCTTAAATGCTCTAAAAACGACTCACGCTTCAAGAACCACACGGTTTATATTAAGTCAGACGGGAGCTGGAAACGCTTGACTCTATTTTAAAGGTTCCCAAAAGGCAGATAATGTCTGGGGAAACCGGGGCGTTTGATGTTGGTTTGCAAAGGCTTTCGAGCTGCCAGGCCCTCGCGAGGAGCGACGTCCCCCCAGCAGGCGACAGGGGGCGCCTTCACCCCAGCCTCCGGGCAGCCTGCTGGCAGCCCCCGCCCAGGCCCGGCCCGCAGGACAGACCTGACCAGTCTCTGGGGTCCCTCCAGGCTGCCGGCCACCTGCCACGCAGACCCCCCCCTGCCCCCCCCCCCCACCGGCCGGGCCCCCAAGCTTGGCTCTTGAGATACTCCTGCGTCTGCCCAGGGGGCACCAGGGTGCCACCGCACAGAGCGTCGCTCGCCTCCCTCTGGCCCGCCTGGTCTCCTGCAGATAACTTGGCCTTCCACGGTCAGGGCTTTGCTGGAAGGTTCTGGGAGAAATAGGTTGGTGACATGTTCATGCTTCTCCATCGGAACAGGGCGGCTGCCCAGCCTCACGGCATCCTGCCCTTGACCCTCTGCTCCCTCCCCCGCTGTCTGCAGGTGTCTGCCCGGGACTGCAGGGCCCCGTGGGGCTAACAGGAGGCAGTGCCCCACCACCGGGCCAGACTCCTCCAAACCCAGTGTTGGGAGGAAGAGACAGAAACCCAAACCCACGCCGGCGGGCTCTCCCCCCGACCTGGGCTCACAGAGCGCGGCCTGCTCGCTGCTAGGGAATGCTCTAGAAACCTGGGCTGCGCCCCCAGAAGGGGGCCCTTTATCAAGGAAAAATGCAGGAGAGGAGAGAAGAGAAAGGGAAGTCAGTGTTCCTCGAAGCTCTCTGCTCTGACGGCCACCCTCTGTCCCTGAGCACCCCGGCCCCAAGGCCTCGGCCCCGACCGTGTTCAGGTGGAGGGGACACACCCAGGTTCACCAGGGACTGCACACACAGCAGTGAAAACACCAACCGACGCTAACGATCGGCGGTTCTGCCAGTTCCAGACGCACACGGGCTTCCTTGCCTTTTCTGCAAGTGCTTTCCAGACACAAGACTGGGGGGCGGGGGACCTCGGTGCCCTTGGCCATTACCAGGCTTCTTGGCTACTCAGTCCTGAGACCCTCCTGTCCCGGCACAAGGCGGCCTTCCTCACTGTGGGTGGCTCTCGCGTCGCCTGCGTGGGGGACGGCTGCCGAGAGCCTCAGCCGCAGGGTTGCCGGCAGGGGCCGGTGGAGGAGGGGGCTTCTGAAACCGGAGGCCCCTGGTGGAGCTGGCCTCTGCTCCCAAAGTTTCCCGGGGCCCAGGCTACTGGGGAGGGGGCCCCGTCGGCAGCCCCTGCACCGCAGCAGGGGGCAAGGCGCCTGGGTCAAGGTCGTGCGGCTGCCGAGCAAGGAGCCGGAGCCCCCGGCTGGCTCCCAGACAGCGCCTGAGCTGACCAGCCAGCCTGCGTTTCCAGGGTAAGTGCCAGAGCCTGGCACTTACCGACCTCTCCACGGAGGGGTCTGCGTGCCAAAGCCAGCCCCAAGCACATTCCTCTTCTAGAACATTCTGAGAACTCACGAATCGGGCCTGTTTATAGGTAGGCGGGTGGGGCCAAGTTGGAGGCCAGTTTCAGATGCTTTTCATCTGCAAGTCCAAAGGGGCTTCCTCAGGAAGGGGGGGGGCTGCACCCTGGGACCTGGGTGGAGCACAGGGCCAACGCAACGCACGTGAGGACCCTCTGCTCAGGCAGAGCTCTTCGGCTGCTGAGAGGCGCTCTGGCCCTGCAGGAGGCACAAGAGACGCATAAACCTCATGGGAAGCCCGGACCGGGGCCTTCGGGGCACGTTCTGCTCCAGGGCCACGTCCCGAGGGGTCCGCCCCGCCCTCCTCCTGGCTCCGAGCACGCGTTCAGAAAATGCCCACCAAACACCTACTGTGTGCCAAGCCGCACTCTGGGGGCCAAGAATCAGGGCAAGAGACAGGTTCTGCCATCATGGAGCCCACGTCGGAATCACTAGGTCCTTGGGGGTCCCTGGGCTTGCCCGCCTACTCCGGGGCTCCCGGCCGACAGCCGCAGCCTGAGATGCCACCGTCTATACCAGCCTGCGCTGCCTCCCGCAGGGAGATGCCCACAGGCGTGTCCTGGGGTGGAGGGGGTGGGGAGCTGGCAGCACAGAATAGCGAGGTTCACAGTGGAAGGACATCCGGGCGCCCTGCAGTCTTGTCCCCAAGGCCCAGATTTGTGGTTTCCCTGATTCTCCGGGAACCCTGTCCCCGCACCAGCCCATGCTCAGCATTTCCCTCCAGCTTCACAGCAGCCGCGGGGCTCACGGCATCGTGCCCACTTGCGGATGAGCTAGGGACGCGCCCAGCCAAGGCTGCCCGGGGCAGAGGTCTGCCCAGAGCCCTGCTCTCTGAGGCCCGGGGCCTCCAGAGCCCGACTTGGGAGGAGAGCACGAGCCGGGCTGCAGCCAAGCCTTCAGGTCCCCTCGCTGTTTCCCACCGGCCTCCCCAAACCCGCCGGAGCCCTGAGCACATTCTCCCTCCCTCCCCGCCTGCGGGGGGACCTGGCCCGGATTTCTTGTGGCCCCAGGACAGCGGGCTGGCCCTGCCTCCCACCTGCCCAGTGTTCCCTTTTATTACAAAGCTAAATCCCTCTTTTTAGACCTCAGAGAAGGTTTCAGTTGGTGCCACTGTGCCTCTTGAGGCCATGACCCTTGAAGGCCAGAGTGGAGGCCGGGGTGGAGGCCAGGGTGACAGGTGGGGCTCTCCCGGCGGCCTGCAGCCTAGACACACGTGGGACGACAGGAGCCGGGGCCCTGAGGCGGACGCTCCCTGACGTGGGGCTGGACGCAGCAGTGAGGGTGGGGGCAGGAGAGACAGGCCCGGAGCAGAGCACCTCCGCCCGACCAGGCCCGTGCCCGTGCCCGTGCCCGTGCCCGGGGCGGGGGGCGGGGGCCTCAGTGTGCTGAGTGACAGTGATGGGCCGCTGGCCCGGCCGGCTGTCAGTGATGCTATCCCATTCCCGCTGAGCGCCACGCAGCGATCATAACGGGATGGCAGGCTGTGCCCTGGGACCACGCCGCACGCGGGGGTGAGTGCGGGAAGCTGATGTCGCACTGCGTCTAAGGGGTGACCGCGCGTGGCACTGTGTAAGCGCGTGTGTGCACCGCCCTCGAGCACACCCGCGCACAGGTGGGCCGGCCCACACGCGGACGTATGTGCATGGGCTGCGCTTGAGCCCACGGCGGGAGTCTGCGTCTCCCCCCAGAGCCCCGTGCATCATCCTTTAGTCGTCGCAAGGTGATCACGGGTAACGGGATTTTCTCACTTACGCGACCGTGGTTTTCTGCCCATAATTGTTCCACAAAGAACACTCGCTCTTGAGTGGAAGATAAATCAATGTTCCTTTTAAGGGACTTGGGATTCCGGGAGGTTGTGTCCTAACCCGGCTCAGGCTTTCCTGGTGACAGGGAGGCCACCTGCTGATTCTGCACTGGCTGGCCTTCTGGGTGACATTGCTCAGGGACGCGCTGGGCACAGGCGGGCTTCCCTGTCACCTCCCCTAGTGGCCCTCATGCCCGCCCTCAGCTCCAGGCTGCACGTGGGCCTTGTCTCTCTCCCTCGGCGGGAAGGGCTCTCGGAGTTCCTTACTCTGTCCTTCCCTCCAGCTGGGCCAGAGCAGGAGACAGCCCGGAACCAGAGGTCCGGCCAGTGTAGCAGGAAGCCAGCCCCCGCGGCCTGTCATGTGCAGGGGTGCTTGGCCCGAGACTGCGGTGCAGGGTGGCTCCTGGCTGCAAGGCCCTCCGAATGCCGTGCACCCCACCGTCCATCTTTAAGGATCTGACGTGAGCTCATTCACCCCCAGGTCCAGCTGTGTCCTGGCCTCGGGCCGTGTCTCCGGGCTCTATCCGCCCTGCGGTGCCCACAGAGGCCCCGCCTCGCTGCTGAGACCCAGGGTCCCTCTGGGCTGATGGGTGGGGCCGCAGGGCCCGGGTTATCATCTGCCCTTTGATAGGAGGGTTCCCACAGTCCCCCCACTCTTCGGGGGCCCATGACAGCCCTGGTGGCCCTTGGTGGCGGCTTCCATGCCCGCCTTCTTTGTAAAGGCTGCACAGAGAGAATGTGGAGCAGACCGGCCCCTCGGCCTGACGGTAGCGAGAGCATGGTGATGATGGATAGACAGACGGCATCCGGAGGACGGACGCGCAGGCGGCTTCTCTCCGCGCCATGGGGCTGGGGCTCCGCGGCCTGCGGGGGTCAGAGGGGCGACGGGGGCTTTGAATCATTAGTGCCCAAAGGCTTCGGGGTGCCTGGCCTTCATGCGGGGGCGCTGGGTGGCCGTGCTGCGTTACTCCATTTCTCCTCCGGTGTCTCTGTTCACAGGCCAGCAGAGGCTTCCTGGATTCACGCGCATCCCTCAAACGCACCATCAGACAGACAATCTGTCAGTGACGTCGGGAAAGCTCCTCGGTGGTCAGTTTTCGCCGGGCTGGGGAGGATTCACACCTTCGGACGTGGAGACGCCCACCCCCAGTGACACCAGGCGCGAGCTCCCCAGCCGGCCCGGCGGCCGCCGCTGGTATCCTGGCTCGCTGTGCCCCGGGGGGGGCCCGGGGCCTGAGGGCTGGTGCTTCTCTGCCAGCATCAGGACGTCCTGGCGGTGCCCACATCCTCTGGCCAGCGCGTTTTACCTGGCTGCCGGCCGGTGAGCAGGGCGGGCTGTCCCCGGGAGCGTACGTCATGGGAGACAACCCATGGGAGGAACTGGGGTGTCTGGGGAGACCCCTGAGGCCTCCGGGGGTCCTCTCTGCCACAGGAAGGGAGGGCTGAGAGCCAGGCCAGCGCCAAAACAGGGCGCCGGGATGGGGTGGGCCGTGGTGGCCGGGAGAGCACGTGGAGGTCAGTTGGCAAAGTGCCCAGACACGCTGCGTCCCCAGACTCCTACTCTGGCCACTGTCCTTTCTGGAGTAGAGGACCCCCCTCCCCCCACTGCCTGCCAGCATTACCGCTCACACACAGCTCCCGGAAACAACGGATTAGTGACCTCAGGAGGGTGCGTACACGTGTGTGTGCATGTGTGTGTGCTCGTGTGTGTGAGGGGGGCGGGAAGCAAACTAGGACTCATTCCCCTTTCCGGGACACCTTGGGGATTCACCTGGGGCCATGCCCCGTCTCACCTAGGTCCTGGCGTTTGGGGCCCATGCGCGACCTTGAGCCTAGGCCACACCCCCAAGGGCATCAGCACGTTCACGTCATAAGCCTGTTCTTTCCTCCCCAAGAAGGAAGGGTTGGGCCAGCAGGGGGCTCCCCTTCATCGCGCTCCTTGTCTGTGCACATGCGCCCTGGGAACCGTACCCAGGAGAGAGGCCTTAGGAAGAGCCCACGGGTTGGGGGGACCCAGACAGTCAGCGCTCCCGAGGGTCCACACCGCCTCCCCAGCCGGCGTCCTGCTGGCCTCCAAGCTGCCCCCCCCCGAGGCTTGTCGGTGCACCCTGGGGACAGGACAGGCCATGGCCGCTGGGTGACCTCCCCAGGTGCCACGGGGCCCAGGGCCTGGAGCCTCGACCGACCTTCCAGTGGGCCCGACGGCACGCAGACACATCCATTTGCCCCCCAGCCCCCCAGCAGGCCCCTCCTGCAGCCCCGTCCCAGCCTGGTTGCTGTCTGTCTGCTGGTCATCGTGCACACTGACCACAGAGCAGGTGACGAATGGCTGGTGTCAAGTCCTGTCATGCCAACGGGGTCCTGGGGGAAATGTGAGAGGCTCTCAAAATGGCTTTATTACCAACCTGTGGCCACAGAGATGATCAATCAAACTGATTGGTGATGGCAAACACCAGGAGAGGAGAGGCAGCCGCCGGCCCCAGGGGCCGAGGGTCAGGGCCGGGGGCGGGGGGCGCGGGGGCGACCGGGAGAGGATGGCGGCATATTAAACGCTGAACTTGACTGCGGTCCGGCCCCGGCAGTGTGCTCGCTCTCTTTGCATTGCCCGCTGTCCTCAGGGACCCCGGCGGGGCCCCCGGGGACGGAAAATGCCAGATCAGCAGGGCGGAGGGCTGCGTGGGCAGGGGGCTGGCTCCTGCGCCAGGGAGAAACGAGAGCCTGGGGGCTTTCAGAAAATGCGGGCTTCCTGTGCTGCGGCCCTGTCGGCGGACGAGGCCCCGAGCTGCCCGCGGGCCGGGGCCGGGAGACGGCTCCCCGCGCGCTGTCCAGGACAGGATGAATCAGACCTTTCTTGGGGAAGCGCCCCCCGCACAAGGACGTTTTAGTCAGACATAATTGCAAGGAAAAATAAACCTGCCTTAACAGAAAACAGCTTTCCAGTTGTTTCTTCCCGTCCTTGAAGGCCTTTCAGCTCCAGCTTTTGGCAAGTCCTGGCAGTGGGTAATTGTCAACGCAGTGCCGCGTCCAGAGACCAAAGCCAGCGGCACGGAAGTGGCACCCGCAGCTCGAGAGGGACCGGGACGCTCTGGTGAGCGCACGCCCTCCGTGGGTGCCGTCCGACCGCAGGCCACAGGGAACTTGGTCTTGGCCGCGGTGCACGTGGCTCGGCCGCTCGTCGGCGGCTCTGAGCCCCGAGCCACGGAGAGGCAGGCCTCACGGGGAGCAGCCGGGACCACCGAGCCGCTGCAGGGACCTTCCCGGCTCGGGGCAAGCCCCTCCCACCCTCTGGGCTCCACCACCCCCGATTCTCAGGTGGCCCCCCGGGGAAGGTCACCTGGAGCCCTGGCGGCCTCCTCTCCCCAGAGGCCCGACGCAGTTCTGGGTCCACCAGCTGGCCCCGAACTGCCCCCTGAAAGTGGGTCCCTGCCTGGAGCAGAGCCGGCGACTCGGGGCCCCTGCTGTCAGGGTCTCGCCGGCCGGCAGCCTGGGGGACGACCGCCCGTCTGTACTTGCCCCCCTGGACTGCCCCAGCCAGACCCTCCTGCTCCCTCTGACTGTCTTCCTTTGGGGGTCCCGCCGAAGGGCTGCGGGGGTGAGCCGGCGACCGGGAACGGGTGGCTGTGGGCAGGGGCTGGGGCTGGGGCCTGCTGGGCCCGGAGGACGGGACGCCCACACTCTGTCCTCGCCGAAGTCCCACAGTTCGTCTGCAGGGACCTGTTACAGGGCCTGTCAGGCCCACGGCTGACAGGCCGATGTTGCTCACTTGGCTGGGTTCTGGAAGACTCGGGCTCATTTGCCAGGCAAAATTAATGAGAAAGGAAAGACGTAAACGAGATAGTAATTTATGACTTCCACCGAGACGCTCGCTCTCCCCGCTCCCCACGCACGGCGGCGCATCCCGTTTGAAACGACGCTATGCCCGCGGAGGACACGGCCGGGCCACGGAGCTGCCCTCACGGGCCCCCAGCCGGGCCGCGGGTCCCGCTTGGCCGTCGGTTCGCGGCGGGCTCCCGGGGTCTCCGGCACACAGAGCGCCGGGTCCCGGCTCGGGCCGCGGGGGAGCCCGTCCACGACGACTCCTGCACCGCTGGCCCTGGCGCTGGCTTCCCGAGGCCCCAATGCGCCTCTTCTCTCCTCCTCGCCCTCGCCGCCCCCACCCCCCAAAAAACACAAAGAAGAAATGTAGAAGGAAAGCCAGCAACGCGGCAGCAAAATAAACCTTTCCTAATGGCCACCAAACTTGCCGAGTGTCAGCTACTGTTACTTTGTGCGCGGAGTCTAATAATCACGCAGCTCAGAGACAAGGCCTCTCTCCGGCGGGAGCCAACGTGACAGGGCCTGGAAGGCAGGTGTTACTGTAATTAGCTATTGTTTGACTATCAAAAGTCAGGGCTGATTAAAGCCACTAAGCGCAAGTGCACTATTTTATTTCAAAGAATATTATGAACTGCACGCTGGGCCCTTTCAGAGAGGACCTTCCTTCCGCAGCCGGCTAAGAGCCCATGCCAGCAGTAATCAAACACGAAATCTGCATAAACCTTCAGGGTTTAATTCAAGCAGAGACCTTTCATTAGAAATATGTTACTTTATGAAATCTGGTCGCCAGCAAGGGGAGAAAAATGTGACTTCTTAAGAAAAGTGAATGGCATCTCTTTAGTGATTAACCCGAGATTAATGGAGGTCCCCACTGCTCGGTCTAAGTCCATTTTATTGCTAATTCATTTAGGTACCATTTCAGATATGCTTGATGAAGGTTACCTGCCAGGGCGGCGTGTTTTGGCAAGTGAGCACGGCCATTACGCTCAAAGCCCCGGTACACTTTTTATTAAAGAAGCTTTGAAAAGTGTCTTGTATGAGTCTTTCTTTGCCTTTCTTTTTTGGGGACTTTCTATTTAATGTACTCAATTAGTTAAAGATTTGGATCCCGACTCGTTATTCAGGCATTGAGGTGGCTGGTTCACCTTCAGGGGCTCTTTCCCGGCTCCCCGCGCCGAGCCCGCGGTGCGGACACACCCCACGCCCACGCGCGGACGCACGCACCCCGGAGACAGGCGTGCGCGCGCACCGAAACACACAGGATCACGGGGGATGGCCAGGGGTCACCCCCACTCACCACTTCTCCCCCGAAGGCCCCTCCCCTGGTTCTTCCGGGCACGGGGGCCTGGGGGGGGAGGGCGGGGCCCCTTCCATGCGGCTCAGAGAAGCCAGGGTTTGGGGGATGGGGGGTGGAGGGTTGGGTCCTGCTAAGCCATCTGGCTCCGCTCCCATCCTGCCCTGGGACTTCCTGCTGCCTCTGGGAGGGGCTTTGCCTCATCTTCCCATTCTGAAGGCCCCCCCGCCCCCCACGCAGGCCCGGACTTCCTGCTGGCAGCCTGGGCCCCACCCAGGACACCGTTGGGTTCAGGTGCCGGCCCAGCGGCCCCCCTATTCTGGCTGAGGGGGCGTCCCCGCCGCACTCCCGGGGGCCGGGGAGCGGGAGCCAAAGCCCAAGGAAAGACGGCGGGTCAGTGTCCGTGGGCTCTTCCGTCCGTAATCTTTTCCCAAAGTTGTCCCGGAGCCCGGGCGTTCTGAGGGACTTGAACAGCGCAGCGAAGAACGCGGAATAATGTACGACCTTAGCTGACAACGAAGGACATTTTATCCTCTTTGCTGTGAGCTGTTCTTTTTCGTGGAAGGAACAGCTTCCCAGGTAAGGCGAGGCCCGCTTTGCCCAGACTCCACCCGTCGCTGCTGCCACATGCAGCCGGAGCGCCCAGGGCCCCTATCCGCCAGGGCACGTGCCCTCCCAGCCCCAGCCCTCCCGGCTGCTGGGCGTGTTGTACTGGGCTCCCACTGGGGCCTCTGCTTACGGTCCTTCCCCAACACCTGGCCTGACTGATGATGTGGCACTTAGGCCCCGGCCATGCCCCACACACCCAGAGTGACCTGCAGCCTTCTAAATGCTGTTCCCCATGCTGTTCCATGCTGCTGGGCCTTTGCACATTCTGTTCCTTCTTTAGGAACACCTTTCCTCGGACCATAGCTGATGGCTTTCTACTCTGTTAGGTCCTGCCTAAACCTTCCCCAACTTGAAGCTTTCTGCAGCCCTTGCCCCACACCCCCGTTCGGGTGGCCTGGGTGCTCCCTGGGTCGTCCCCCAGGACCTGTGAGCTCCGGCCACGGCAGCTGACTTTGTGCGAGCCCTAGATGGAGAGGGTAGGGCCACAGGCTCTTCCCAGGAAGGCTGTGGGCCCCGCCTCTTGGGGTTGTGCTGACTGTGGGTCTGTCTCACACCATACGTGGGGTCCCTGGGCCGCAGAGAACCACGGAGGGGGTCCGGCGTGGAGGAGGGACCCCGATCCGCTCAGCAGAGGCACCGATCCGAGGCGCACGGACTGCGTCCTGCTCCGTCCTCGGCACCAGCCCCCCAGGATGATGCGACCCGGCCCCAGGACCCTGGTCCTCACCGTTCGGCAGGCGAGAGCCCCTCCCACGGCGGAGCACCCTGGGACTTCCCGGGGGCCAGTCAAGCTGGGGGCCTGGGTGTGACAGAGCTGCGGTCCCAGGGTCCTGCGTCCCCTCCACCGGCATGTCTCACACGGCCACTGCCATCCCTGGCCCTCGGGGGAGCGCGGGGAGCGGAGCGCTGCCCTTGCTCCAGGCCGGGAGCACCAGCCCCCGGCCCCAAGTTAAGGCAGAAGCCGTGGGGTCCCAGCTCGGCCCCTCCCAACGATCCAGGCATCACACCCGGAGCTTTAAATCTCCCTCAACGAATGCGAAGCCGGGGACGCGTAGCCAAGGCGTCTGCTATTCCAAACCCGCGCCGTCCCAGGGCGAAACGTGAGTATCGCGGGCCACAGGGAGCTGAGCCCCAGAGAACCTGCTGCGAGCCCAGCACTGCCGGCTCCCTGACGGCCACGCCTGGTGTGGACGGAGTGGCGGGGCCCACGGGAGGCCAGCGGCCCGGGCCGGAGGGTCAGCGCTCGGGAGAGCACAGCCCCCGGTGTTGTTCCTCTGCGTCTTGCCGACCGTGAGGACACGTCCAGCCCCCGCCTCTGCAGGTGGGGCCGTAACGTGTGATCTCAGGCTCCTGGGTCCTACTTCCGTCCTGGCTCGCAGAGCACAGCAGGTAGAAGGAGACAACAGCCTCCCGGGCCCCCAGATCTGGGGCCTGGGATGATTTTCCGATTCCCTGAATAAAACTGTGAGTCAGATTCTGTCCACCCTCCATCCCTGGTTTAAGCACTTCCTGGGCTCCAGTTATTTCCAGAAGCTTCTGGGAGCTTCTAGAACCTGCCATCCTCCTGCAACCCACGGGGACTCTGTGCCCCAGCCTGGGTCACCCCTGGTCAGACTGCTGCCCCCCTGGAAAAGCAAACCCATGAGCAGGGGTGCCTGTGGAGCTGGGAGGGTTTGTCTCATTCGTGGGCGCCGCGTCCTGTGGCCATGGCCGTGTGTGACGGGACGGGGGCGGGGGGTTGGGGGTCAGGGGCTGGGGAGGGTCAGTCAAGGTTAGTCTACCTGCAGGATGGGCAGCTGAGGGGCAAGCGGGCAAGGGGAGGGCTGAGAGCCAGGGGAGGGGTGGGCGGATCTCAGGAGGCAGAGGAGAGAAGGGGATACTGGTGTCCTGGGGCTCCTGAGGGCTGGTGGCCACGGTGCTTCCTTGTGCCCAAGAGGCAGGGGTGGGCCGACTGGGGCCAAGGTCAAGCCCGGGTTGTCCTTGGCCTTCCTGCCACCCGACCCACCTCCAGCTGACCTTGGCTGGCAGCCCAGCCTCACCCCAGAGCCAGAGCAGGACCGGTGAGCGCGCCCCGGGGCAGCTGTGAGGTGAACCCCCCCTCCCCCGTACCCTGGTCCCCGCTAGGCCTGCATTTGGTCCGCGGGGGCTTCAGAGTGAATTCTTTACCCAAACTTCCCCTCGGCACCGTTCTCTGAGGTGAGAGTGCCCTGGGGGCTCCGCCGGGAACAGAAGCAGCCATCAGGGGCCCCCCTGGTGTGGTGACCCCAGGACCTGGCTGGGGCCCCCAACAGCTTCAGGAAGACGCCCCCCACCCTGGGGCTTGTCCAGCTGTTTCGGGGTGTGCCGCCTGCACCTTCCTTCCTCCCGGGTCCCCGACACCAGCGGGCTGGCCTTAGGAATTCTGACTGGAGACTTCCAGGACCCGGGTGGACCTGGGTGCCCCACCTTGACCTGAGAAACGAGGTGCGCTGCCCCCGGCCCCACTTCCACGGGCCTGTCGGTCAGCGCCCTCCGCCCGCCACCCTACCTGCTCTGGGGGCCTGAAGCTCGGCCTTGACCTCCGCACATCCTAGCAGCCTTTTGCTCGTGCCTGATCCTAAACCACACCTGCCCATTCGGGGCGCCTGCCTGGAGAGACCGGGTCTCCGGGACCCCGTTCCCAGCAGTGTCCAGCAGAGCCCGGGAGGGACTGGTCGTCACAAGGGGTTTGCTGGGGCAGGGGCTGCGGCCGGTAGCGGGGCCTGGACAATGAGGGCCTCTGCACCTCACAGGGCAGGCTCCGGCCCCGGGGGCTCGCGTCCCTCTGGAGGAGTCTGAGTATTGGGTGGTTTTCAGGTTTTCCCCTCAGCACAGGAGGCCAGCCCCCCGCCCCGGGCCCAGAGCGGAGCCCCGGGTGACGGCCGAGAGGACAGCAGAGCCGCTGGGAGGGTGAAGCCTGCGCCCCGTCTCCATTCCCTTCGAGGCCGGGGTCGGGCTTGCTGGGGGCCCCAGCAAGTCACTGCTGACGGTCCGGCGCCTCCAGCACTCCCAAGGACAGCAGGATACCCTGGCGGCCTCGGTGGGCTTCTGGGTGGGGGCCCAGCTCGGCGGAGGGCACTGGGCGCCCACAGCCTGTTTTCACCTGTTTATTTTCACCAGGAAGGTGAGCGCCCTGGAGGCCACGGTGTCTGCTGTGGACCATGGAGTTTTCTGGGCTTCCTGTGACCTGCCCCGGGGGCTGGGGCGGAGGGTCTCCCCACCACCCCGCAGCGCCGTCCCCTGAGAGCCACGTCCCCCGCCAGGGGCCCCCGCCCCTCCGCAGCCGGCCCCGCACAGCCCGGCACCCTGTCCCGCTAGCCCGTCTGACGGTCTCTTGTAAACGCATGTGTTAATTATCTTTCCGCGGCTGTAATTTCTCCCCGTAGTCCATTAATTAAGGGGTCACGGAGTGGGAGCATGTTTACCCAATAAGCTTTATTTTTTAATTATCCTAATTGCTCGGAGACTGACTAAGACCCTGCTCCTCTTCTCACGGTGGATCAGCGGGTGACAGACACGCTCGCACGCGCCCCACCCTACGCTCCCCGGGCAGCCGGCTCTGCGTCCACGGCGGGTCACCCGGCCCTTCCTCGGGGTCGGGGTGCTCCCCGGTGGCTGGCAGTGGGGCTGGTGGGCTCGCACCCTTGGCCTGCTTGTTGTGTGTTCACACGTGCGTGCGAATGTCAGCCGTAGTTGGTCACGGGCCGAGGGCCCAGGCCAGCAGGGGTGTGGACACCTGCTTGCCAGACCCAGAAGTCAGGGCGAGTTGGCTCACGGGCGTGCGCGTTGCCTGTAAACTGCAGGCAAACCCAGCCCCAGTCTGAGCACCAGTCAAACGTGAAGCCATAGTGTGGGCTCCTTGTGGGGAGGGTCCCTTCTGGCTGGGCTCAGGACCAGCGTCAAGGACCTTCATGCTATGAGGACCCCGGGCCCGGCTGGGGCTCGGCCTCCGCACCCCCTCCCCGCCGACGGAGGGGAGCGGCCTGCTCCACCCAGTTTCCAGGAGGAAGAGGCTCAGGCCCGCTGGGGGCTCAGCAGGGACCGACCCTTCGGCCAGAGTCTGCGAGCTCTCCCTTGTTTCTGAGCGACCGTGAGTCCAAGAGCCCGGACCCGTGGGGTGTGACACGGGGCAGGTGCCGGGAAAGCAGTCTGACGGCTCCCAGAAAGACACAGTCGCGTCAGGCCCAGCAAGTCCGCAGCTGGGTGTCTGCCCCGGAGAACAGAATGGAAAACAGGGACACAAACCGACCCTCGAACACGCGCATTCAGGGCAGCTCTGCTCACAAGAGCAAAAGGAGAGAACTCGAGTGTGCGTGGGGTGGGGGACGGGTGCGGGCGTCAGGGCGGGTCCACACGGCGGGACCGAGAGGGAAGGCCTGGGACTCGCTGGGGTGGAGAACGCGGTGGGGGGGGGGGGCGACAACCAGAACCCAGACCCCGAGGCCACACCCTGGAACCGTCCCCAGGAGGCAAAGCCACAGAGACGCGGACCGGACCGAGGCCTCCTGGGGCTGGCGGGGAGGCGGGCGTGTCGGGGTCCCCTTGAGGCCAGTGAAGAAGCCTGGAGCCGGCACGGCTGGGGGCCACACAGCAGCATGAGGGTACCGAACACCACCGAACTGTTCTCTTGAAAACGGTTAATTCAGATGTTTGCGAGTTTCGCCTCAATGGAAAGGGAAAAAGGAAGAAGAGACGGTCGGTCCCAGAAGGCACGGCCCCGGCCGCACGTGCCCGCCGGCCACTCAGAGGCTCCTGGGGGTTAAGGGGCGCGCGTCTGCCGAGGTGGGCACATTGTTGTGCGGGGATTAGGGGGTGCCGGCGTCCCCGGCCGCTTCCTGCGGGCTCTGCTGGCGTCCGGCTGTGCCGGGCAGGCCCGCCTGTTCCGTGCAAGTTTATGTCTCTTTAATAAAGATTAAGATGTCAGAGGGCCAGCGTTGCACAAAATCCCACTTTTATTAACTTCTCATTACCGGCTGAAGGGCGAAGTCCGTTCCCCAGCTTCTGAAGCAGTGAGAGGAAAGTTGTTATTAAATATGCATTTATGACGACTGCAGCCCCCCCCCCCCCCCGGCAGCTCGCTGACTCAGCGAACTGGCCCCGGGCCTCCCTGGCTGGACGCAAGACAATGGGGACCTCGTGCAAAGAGGGACCGCAGCCCGGCCCAGGCTTCGGGGAGGGGGAAGGGGCTTGGCCGTTCGCATGGGGCGGGCGCCGTGTGAGGGCCGCGGGCTCGAACTGGGGTGAGGGCATCATAGGGAGTGAGGGTCCCAGGCCCACACCAGAGACTGACCACCAAGTGCACCGTGCTGTCCAGACGGGGCTCACCACAACCTCGCCGTGAGCCGCCCCCAGCCCCCAGCCTCGGCCTCCCCCGACGGACCCCACAGCCCCCTGCTCTGGGCCTCTGGAAAGGCCTCGGTTGCCTTCACCTCTCCCCTGCTTCCCAGGACCCCCAGACGGGTCCCCCGAGTCACAGAGGTCACCATGCTCCCGGCCCGCCTGCACCCCCAGGGAAATGCTCATGCCGGGGGATGTCCTCCCCACCTCCCCTCCCCCACACCGGAGCTGCTCAGGCTTCCGCTCGGCCCCTTCCGCGTTCGCAGCGCCTGGGGGGTGGCCCCCGCACCAGGGTTTCCCGAGTTTCCCGAGTTTGTAAACGCGCATCCGCTTGCCCACGCTGAGGCCCCGGTGGGACCTCTGTCTCCAGCTGTGGGATGCACCCCGCTGACACCCCCATCTCTGCCTGCCCCCTTCCCCAGGCACCCCTGCAATGGCCTCATCCTGGCCCCAGAGCTGGCCTCTGCCCCTTGTCCTCCATGTACTGAAGCCTCTCGCTCTGAAATATCCCTGACGCGGCCATCTCCCCATTCCTGCTCCTGCCCAACCACCCTGCCCTTGGCTCCCCACGCCCCCTGTCCCCGCCGGGCACCCACTGACTGGCCAGCGCTCGGGACCCACCAGCCCCTCCGCGCTCCCTCCCTCCTGGCCCTGGGGGTCCTGAGCTGCAAATCTCCTGCCTGCCGTGCTCTCAGCTCTGTCCCCGTCGGCCTCCACCCCTAGGCCCCAGGGACCTCCTCCAGCAGCCCCCGAGGTGCCCTAGGGACACCCGCCTGTGCCCATGTCACAGCCCTTGTTTCGGGTCACTTGGAGTTGCTCACATGCTTATGGCTTGTGTTTGTGTTTTATTTGCCTCTTTGGTGTAATTACAGACTGAATGCTTGTGTTCCCCCCAAACCCACGTGCTGAAACCCTAATCCCTGGGGTGACGAGTTTTGGAGGTGGGGCCTCTGATAGCTGATTAGGTTTAGATAAGGTCGGGGGGCTGGGCCCCCATGATGGGAACAGGGCCCTTCTAAGAACAGACGCTGGAGAGCTGCCCTCTGCCCCTCTCTCCCTCTCTCTGCCGTCTGAGGGGGGCCGCAAGAAGACAGCCACCCATAAACCAGGGGGAAGGTCCTCACCAGACACGAATTTGCTGGCGGCGTGGGCGTGCAGCCCCCACAACCGTGAGAGAAGCGCCTGTGTTCAGGCAGCCCCGTCCGTGGCTCTGTCGTGACCGTAGGGCTGACCCAGGGCTGTGTGCACAGACCGCACTGTGCACAGACCGCACTGTCCACAGCGGTGCTGAGAGCCAAACGCCCCCGACCCACAGCTTGTGGCCCATCGGTGTGCGCCACGGCACAGGCTGCCACCCCAGCCATGGCACAGGCCGCCACCCCAGCCACGGCATAGGCTGCCACCCCAGCCACGGCACAGGCCGCCACCCCAGCCACGGCATAGGCTGCCACCCCCAGCCACGGCATAGGCCACCACCCCAGCCACGGCACAGGTCGCCACCCCAGCCACGGCATAGGCTGCCACCCCCAGCCACGGCATAGGCTGCCACCCCCAGCCACGGCACAGGCCACCACCCCAGCCACGGCACAGGCCGCCACTCCATCCAGCCCACGCCAGGGCCTGGCGGGCTGGGGGCAGAGTCCTCACCCAGTGGCCCCACCTCATCTGCCCTTCTCCATCCTACCGGCACCACCTGCAGGGCCACAGAATCGCTTCCCTGCAGACGGCAGCCCTTCCATGGTGCCCCGACCATCTTGACCAGTTTTGGGAACAGGGTGCCCAGCAGCAGAGGCCGGTGGAGGCGCCAAGGGAGCCTTCGACCCACGTCACCTTCAATTAGGTGGGTCTGTCGGGGCCTTGAAATCTGCTGGGTTTGTTTTCCCCAGGTGGCCGGCTCTGCCTTGAAGGGACTCCCACCACTCACAAGTGGGGTGCTGACCCCTGGAGTCCCCTGTGCTAACAGAGTAATGCTGAGTCTCTGGAGAAAAGAAGGGAGTCCTGGGTCATCAGGGTCTGCGACCCCCAGGCGACCCACCCAGGCGAGCAAAGGCACATTCACGGAGCACACAGACACCTGTCCAACAGCACTGCGTCCTAGTGCTTGAGAGCATGGAGCCAGGTGACCGGCTTCGAACCCTGGTTCTGGCTCTCACAGCTGCGTGACGCGGGGCAGGTTCCTTAACCTCTCTGCGCCTCATTCAGCACCAGTAAAGGGGCGCTGACTTATCTAGACTGTTGGCCCTATAGCCAGTCTTTTGTAGCAAGTGCAAGTGCCCAAGGAGGCATTAGCCACGTGCGCCGGCAGCCTCTGTGCTCAGTCCTTCCCCCCAGAAAACACCCTGAACGGGGCCTTCTGTTCAGCCTTGGGGCAGTGGGTAGGTGGCTTGGAAAGGAACGGGGACGGAGGGGTCCAGGGCACTGGCCCTTCCCGTCCTGCCGCCGCCTGACCCAGACCGGCAGCAAGTAGGCTGCGCCCTGGACGCACCATCAGCCGGGGAAACCAGCCCCACGGGGGACATTTCCGGGCTGCGGCCAGGGTGGAGGGTGACACGGGCTGTGAGGAAAACACCCCGTCCCCGAGGCAGGCCGTGCCGTCGCAGACCCGGGCCCCCCGCGTGGCAGCGGAGGGGCGTCCAGGCGGGCCGGCCCAGGGGGGCTCAGCCGGTGTGGAGGGTGGGTGGGCCGGCGGCTGTCCCGGGCACCGGCCCTCACCCGCCCCGGGGCTCAATAGCCTGTGCTCAGGCCTGTTTACCAAGGGGTTGAAAAGGCTTCTCGCCGCTGTGTAAATAGACTTTGCAAAGGCCTCTGCTTTCTCACCCGCGACAGCTTTCTGAACGCACATTATGAATTGGCGGGCTTATCGGAAGGGCCGTCTGGCAGTTAAAAGATGTTTCCACGCATTGTGAGGCTGCATGGAAACCAGGTCGTGTCAGCCCCCAGGACAAAGGGACTCGAGTGTTTGAGATGCAAAGATATTTTGACCCGACTACATCATTTTTCAAAGGAAAAAAGTAATTCACGGCTCACAATTCACTTGCTATCTTGCAGGAAGTCCTGTATTTCTTATTAACTCCCCAAGGCCTGCTTCTCTGTGTGAGAGGTCATCTTGGAGGGCCGGTATGCGAGGGACGTTTATGAGTTTTCTTTCCGTCCCTTCCTGTTGTTTTTTCTTTTCGTGCTGCCTCCTGTTTGTGACGGGCCCGCCAGCGCGCTGCTCTGGCCTTATCTCTGGTCCCCTCCCAGTCCAGGAACTTGAGTGGGGTACAGAGTGTCTGCCCTATGCTTCCAGGTCGGAAACCAAAGTCCCGAGAGGTTAAGTGACTTTGGCCAGGTCACACCCACTGAGGGCAGAGCCAGAATTGGAGTTTCGGGGGGTCTTCTGATCTTTCTGTGGATGTCCTTCCCTGGGTTCTTGGCTTCCTCATGTAATGATGCTGTCTGGATGGGCTCTCCAAGGCTCATCAGCATCGTCATCAGCATCACCGTCATCACCATCATCACCCTCACCATCACCATCATCACCACAGTCATCATCACCATCATCACCCTCACCATCACCATCATCACCACAGTCATCACCATCACCACCATCATCACCACAGTCATCATCACCATCATCACCCTCACCATCATCACCATCACCACCATCATCACCACAGTCATCATCACCATCATCCTCACCATCACCATCTTCACCATCACCATCATCACCATCATCCTCATCACCACCATCACCATCCTCACCACTGTCATCACCACCATCATCACCATCCTCACCATCATCATCACCACTGTCATCACCACAATCATCATCACCATCATCACCACTGTCATCACCACCATCCTCACCATCATCACCATCCTCACCATCACCATCATCATGTCCATCACGTCCATTATCACCACCTTGGTCTCACTCTGAGCCCTAAGCACGGGCCCGGTGCTATTTTAAGCATGCTCTATGCATAGTATCTCATGTAATCAATCATTAACCAGAACTTTGAGGCAGGAGCTATTAGCACCTCCACTCCACAGATGAGGAAACTGAGGTTCCAGAGGATAAAGAAACCCTCGGACAATCTTTTGCCGTCTAAGAGCTTTCCAACACCAGCCCTCCCAAGTCCTTAGGAAGTGCTGTGGCCAGGCCATCATGGTGGCTGCTCAGAGGCTCACTGGAGGCTGAGCAAAAAGGCAGCCTTTGGGGTTAGCTGAGCGAAATGTCTCTAACGCTCTGTTTGGGGGTCTGGGCCCCAAAACCACGGGAACCAGGACAGCCCTGTAGGTACCCCCTCCCCGGGTGCAGCGGGGGAGGGGCCCTTGCTGGGGTTCATACGCCCAAGGCTGTTCTGTCCTGCAGGCAGAGCAGTGTCCCCCTCAGATGGAGGGGTCAGGAGCGGGACCAGGAGGGGCACGTCATGGAGACACAGAGCTCTCCGTGCATCGAATCGTGTGCGGGGGGGGCTTCTGAGGAGGAGGTCTGGGGGGGGACCCAGGGACCCGGAGAGGGGCGGGGGCTTTGAGTCGCGTTACAGGGACACTTCGAGGCCAAAGGCAGCTGGCACGGGGGCTGCTTGCTGCACGAGTGGGAGGGCAGACCAGGGTCAGGGCGACAACCAGCAAAGGCAACCAGGAGAGGAGGCGGGGACCGGCCCAGGCCAAGGGGAGGCCCCACAATCAGCACCTGGTTTGGGGGAACGCACACTTCCCACTGAGACACCCAGGGAGGTGGGCGATCCCAGAGGGGAGCCGGCAGACAACGCCTTGCCGGGCCCCCAGGGCACAGCCTCCTGTACCAGAGTCTGGGGCTGGGAGCGATTCTGCAGGGGCCAAGTTCGCAGCCTATGGTGGTCTGCACGACCTCGGTGGTGAGCACGCCTGTCTGAACCCCCGGGGAAGCAGAGCACCTGTCTGGTGGGGCTGCCGTGAGGCGCCCGGCACGCGCGCCACCCGGGCCAGGCTCGGGACCACGGCAGCGAGCACGCAGCCGGGGCCTCTGCCTCCCCGGGGCCTGGCCCCCGCACGGCCCGCCTTCACGCACAGAAGGACACAGTCACTGAGGCCGGGACACAGGAGCTGTCCTGTCCACCCACGGCTGCTCACGCTGGCATCTTCCGGTCTGCACTGGCCTTGACCCTCCTCCTGGGTGAGTGAGTGGGGAGAGACACAGGCCTCCCTTCGGGCTGGTCCTCCCTCCAGGAGGCCTGCACACTGGCAGACCTGGAACAAAGGTGCCCCTTGTCCCGCAGGTGTCCCCCAGCTAGGGCGGCCCCCGCCAAGCCAGACCCCCTTCGAGGGCTAATTCGATGTTTTTCTCCACCTCGCTAGCTCCTTCACGCCTGCCTCTGCATTTCTTGTCCAAACCAGGAATACAAAGGGAGGAAATCTATTCAAAATTCCTCCTCCTCATTTTATTTCTGCTGCTCTCTGGGGTGCCCACGCTTCAGATTCTCTTCCGATAATTATCTGCCCTTTCGAGGCCTTGGAAACGCAGAGCCTCTGGTCTGGGAGGCAGGAAGAAAGTGCCGGCCTGTCCGCCGTACGCGGACGCCCTCATGGAAACTCTGGACGTGTGCCAGCTCGCCCGCCCCCTGCATGCCTTGCGCGACGCTGGGGAAGAGGAGTTTTACTATTATTTTTGTTTGGTTTTGAATCTCTCCTCCCTCTCGGCTGATCCGTGATGAACATCACATCAGACTCTCTTTATGTGATAATTTTCCATCCCCGGCAATGCAAACATTTCTGAGGCTAATACTCAGAGTCTTGGCCATTGCTCAGAAATAACAGAGGCGAGGTTCCAACATAAAATAATAAGTCTTGCCTTTTATTACTTAATTTATCAACACTACACTGGAGAAACATCTTGTTAACTGGATAAGAAGAAACTGCTCACCAGCCCAGCCTTGGCTGATGGAAGGGGGTGTCAGGTGGAATAATGAATCCTGTTAGCATACAAAGAAGCCGGTGCTGAAGGAGGGTATTATTCAAAGAAGGAAATATTATTAAGTAAGAAAACGGTGCACTCACACTGAATCTGTTAAATTAAGAATCCCACTCTTCCTGGCCCAAATCGATTTGTTATCCTCACAATTTCCCCCGTATATAACAGGGGATAAAAAAAAAGGAAAGATTGCCCAGAGAATTGACTCCTTAAAGTCACCAACCGTGCAGGGACGTGGCCAAGAGCACACGGCCAGAGGGGGTCACTGCCACCAGCAGGGAACACAGGGAACAGCACGGGCGGCTCTCGGAAGCTCGGCCCACCGCGACGAGGGGTATCTGACTTGGGACTTTGCAGCCGGGAGGCCCCGGGGGACCAGGGGCACGAGGCCCGTCGGCGCAGGAGACTGAGGTCTGGGAAGGACACGGAGCTCAGGAGGGGAGAGCCTTGGGGGAGTTCCACGCTGTGTCTCTGCACCTGCGCACAGTAGGTGCTTGGTCCGTGTTGGGTGGCTGGCGAGGCCGTAACCCAGAACGAACCCCGAAGCCTGACAAAGGAGCACACGGCTGCGGTTTCCCCCGTCTGCCTCGCGTGATTCACAGGATGGCTCTGCTTACGGTAAGTGCCTTGGGACCTATCCAGAACTTTCTGGCTGTGGTGTTGGAAGGCAGAGAGCTCTGGGGGCTGTCATGCTGGCAAGCAGCCACCAGATCTAGACATGCCCACCGGCCACATGGCTCGGCCAACCGCAGGGCGGGCACCCGGCCGCGCGGTCTGGGAAGGCGGAGGCTCACACGGGTGAGGAGCCCGGCACGTCGGCAGAATGGGGAATCTTGGCCACAAGGGGGTTACGGTCCAGCAGACGGGAACACCGTCCACGGACCGGCCGTCACCACCAACCACAGCGTTAGCGTCCTTTGCCATCCGGCGCTGGCGTGGGCCAGGCCCCGGATGAGCTCTTTGCGTGAGTCAGTGTATCCAACAACCGAAGTACCGCAAGCGGATGTTAACTTCAAAACCAGTCAGCCATTATGTCACAGCAAAGAGTGACATTATCGTTTGTGTCTTATTTCCGTGCAGCCTTTTCCCGTATGTGCGTCCTTAGACACGCACGTATGTTTGACAGAAGATGTGTGTGCGCGCGCGTGTGTGATGGCCACTTTTCCAAAACCCTGTTCTCAAAAAAATTAACACTCTTCATTGTTTGAGAAGTTTAGTGTTATTGGAACACGAGTGTGAAGCGGAGAGTTCCCATAACCCCCTCCCCTCCCAGCCCCACCCCCGGTTTGAATAGCTTGCATCCGTGTGGTCTTTGGCCACAAGTGATGCCCGTCGTTAATATTGGGACTCACTCTTGGGACTGTATTTTCTATGGGTTTGGATGAACATCTGTCCCGCAGCCACCACGGATCACAGAGGATAAGCCTCGCTGTCCTAAAAATCTCCTGTGCCCACCTGCTCACGCCCACCTCCCTCCCAAACGCTGAGCTTTCTGCTGTTTCCGTGGTTGCGTCTTTTCCAGAACGACACAGAGCTCGGATCACAGGGTAGCCTTCTCCGAGTGGCTTCCGTCACTTGGCCCCAAGTACTTATGGTTCTTCTGGCGGCTTGACAGCAAAGCCCTCGTTTTAGTGCGAGGTCATCCAAGTGCCTTGCCCCCCCCCATCCTGGTCCAGGTCCGTACCCAGTAGGTCAAGGTCAACTAAAGGAAGAGGCTACCTTCCCAGGTGCGGGGTCTCCTGAATCCCTCCCACAAAGGGACCCGGGACCCCCATGACTGACTGGCGTTGCTTTCCCCGGGCAACTCTGGAGCACAGACCAGAGCCCCTCCGAGGAACAGGGGGTGTTCCTAAGGCCGGGCGCATGTAAGAGGCCCCGGAGGCAGGCCAGGCATCCTTGTCTTCTCCTGCGTGCTCACAACGTGCTCGTCTTGCCACGACTCTGTCCTCTGGCCCCACTTTAGCTTGTCACCTGGGAACGGGTCACGTGTCAGCTCTGTGCCGCCTCCTCCAGGAAGCCTGCCATAGTAGAACGCGCCGGGGTCCCCACCTCCACGCCCTGTGCCGCAGGACTGCATCCCTGCGCTGACAGGCAGAGCTCGCTCTCCCACCCTGTGGATGCGGGCGCAGGGCTCCCCTGACCGAGGCCCCATGGTGACTGTGTGTCCCCCCTTCTTCCGCCCTCGCTATGGGAGCAACACGCCCCACGGAGCCCACTGTTCCGAGGCTGGTGGCAGACATGCAGAGCAATCCACGCGGCCGAGCCCGGGCTGGACCAGCCCGCCTGCCCACGCGTGAGGGAGGACACGGGAGTGTTGTTTTCAGCTGAGCTTGGGGGACGGTTTGTTACACAGCATTATCGTGGCCACAGCTGACTGAGACACCCACTTCCTCCGTGCAGCCTCACTCTGTCTTCCCTTCCTTTGAGCGCAACTGTGGCCACCGTCTGGGGCCGTGTGAACTCCAGCGAGCCGGCGAGCTCCTTGCGCCGAGTCACGCGGCTCTTGAGGACACTTGCTTCGGAGTCTGTCGGCTGGCGTCCGAAAACTCCTGCCCCCACCCCCCGAATGGCGCGGCCTGGGGCAGGGGCGTCAGCTCCGCGTGCCTTAGCTCCCTCCTCAGGAAAGTCGGGAGAGCAACCCCTGCCTGGGGTGACTGGCGATAAAAGCCGATGGACGTAACGGTCCATAAATGACAAAACAGAGGACGGCCTCGCTGGGGCAGGCGGGCTGGATTCCTCTTCTCTGCAACCCCCTGCACCCGCCTCTCCCCTTCTCCCCCCACGCCCCCCTCCTGGTCCCTTGTCCTCTCACAAGGCTGCACGAGGCTCGAAGCTGCTGTGGGAGCCGGGGCAGAGGCGTCGGGCCGCTGGGGCCACCGCACGCCCCCCCGGAGGCCTGGGGCGCTCACCACGCACCCCCAGAGACAAGCGGGCAGGGCACAAGGGACCCGGTGGAGGGAGGGTCCCCCTGCCCACATTAGCATCTGTGTGGGGGAGCCCCGCCCCGAGCCAGTGACGCCCGGCTTCGCTGAGGCGCGTGTCTGTGCGTCTAAGGCAGGAGACGCTAACTAGGCCTCCGAGCTGATATATTTTCTCTCCTAATAGTGAGGCGCAATTTAATTAACTCCCTATTGCACCCACCTGAAGATTACCGCGTTTATTGACGCCACCATCTGGCTCCTATAAAGCCGGTAATGTAGATAATAAATCCGCTTCATTACCCGGGGTGAGAGGCGTCCTGCCGCAGAGGATCTTTCCCAGCGCCCTCCCGCGAGCGCCGCCCTGGGCACCCCGAGGTCCGGTGCGGTTTCCAGGAGGGCCCCGCGGCAGGCGCCCCACTGCCTGCGAACTCTGACCCCCCGCAGGTGTCCGCCAAGAGGCCCGACACCCTCTGCCCGTGGCTGGCGTCCACCAGGGCCCCTGCACCCCCTCGTCCCCACACCCCCAGCGCCCGCTGAGCAGGCCCTGGTGCCCAGAGCTGTGCCCAAGCGCTGTCTCATTGCCCAACTGAATGCTGGGACCAGTCAGGTGCCGGACACGGATTCTCTCGCAGCTCGCAGAGGAGGAGCCAGAAGCCTGCGAGGCCAAGCTCAAGGCTGAGGGCCTCCCCATCCGGGGCCAACCAGATTCAGAGGGCGCCGGGCCAGGCCCAGCCTGCCTGGGTCCCCAGAGCAAAGGAGAAGTTCCTTTGTTTACCTTCCGGGTTAAGAAGGCGGATTCTCAAGTTCTGAGTCTGCTGCCCCTCGAAACTGGTGATGTTCTATCTGCCTTTGAGATTTAAGTGTGGGCAGAGTGTCTGCAGGGCGGCTGGAGGGAGGGCTGACCACAGCCAGGGGCCCCAATCACCTGCTTCCACAGGCTCTGCCAGCAGCTGCCGTTGGACCCCGAGGGGCTTCCCTCTGCCGCCTCCTCCAGGAAGCCCCCAAGCTGCAGCCCAGAAGGCTTTCAAAACCTGTTTCGAAGGAGGCACTCCAGGAAGAGCAGCGAGGAACCCCGCCCGGGCTCTTTGCTTTCTCAGTTGCAAGAAAGAGGAGGAATTCGGCTCTTTCCCCAGCCCGCAGGTGTGGCTCTGGCAGGTCTCTGGGAGCAACGTGCCCTCCACAGCCTGCTCGCAGCCCCTGCGCCCCCGGCCGGCCGAGAGCAGCCTTCCTCCCACACGGCGGGTCCCCCCGGCAGGTGACAAACGACCCGCAGCTCTCCCAGCTCATGCGAGGCTTTAAGCTGGTTTCAGGGATCCCTAGGGTGGGGCGGGGGCAGGGAAAGGGGAATCAACTCAATCTAGGGGCGCAAAATGCAAGAAGCCTACATTTATAACGTCCCCCAGCCCTGAAGCTGCCACTAGCCCCCTCTCGCTGCCACTATCGGCCCATTAATCACCCTTATCAGGGCTGGAAGCCCCCCACCCCCAAGCCACCGCCCCCCAGGGACAAGTTCAGGTGCTTCGAGGTGGTCAGAGGTCAGAGTCCGCTGGTGGTGGCTGAGCCTCCCGGCTGCGGCCCCTCCCTCGGGCCTGACTCTCAGCCCAGGGCGCGGGAGCCACCAAAGTCACACCTAAGCGGCCTCTTCAGATAAGCGTCACAGTTGTGAAGTCAGAGGCCTCCTGGGGCGTAGGGGCCGGAAGCCAGAGTAGAGGCTGGGCCAAGGCGGCCGAGGGTCCCTGGGACCGTCTGGGGAAGGGGACCGGCGGAGGCGGGGCTCTCGACTCTGGTCTTGGCCCCCTCACACCTCTCCGCTTTGCAGCCTTTGATTCAGCAAAATCAGGGATGCAAACTTCTTAGGAGTACTTAGTTTCCATGGCAACCGAAGCTGACCTCAACATTATTGTTCTCAAGAGGCACTGACTTTACTATATGTTCATTCACTGAATTAATGGACTCCTGGCTCTTTTATCAGCAGCCCCCGAACAAAGGAAAGAGAGACGAGTCGTCAAAGGGCTTTCAGCCACTGCCCAGCCTTTTGTCCGGGGCTTACTGCGTCCAAGCAAGTTTATTCAGCCCGAGATTATCAAAATCAACTCGGGGCTGTCTCCGTGGCAGCTAAACACACTTTAATTTCATAAAGACATAACCGACCCCACATGCAAATTATTAATTGTGAATGCGGGGTGCTGAGGGCGTGCGGCTCTGGCGAGGTTTTTTGGGGGGTAATAAAGCGTGTTTGCAGGTAAAATGCAGTTGAGTGGAAGGGCGTCGGTGGCTCCTGGGTGTTGCCGGCCTGGGCGGGTGGGGGGGTGCGTGGAAAAAGGAAAGGATTGCTGGGACTGCCCCTCGCCGGCACAGGCCAAGCCGAGCGACCGCAGCGAACACTCCGGTCCCACGAAGACCAGCTGGACCGAGCGCGTGCACATCGGGCTTTAAGCTGGGGCTTCTGCCTGTGTGGACCTCCTCTTCGTGTTCCAGGCACATCCCTTCCCTCTCCACCGCCCTCCCTGCCACCTGGAAGACACCTCTGCTTCCCCCAGAGCAACGCCAGAGGGACGGCAGAACGCCACCCTGAACACGCGTACCCGGCTGCGCGCCCCACAGCCCGGCACGGCCAGGAACCAGGCCTGCAAGCTGCCAGCGTCCCAGCTGGGGCCTCAGGGCGCCTGGGCGTCTCCAGTCAGTGCGGCACAACAGGCCCTTAGCAGTCGTCTGTCCTGGGCGCTCCCGGCCTTCCTGAGGCTTGAAGAGTTGTCTTTCCTGACTCCTCGGCCAGCCTTCCCCAGCCCTCAGGTCCCCCCAGGAGGGATCCCGGCCATCAGAGGCATTGCACCAGGGCCAGGCTATGGAACGCGTCCGCACGCAACAGCCCAGTGGCGCAGACCACGGTCCTAACATCCAAATAATCATTTCACAAATTATAATAATTATCAATCCATCACCCCGGGTGGACAGTGCCAGGCTGCGCTATGAGGTGGCTTTTATGATCTGTAGCATTTTGCACGTAATGACGGAGAGAGATTGATGGGGCCATCGCGCCCCGTCTCCCGGCCGTGGGACTTCATTAGCTTCCTTTAGTTTCCAGTCTCCGGGGTCCCCTGGCCCCCCGCCCCACCGCGGAAGAGCGCAGCGCGCTGGCTGCGTGGCTGTGATGACATCCTCACCTCATCAGGGTTTCTCAGGAGGCACCTTTCCCGGGTCCCAGCCCTACGGATGCAAATTCCCGAGTTCTGGGGCCGTGGGGGCGGACGGAGAAGGGGAGGAGGAGAAGAAATAAAAATAAAAGAAGGAAAAGGTCACTTCCTTTTGTTTGCCTTTCCCCTCAGTTGTACGTATTAACACGTCCGTCCTTTTCAAGATGGTCAAAGAAAACACGATAAAGCCGGACAAAGAGAAGGCTGTGTGTCCCCTTTTCATATCACCAGAGAGATTAAATCAAAATTCTTTTAGCTGATACCATCTCCCCGGGTGGACTGCACTCTTGTTAACGGATAAATTCAAGCCCTCCAGAAAGTCAAAGAATAAATTTAAGCCTTTTGCCAAATGTCTATCCTATTGGATTTTGATAAGACGGCCATTGAGCCTTAATAATGTCTTCCATCCATTTTCAGCGGGCCCTTAACACGGCTCTTTATTCGTCCCCAAAGCCTCTTCGCTGGGCCTTTTTATTACAGGCTCCGGCGGGCTCTCCAGGGAGCCCGGCGACCCGAGTGATGGATGGACAACTCGCTAGATTATCTCCCGCAGATGTTTGCTCTGCTGGAGCCCCGGGCTTTCCCTCTAAGTAAACAGAGACTAAATAGAGTCCGCCGGAGGGAGCGGTCCCAGAGGCCCGGGCACCGGGGCTGGAAGAGGCGACGCAGCCGGACCGCAGGCCCGCAGTCAAAGTGACTTTGGGGGAAGTTCACGCTGCGCGCCCAGGGCGCACGCCGGGGCGGGCGCGCGGACGGAGGGGGCGCGGGAGGCGGCGCGCGCGGGTCCCCGTCTCCTCTCACCAAACCGCCGGGCTGCGCGGGGGCCGTGGGGGCCGTGAAAGAACGCGGGCGCCGGCGACGGAGAGGGCGGCGGGGCTGCGGGGGGACGCGGTGTCAGGCGACCCCAGGGCAGGCTCGGCGGGGACGGGGGTGCGGGGACGTCAGGGGCGGGGCCGAGCCCGGCGCGGCGCGCAGGCTGCGGGCGCTGTCACTCCAACGGGAGCCCCGCCCTGCGCCCCAGGCCCCGCCGCCGCCGCTCCCGGGTTCGAATCCCACCTCCCCTCCGGAGTGTGGGCGCCGCCTCCGCCGGGCCCTGTGCGCCCTGCAGCGGAGGGACCCCACGCCCCGCCTGCAGCAAGCTGGGTCTCTAATGCTTGGAATTTATAGCCACGACTTCCCTCCAAATATCACATTCTGCGCATCGGTCTCAGGCCACTGATGGCCTGAATTACCGTTTGTTAGACTTCGCTGAGCGCACACAGAACCGGAAGAGTCGTCATCCTAGAGATGGAATAACTGAAGCTCAGAGATGTCAACCGACCCACCCGAGGCCCCCAGCGATTCCGCAGGGTAGTTTTAAAGCTCCCAGGCGTGTGGGAGAGGACAGGCCCTGTGCAGCCAAGCACCGACCACAAAACTGATAAATGGGGTCCACCTCCTATTACCGAGGAATTCCCTAAATGCGCCCTTAAAACAGCCGCGGAGGCATGTGCAGCTATACTGTGTGTGTGTGTGTGTGTGTGTGTGTGTGTGTGTGTGAGAGAGAGAGAGAGAGAGAGAGAGAGAGAGAGAGACGTCCGTTTGTACAGTGGGACCTTCTGTTTGGAAAGAAGGTCAAAGGAACACTGCATTTACTAATTTTTCAGCCTCGGTGCGTGAACCCATTTGGCTTTGCACTTCAGCTCCCATCTCCCCACCCCGCCTCGCTCCCTCCCAGGTTGTCTGGGCACGAACCGTAACCGGATGGGTCCAGATCTAAGCACCAAGGTTAGGTTTTGATCATCCCACCAGTGTGACCCTGGGCACCCATCCCGTCACACCTGAATGCCCCCCAAGCTGATAATGTCTAAGTTCAGTGTGAGGCCGGAAAAATCCCAGAATTCAGTGGATGGCCGAGCTCTGCGTAGCAGCTTCTCAGAGTGTGTGTGGGGGTTGGGGGTTGGGCAGAGCCCCCTTCCAGGCAGCAGTGCCCCTTCCCCCCCAAACAGGGGCCTGCAGGTGGCCGAAGGCAGAGGTGCCCGGCTGGGAGTCAGGGGGCTTGTTTCAAAACAGAGCTGCCTTCGCCCCGGTGCCCGGGTCCCTGACTGTGGGGTCTGTTTGGATTCTGTCCGAGTGGGTCCCACCCGTCCCCTGAGCGGCTCTCAGGGAAGACCCCTGACCACGTCTGCCAGCACCTGATGGGCTGTTTAGAAAAGAAAAAAGCAAATCGGGAGCCACCACCAGCCCACTGAGGACAGGCCAACTGGTGTTCCCGCTGTCACATCCCGTCCCGGCTCATCCAGCACTGGCCTCCTGGCCGCCCTCACATTTATACTCAAACTTCTTCTTCCTTTAATGTTTTTATTATTTTTGAGAGAGAGACAGAGAGACAGACCACAAGCAGGGGAGGGGCAGAGAGAGAGGGAGACACAGAATCTGAAGCAGCTCCAGGCTCCGAGCTGTCAGCAGAGAGCTCGACGCGGGGCTCGAACCCACGACCCGTGAGATCATGACCTGAGCCGAAGTCGGACGCTTAATTGACGGAGCCACCCAGGCGCCCCTCCACTTGACCTTCTGGCCTTGTGCCTTGATCCTTGCACACATGCCCGACAACTGTCTGTCTGTCCTACCGGGAAAATATCACCCCTAACCTGTTCACGGTGAGGAAAGTGAAGATTCCATGTCTCCCTAGAGGTTCAGAGACCGGAGTTGACTGCAGGTCCCTTTCCATGGAAGAGAAAAGACTTCAATTCTTTGAAACACAGGAAAGCCATGTGACGTCTCCCACTCCCTTACATCCCTCTGGAAAATACGAGTTTGTTCCCAGAGGCTGGAAGAGGGAAAGGAGGCTGTGGGGATCGATGTTGTGTTTTAAGGAAGAAAGGCCTTGGGCCGCCCTGGGCAGTGGGGCTGGGACGGGACACCCTGTCCCCACGTCGTCGTGGTTTATGGAGAAGAATGTGCTACAAGATCCCCTCTGCCGGAGCTCCTTCAGGAGGACACTGCAGGGTCAGAATATGCCTCCTTTTGCAGAGTTTTCTCCAAAATCAGCATCTCTGGGGCTGAGCCTATCGAGAAGGGGCAGGTCCCCCGTCCCTTACGGAGCGTGCTGCCCAGACCCTCCAGCTAGGCGCGGGGAACGCTTGCAATGTTGGTTGGCACTTAGCCCTGCTCGGGGACTTCCCTGCTCGGGGACTTGAACGCCCAGCGTGCGCCTCAGCCTCCCCCAGGTGGGGCCGACCGTGCCCCATGAGCACATGACACTGGGTCGGAGCCTGAGCATCCGTCCGGACACTGTCTTGCATCCTGCTCAGGTGCGACTCTCCGCCTCGCTGGGCGGTGCTTGGAGGCAAGTGCGATGGGGGAGCACTATTGCAATTCTCCTGGAGGATCCCAAAGAGGGGGTCAGTCGCCGTGTGTGAGCGCGGGTGCGGGTGTGCGTCCTGTGCTTGTGCGTGTGCGTGGGTGACCCAAGCTGGGTGGGAGCTGGGCCCCGGCTGGTGAATGGCCTCTGGGTTTGGGGAATGATTTCTGGATCTGATCCCCTGTGCTGGCTGTCCAGCCCGCGGCGCACAGGACGCCCCTCTGGGTTTTGGGCCTTTTTTCTGGGCCCCGTTTACCCTGTGGATCTCGGAGAGCTAATGTTTGTGCCCAGCCACCGTCCATCACCTGCCCGCCACTAGAGCAGGTGGCCGTGCCCACGCTGACACGTTCTTCCACCTAATGGGCTGTCATTTAGCGCCCGGCCCGACCGAGCCCCCTTTGGAGGCTGAGCACAGCAAAGCCTTTGTCGGATTTTCAGCCAGTACCTCTCCGCGTTCTTTTCACATGAATATCCGGTGACGATGGCTAAACAAACCTGACCCACGTTTATTTAACGTCCCCGCGTCTGCGTGGCCTGGGCGCTCCCACGGGTGCGGGCTCCCCCGGTGCCCGGGGGCCGGACGGCTCTGCGCCCCCCACCTGCTCACACGACAAGAGCAGGCCTCCGGCCCAATGCCGTCGGCGTCACAGGCCCGCGCACGCGCTCCACCCCGGATAAGACATTGATCGCGAACTGCCGGCTGCGCCGCCGACTTGGCGACGCGCAAATTAGCTCGGGAAGGCCCTCGGGCCACGGCGAGGAAGAGGGCCTGGCACCAGGTCTCCTACCTTTTGGATGCAGACCTCCTGGGACGACACTTCCGTATCCGTCAGCATTTGCTGCAAAACAAAGGTGAAAGGCGGGGGTTAGTTTCTGACGGACAAAACGCCAGCTCAGGCTGCAGCGGCTGTAAACCGTGGGGGCCGATCACCTGTCCCCTGAAGTAACAAGGGAAGGCCCAGCGGCTTCTCCACGACACAGAAGAAAGTGCTCTGTTGAGAAGTCGGGGCCTCATTCCCACGGTCGCCCACCAGGACCCCTCCGGGATGGACGCAGCCTCCCTGGGAAGGCAGCGGGGTCCCTGGCGGGAGGCAGCCACTCTGTGCGGCTCACGGGGCAGGGGGACCTTACAGACACTCTCGTGTGTCCTGAGCTCCGCCAGCAGGGAGGGGCCTGTCTGGACGTGGCCCTGAGCAGGACACCGCCTGCAGGGGGCTTGCAGTCTATCCCCTGAGGCCAAGCCTGGCTGAGCGGCCGGGTCCACGCGGGGCCTCCATAGCCACACTCCAAGGGGAGCTGCCGGGGAGGAGGCAAGGGTGGAGGGCGGAGGGCAGAGGGCGGAGGGCGGCGGGAGCCCGGGGTGACCCGGCGGTGACCGCGGGGCTGGTGGGGTCGTGATTTGACGCCATCTCTCTGCTTCATCTCTTTTGGCAAATCAGAGGGGGCAGCATTGCTCTTTCCTGCAGGCCCCTGGGAAGTGCGCATGGTTTTTGGAGGAAGCTTCTCGAAGGAAACTAGGCTCAGGAGACAGCAGCGGTGCCCAGGTCACAGAAGCACCCTCGGGAGCCCATTCATGGCCAGCTGCCCCGCGGTGGGCTGTGGGCAGCGCCAGGACCCCCGCCCTTCCCCCTGCCCCGGGACGCGGGCTCGGGCGGGGGAGGAGAACAAGGACCAGCCGCCCTGGGTCTTTCTTCCACCCAACAGTTTTGACTCGGAGCTTTTCTTGGCTCAGCTTTGGGGAGCCGCAGCATTTTGCCTGCCTGGCGTGTCCTCTTAAAAACCCCCAAGCCACTCTCCGGAAGGACAGCATTGCAGTGACGGGTCCCAGAGTGCTTTCTAAGCTAAGCAAGATGACAAATTAGCTGTATAAATGGGATTTTCCCTTCTGGATCGCACACCGCGGGCGTAGACGCGGTATACGTTCAAACGGCGTTCCATGTGAGCAGAAACCCGGATGGAAACTAATATTTGAAGACCAACAGGCGAAATGGTGTCAAACCCAGGGGTTTTCTTTACCCTCCCCTTAAAATCACACGAGCGCCCTTCCAGATCACAAGCCCGGAGCGCAGAGCCCCGGCTGGTGCCCACGCAGGCCGGGTGAGGGGCCAGGGCGCCACCATCCCAACCCTGGCACGTTTGCCCCGCTCAGCTGTAACAACAATAAGTCATATTTTTCAACGTTGAGAATTCTAACCAGTTGGGGATTTATTGTTTCTTTTAATAGATTCTGAAATTGTGGTTTGGAAGGTGGTTCTAAGCGAGAGAGGCTGAGCGGAGCAGGAGGGCAGCACAGAGGCCCCGGGGCATCCTCGAGGGGCCGGGGCGGACAGGCCGGGGCGGGGGTGGGGGAGGTCAGGCTCAGGTGCTGGGGGCCGAGTCTGGCCCCCAGGGTGGCCTGCGTTTCCACTGCTTCATGTGTCTGCTTTTCACTCCGAGCCCAGGGCCAGGAAGCCTGGTCAGAGGCTCGGTCAAGTGCGAGCGAGGAAGAGAGAGCGGGGCTGCCTGCACCCCGGACACGTCCACCCAGCAGGAGGGAGACCTGTGTCAGCATCACACAGAACTGGGGGCTCCACGCTTCGGTCATGGGGTCCCTCGAACCAGGTGGGCCTGCCCCTTATGGCCGGGGGCAGCTGGGTCCCAGAGGAGAAAGCTCCGTTGTGACTTCTTGAGGAGTGCAGCGGCCAGGGCGGGGGACACAGCCGTGGGAGGGGAGCGCCCCAGGGGACGGCTTCCCTTCCTGGGGAGTCCTGGGCCCTGAGTCGGGCCGCTGGGGACTGAGGCTCAGACAGCACGCGGCTGTTTCGCACAGCCCAGGAGAACGTGCTCCCCGCGACAGGGGACTCCCGAGGACCCGTTCACAGGCTGGCCTTCTCCCGCTTGACTACATCCCCGCACGAGCCCGGGCACTCGCGTCTCTAACCCCGATGCTAGCGTGGACGCCAGGCGCGCAGAGAAGCCGCCCCCGGCCTAGACCAGAGGCTGGCGGGGGCTGGGACCACACCCGAGGCTGTGCCAAAGGCAAAGTCCTGAGCTCTATCTTGGGCGGCTGCAGCCCAGGCCACGGGCCCGGGCTGGTGAAGGGGACGCCCCCACCCCATGGTGGCCCTGGGGCCCCCTCGAGTGTGGGAGAGAGCTGGGGTGCCTCCCAGTGGTTCCTGCTGCAGCCCAGCCTCTGCCAGCAGAACACCTGTCTGTGGGGCGTGTTTCGAGTTAAAGGCTGGGCCTTCCCGGTGATTCTCGAGATGCCGTTGTGGTGTTTCCGGTGCTGCCACGGAGGGCAGTGCCGCCTGCACGCGCACCAGGGACCAGAGGCCCCCACCCCCGGCCAGCGCCGCTCACAGCTCACCCCCCACCCTGCGCACCCAGACTGGGCCCCCAGGCACTGGGTGGGGACAGGGAGCAGAGCGTGCTGCCCTCTGGTTGGAGGTCCACAGGGAGGCCCTGTCTTCTTCGTGGGGGGCAAGCCCGGCACCCAGCTCTCTTCTCCCAGCAGGCACGCCACGGGGAGCTTCGGAGAGAGCAAGGAGGCCACTCGCTCACCCCAGGGGAGGGGGGCTCAGGGGGCCCTGTCAGCCCAACAGCCCCACGTGGGAGCCCCCGTCTCCAGCACGTGCCGTCCCGGGCCCCAGGGTGGGAGCCGCCCTCTGTCTGCCCGTCGGCCCCGCTGTTGGCCTGTACGCCATCCCTGCCGTGTTTCCTTTCCACTTCTGGTGGCCCTGACCTTCCTTTCTCCTTGCTCTGCAGTGGGGAGCGTCCTGGGGCAGGAGGCCCAACCTGGACAGAGAGGCAGCTGGGGTCCCTCGGCTCTGGGCTGCAGAGGAGGCTTGGCACCCTCTGTCCCTGAAGGTGGCCCGGGCCGGGTGCCTACCGGAGCCTGGGGTGGCCCTTCCGGCAGCCTCGGTCCTACAGGCTCCCTGACCGGCAGCTGGGGTCCCTGTGTGGAGCACTCCTGACTCAACCAGAAACCGTTGGTCAAACAGCAGCAGGAGACACCTCCCAGGGAGAGCCCGGCCAGCCACGCACGGGAGCCGGGGAGCCGGGGGCCACCCTGAGCGCAGCCTTGCGCCCCCACATCTGCGCTGACCCTTACGCAGCCTGCCTGCGTGCAGAGCCACCGCGTCCCACGAGCCTTGGGCTGAGGGTGGCCAGACCCACTGCCTTTCGTCTGAGGCTCAGACTGGCCCAGGGGGACGGAGGCTCCCAGGAAACCTGCCCGTCGCATGGCCTCGAGGCTCTTCTCTCCACTCTGCGAAGAGTCCCTCGAGGTCTGGGCACAGGCTCAGAAAAGGCTGCCACCTTCCCAGGAGTCCGTGCTCGCAGGGGCACGTGGAGACGGCGTTCACGCCACACAGCCCAGCGAGTTGCTATGCATGACGCCCGGAGCAAGGGAGACGGAACGGGTGGGGGTTGGGGCAGGCGGGACCAGGTCCCCTCTCCCCGCCTCTGTGCCTGGTCCTCGGCCCCCTTCGGGCTGCAGGGCGGCGGCCCAGAAACCCAGCGGTAGGACCGCAGGTGACCAGGAGGAGGCCCCCCACCCCAGTCTCGCGATGCAGAGAGAGGAGGCCGGGACTTTGAGGGAAGGAGTGTCCCCTTGGAGCGGGGCGGTGGGGGGGGGGGGGGCTGATCCAGCAGCTTCTCCCGGCCCGCCCTGTGTAACAGCCCACCTTGGCAGGCAGGCGCCTCGTCTGCTATTCACCCACCGCTGACCTCGGGTGAAAACCCACCGGACGCGCCCCTTCTGGAGCCTCTCGGCCCCGGCCTTCCCCGCCAAGGCTGCTGTTGCTGAAAAACCTCTTTATTTTGCTAGCTGAGCCTCAGCACACGCGTCGCTGGCTGGCGGACCGCTCTCGACACCCCCTCCACACCCCGCCAGAAGTATTAGGTGTGTTTTGATTAAGCATTTTAGCCAAAAAAGGGAGGTTTGACCTCCGGCATTTCACTTCTTTTGCGGGTATCAGTGCCAGGATTGAGCTAAGTGGGGTTGGTCAAAACATCTTTTTTGACTCTTAAAATAAATATCCTCTGTTCTGCAGAAAGCCGGCCCGGAGTAGACACACGCACACAGACATCTCATTCGTTCACAGCTCTGGGGCCCTGGCGCGTCCCCCGAGGGGGGCTGAGCTTTGGGGCCGGTGTCACAAATGCGTGCCAGAAGGCGTCTTTCCCTTCAAACTCCTCTGTTACTAAAGCATCTGAAAACATACTCACTGGGGGGAACCCCAGACGGAGACCCGACCCCGTGGCCCCAAACCAGGAAGAAGCGGACGTAGGCTCCAGCCGGGCCCGTGGCCCTCGAGGACCCTGTGCTCTCATTTACTGCCCTCACACCCTCGACCTTCGAGCCGGCCTCTCCGACCTGTTTCTCTCTTGTTGGCTGCTGACATTCTCCACCCCAGGACGTGCGGCCGGGCCTGGAAGGGGCCAGAAGCTGGATCCCAGGCCCCTCCCCTGGAAGGTGCTGCCTGGGGTGGGGGGCCAGGGCGGTCTGTGCGGGTCACGGCCCAGGGTTGTCCCCAGAGGCCGGGCGAGGGCCCAGGTGGTGGGTGGAGACCCTCCCCATGCTGTCCCCGCACCGAGCCTCCTTCTGACGACCTCTAGCAGGCCAGGGGCTCAGGGTCCCGCTGGAGACACCGACCAGGCAGACAGGTCAAGATGGATGCCGGTGACCCCTTTGAGGTCAGCCGCCGTGGACCCTGTGCGGCCTGCCCTCCTAGGAGGGTTTCTGCCCAGCTGAATGGCACCCTGGAAATGGCCTGAGGAACCGACGGTCAGAACTGACGGGCTTGGGGTGCCCACAGCCTCACGTGTGCGCCCCCCTTTCTGGGAAGATGGATTTTTCAAGGTCAATTCTCTCCCGTAGGTTTCTGTCCGTACGCATCCAAGCCCTATGGGGAGCACCACCCTCCCTGGCGTGCGGCTGCTTTGACATCAGGGCCCCAGAGGCCACGGCAAAGGTGACGTGGGGACGGGATGGCAGGCCCTCCTTCCGGAGTCCCGGGTGGGACGCGCCCCTCGCCTCTCTCCACGACCCTGACTGGCAGAAGCCATCAGGACCTGGCAACACAGAAGGGAAGCCGAGGCCCCGGGAGCTGGCGCGAAGGGCACAGGTCACAGAGCCTCGGAGCAGGGGGCCTGTGTCCAGATCCCGCCTCTGATTCCAGCTTCTCCTCTGGAGAAATGGGATCGGCGGAAAGAGGCTGCGCGGCCTCCCTTCCGACCAGAACCCTCCCGGGAGGGGGTCCCCACGGTGGGCCCACGGCTGGTGGGCTTGAGCAGAGCCGGGTGGTGGCCCGCTGGCCGCCCCGCCGGGGGGCCGGGAAGGGCGGGCTCATCACTGGCGGCCGCCCTGGCTCCCAGCGCAGCTTGCTGGTGTTGACACAGACTCTTGGGCTCTCAACCGGGAGCGGGGGGAGATTTATTTATTTTTTGCATTAAAAAAAAATCGGCTTGGCTGTGACTGAGGTACAGAAATGATTTTTTTTTTTTGAAAGGCGCCTTGGACACTGTTTTCAGCTTTTATGCCTAAACAGATACTTCTCAGTTCTTTCAAGTGAGATCTACCCATGAATGCAGGCTCTCTCTTTACTCCTAAGAAAAATATTTACATAGTCAAGTACGGCACGAGGACGCGAGCTCCTTCAGAGGGCCCACCCCGGAGGCACATGGGTCCCACACCGTTGTTTACATTCCCAGCCCACACCTCCTCCCCGAGGGCATCATCCGCCTGCCGGAGGGGACCCTGCATCCCGGGCTGTGCACCCGAACCCTCCCTGGGAGACCACGCGGCCGTCTGGCAGGACGAAACGGCCCTGGGACGACAGCAGAGTCCTACCTTCCAAACCCTTTCGTGGGCCAAGACAACCTAGCGACTGTGCCTTCAGGGCCCAGGCGAGGAGCCCTTACTGGGACTCAGCCCCAGCCTGCTTTTCCGGGGGGCGCCCAGTCGGGGCGTGGGGCGTTCTCACTCGACCCCCGCGGAGTGTGGCGGGGCCTGCGGCTCTGCTCTGGCCCGCGGTTCCTGGCCGGCGCCGCCTCGCACCGACCCAGAATCTCTGGGCACGGTCGCCTGTTTTCAGACGTGCCGAGAACACGCCGTTCGCTGGCAGCATCCCGTCCTGGGCGCGCCCTCTGCCGGGACCCCCTGGCCTGCCCACGGGCCGTCGGTGCCCGCGCCTCCCTTCCTGCAGAAGGAATGGCTTCCGGCCCTGCGCCCTCTCCTCACCAGCTTCTGTCCAGTCCGGTGCTTCCGGGGCCCCCCGAGGGCAGGACTCCAGAGCCTCATTTCAAAAATGAGCACCTTTTGTCTACGCCACCCCACGAAAGGTGCCTTGGAGGCATTAAAATTGAGTCCAGGATTAGCTCCTTGGGGGCAATGAACAAAACCGCCCCCTCCCCCAGCAACAGCACAGGTGTTAGGAAACGGAAGCCCCTGCCCTTCTGCTGAGAACCAGGGGTGGACGGGGCCCTTCTGGGAGCCGGGAATCTGAGGCCGGAAGTGGTGGGCGGAGGAGGGAGAGGAAGGGAGGGCATGGGAACTGGACACCCCCAGAAAGTGGGAGGGGGCGACCAGGCTTGGAAAGGCCCTGGCGGCTGGTGGTGCGTGTCCTTGGGTGCGAATCTGGCTGGAGGGGAGCAGAGGAGGGAGCAGGGGAGGAAGGAGGGCCTGCAGGGGGAGCCTCATGTCGACCCCCGTCCCTGCATGGCTGCAGTACCCACGCCTGCTCTGAGGAGCACTCAGGGCGTCTTCCCCGTTCACCGCAGGGGGCCTGCCACGCTGGGCTCTGGGCGGCCCAAGCTGGGGACCCGCTGGAGGCTTCCCGGCTGGACCACACTGAGACAGAGGAGGACCCGGTGCTGGCGGGACACAGTAGGACGTGGAACAGGCCTCAGGAAGGGCTGCCGTCTGTGTGCAAGGGAGAAAGAAGCTCAGGGGGGCGGAGTGATCTCCCCGCACATGCACGGTGGGATTTGAGCCGGGGCTGCAAGGATGGAGGTGATGGGGGCCTGTGGGACAGGGCCCCGTGGGAGGGTGGGACGGGGCGAGGAAAGACAGAAGGCAGCGCAGGTGTGGACCGGCCTGGCCTCTGGTCCCAGGTCCCCCAGACAGAGAGCGAGCACCTCAACCATGCATCTTCCTGATAAATGACCCAGAGAAATAGAGGCGACGCCCCCAGCCCGGGTCCCCCACTCCCTTCCACGACCAAAGCCACCTTGTTAACAGCTCAGAGCCCTAGCTGGCCTCAGCGCACACGCTCTCCAAGCAGACGGCAGGTCTGTGGCCCAGAGTCACAGAGTCCCCCCGGGTGACGGGTCCTGCCCCTCACTCCTGCCAGCCGCTGGCCTGGGCAGCAGCCCATCTGGGCATCTCCACGGCCATCTCCCGGGGCTGCGTCGCAGGAGACAAGCCAGCACATCAGTGCCCCCCACCCCCACCCCGGCCTGCCCCAGCTAAGATTTTGCTTTGTCCCCTGCATCTAATGCCATGGGGACCTGGGCAGAGTTTGGGGCAGGCCTCGGGCTGACCACCTCCCCTGGGTGCTGCAGTGTTTGCGGGGAGTCCCTCTCTCCCTGGACGACCCCCCCCAACAAAACCCCCCCCCGTTCCAGAGATGAGAGAGCACAGGTTACCCCCAGCTCAGTGCATCCTGACCTCCGGAGCACTTGGGCCTTTCCGACCAAGGCTTTGAATTCCCCATGAGGCCAAAGACAGGGCTCCCCCCAGATGGGACGCCGGCAGTACCCGGGGCAGCTCCTGATCTCGGGCCCCACCCCACAGACACTGCTCAGCGTGGATCGGGACGGGACTCCGGGGTCCTGTACCGCAGGGCCCCCCACCCAGCTTTCCTGGCTGTGGTCTCTGCTGGGCTGAGCTCTGGGCACAGAGAGGACAGGCTGGTGGCACAGACCAGTGAGGGGTGCTGACCCTGCCGACCAGGAGGGACAAGGCCTCTGGTCCCACACGAATGTCAGGTTCTGAGCCCCTTCTCTGGCAGGCTGTGAGCTGAGGGCCAGGCCCTTGTCCCAAGGAGACGTGTGCCCAGCACCACACCTGGCCCCTGGCGGGCGGCTTCCTCCTCCTGCTCCCACAAGATTGATGTCCCCAGAGGAAGGGCATGTAAATCATGAGAGCCGGGGGCGCACGGCCCTTCCAATCAAGGACTCATGACAAGCCATAACTTTCGCCGTCAGAAAGGGGAGCTCTGGTGCGTCCAGGAGCCTTGCAATAGCCAAGTGCAGGAATTGGACATGCATGCCCTGGAAATGGGGAGAAAGTTCCGCAGGCTGCTGGTTCCTGGAGCTGGCGCCCAGGTTTCCTTCTGAGTGTGTGGGTCCAAGAGGAGAAAAGCCATGAGCTGGAAGGAGCCGTGTGGATTTGGGAGGCTCCAGACCCTGCAGAAGGGGCCAGTGGGGCTGATGGAGGGGCCCGCACACCCCTGTGCTGTGGAGAGCGGGTGGCTCAGTGGGCCCCCGGTGGCCTCGCTCACTGTCCTCTGCTGCTCCGAATGTTTCCCAGCCCCTCTGAGCGCACACAGAAGGGAACGTGTGTGTCTCACGATCTCCCGAACTTGCTGGCCCGTCTGCCTGCTCCCCGCTGTATCAGATGGGTGCTGAGGCCAAGGGCAGGGTCTGAGGACCCGGTGTGGTTGTGCCGGAGCAGAAACAGCTGCAGAATCCAGACTGAGTGACAGAGGTGAGCAGGTGAGTGGGTACGGGGCCCCTCGGGGAGGGTTCACCGGGACGCTGTCCTGGACACGCTCCTCCAGGACTAACCCCACAGTGAGCGGGGGATGGCCCAGGTCATCCCCGCTGCAGGGGCCCGGACCCCAGGGCAATCTCTGTGATCTCAGGGGTCGGGGTGGCTCTGTGGCTGCCTAGAAGCTGAGGTGTGTAGGAGCCGGCATCTCACCTTGCGAGGCTGGGCACCTGGGCAGGTCCCTGGGTATCAGACATCAAGGTCCGAGGGGCACAGCCCTTTTGATGTCTTTTGTCTGACTGGAGGACAGGATGGGGACCCCAAGGGGTCTGAGCCACCCCGGGCTGGGGACGTCCTCCTGGGCCCTGATTCCAGGAGGCCAGCCTCTCCATGCATGTCAGCCCAGGACGCAGGGGGACCGGCGTCCATTGCCCGGGACTGCCTGGGGCAGAGCACCAAAAGGCCACCGTCCCAGGAGACCCCCAGTTTGGTCACTCTGCAGGAGGAAAGGCAGCAAGGCTTGACCCACAGGAGGCCCCCCTCCCAGAAGGCGGGTATGTGTTAGGGATAAGGCCCCTAAAGAGAACACCCACACAACAGTCACACACAGGCCTAGGTTCCAAGCGCCCGGTCACTCTGGGAGTCCGACACGCCCCCGGGGACACTGAGATAAACTAACGCAAATGCCTAATGGAAGCATTTGCAAGAGCTTCAAAGAGCTGAGGGCCCTGGGCTCTGCCAAGACAAATAAAGGGGGTGGGGGCCTGACAGGTGCCTGTCCCCATTCTTTGGCAGCCACTCAGACACTTAACATATCCTCGCCAGATATTCTAGAATGTTCTTTCATGTTCCGAGAGCCTGGTGTCCCTGGGCAGCTGAGAACACTGCTTGTCCGTCATGAGTGTCAGCCGCATACAGAGTACACCTTGGCTTTGGCGCTCATTTCTCCATCTCCTTAAATCAACACTCAGCTCTGTGGACAGCAAACCAGAGGTGGCTGTCCCAACAGGTCTGAAAAACTTGTCCTCTGAGGCTCCCGTGGGCCGGCCTCGCCTGGCTCCCAAAAGCACTGGCTGAGAGCTCTGTGCGTGTCTGCAGTGAGCTGGGTGCCGGCACCTGCCATCTGGCCCAGGGAACGGGTGGGGCTGGGCTGGACGCTTCTATGATGGCCGGTCCAGGAAGCTGCCTCGGGGACCCCAGGGCAGCCCTCCCCCCCCAGGGATTTGGCACCTCGGTGTCTCCCAAAGGGGAAGATAAATCATGGGGTCAATGGTTGGTTCTATATGCACATTTGTCTTTTATTCTCAACCCTCTTTAGTTATAGAAATAGCCTGGGCATTGACAGACTCATATTAATGCACTTCAACTTGACCCTGCCTATTGATAATGTGGTTGTTAAGAGAATCCTTAATAATCATAAGTGAGTAAGAAGTAAGAGGGGGTCATAGATCTCCAGGTGATGGCTGCCCTGAGACACGAGCTGGGAAGCCCCAAGGTCCACGGGGCTGGGCCGGGCCGATGCTGAACTTGCCCCTCCCCCAGGGGACCCCCCCCCCCCAGCACTCAGGCTCCTCATGGGCTAGGAGTTCCCATCCCTCTTTGTTGGGGTTTGGGGTAGCGTTTAATCATCGGAAGGTGGGAGACTGAGGACCACCCCTCCACATTTCAAAGCAGAATTGAATTTTAATTCCCATAAAAATGGCAGGCGGCGCTTCCTGGGGATCGAGGAAGGACGGAGCACGAACTCACAGCCACTGCTTGTCACCCTCCCCTTGGGGCAGTGACATGGCAGACAGAAGGCCTCTCCCCCATCAAATTCTGGCCTCATGTCCTTGCCGCTTAATGATTCCATCTATTCAGGCAGCAAATACCCTCTCTCACCGCGGGGTTCCGCACCCCTGCAGGGCAGTGAACCTGAAGACAGCAGCCTCCACTCCTGACCGTAAGGAAACAGCAGTGACCGGAGTACCCGGCTGGCTGCACATTAGGTGGCAGCGTGCGGCCTGCCTTCCACCCCGGGGATCCTCTCGGGGTCCCCACCGGCCCCGGCGCCCGGCTGACAAGTAGCAGACCTGAGATCCGGGCCAGGCCGTGCTCTGAGCCGCTGGGTCACGGCGGCCTCAGCAGGACGGGCTCCGTTTGGAGACCTGGTAGGGGGCTGGCGGGGGGGGGCGTGTGTGACGCAAAGGAGCTGGACTTTCTCTCCCACGAAGAATGTTTCCGATCCGCGGGGAGGAGGCCGCGCGGCAGAGCGCCGAGTGCCCGGGGTTCCGTCACAGCTGCCGGAGACCACCGTGCGTGGGGGGCGGGGGGAGGCAGAGGGCCGCCGGACGAGACCGCACACGTCCCTAATGGGACCCAATTACAGCGACAGCTGTGTGGGGGACCTCCGCGCTGATCCGCTGTGAAAAATGGGCAGCGCTCGGAATCCAGCGGAATCCTCGGGAATGCCCCCGAGGCCGGGAAGCCCTCGGCCAGGTCTGCTGGGGGGGCGGGGGGGGCAGGCGGAACCAGCAAGGCTCCAGCCTCCCAGCCTCCTGCATTTCCAGCTCAGGGCCGGGCGCCTCAGAGGTGCTCACGGCAAATCTTGGAAGACTTCCTTCCTGCACTGGGGCCTTCAAGGGCTTCCGGCTAACCTGGAGCATCAGCTCTACCCTCTCCCTGCTGGCGCCTTCTCAGCGCAGGATGAGGCCGGGGGTGGGGGGGACAAAGAACCCGGGCGCAGAGCCAGTTCTTCCACTCGGGGCCCCGCAGAGCATCTCAGCGCCCGTGAGCCCCTGCCAACCGAACAGCTCCATCCCTCTCATCTGTAAAATGGGTACAAGCACACAGGAGGGTGGCGTCCATGCTGTCCGCGGCAGCCCCAGGGACGAAAACCACGCACACGGCCATGGGGCCCAGCCAGTCGTCCTTTACTTCCCGACCCGAACGCGAGCCCGGCTCACCGCACAGTCCTCCCGCGGTAACCTGCTGCAGGTGCTCCAGGGCAGACATGCCACCTTCCCAGGGGGCCTTGGCCTGTTCCGGGAGGGCCTGCGAGCTCGGTTACGCTTTTAGAGGTTGTAAAAGTAAACACAGGAGAGCATAGGACAGAGACCGCATGTGGCGCAAACCGCCTGGAGGGTTTACGTCTGGCCCTTTACAGGAGAAGCGTGTCGACCCTGGCAGACGCGGCTTCCCAGAGGACGGACAGAGGAGCTCTCCTGTCCAGCTGCAAGCCGCAGATGCAGGCACAGGGCTTCCTGAACATTCTGTGGGAACGAGAGGCTTGCACGGACGGAGACCACCCTCCCGTCCCACGGCCGCCGACGGCCAGCAGCCGAGGCAGGGCCCCACGCGGAAGAAACGCCGTACTTTGGCCACTTCGGATGCCCCAGGTCTGTGGCCACCACAAGGGGACCCTCCAGGCAGGTGGGAGAGGGGTGGCCAGCGAGCCGGGCAGGCAGAGTTCCCAAGAACACCTGATCCTGCCGACAGCTGCGGCCGCGCGGCCCGGGGACCGCGGGGAGCACATTCTCAGCTGTAGCCTCCCACCAGGGAAAGTCGGTGTGAAATCGGACGCAGCCTCAGGCTGCTCCGTTCGTTTTCCTTTTTCCTTCTTTGTGTCCCGGCCCGTCTCCCGACAGGAGAGGCTCCCAGGGTTGGCGTGAAGGGAGGCTCTTGCCGCCACGTGGAGTTTCTCCTCGGGGCTCCCCTCGGGGCTCCCCTCGGTGTTCGGCCTCTCCTGGAAGGGGGTGTCGTCCCTTCCGGGGGCAGGGGCGCATCCTCACCCGTGGACGCCTCGGGGGGTCCTCGTGCCATCTGGGGATCTGGAGGGCTGTCAAAACTGCCTCCGGAGAGTGGCCTTGAAACTGCCTTCCCGAGAGTGCCTGGAACACCAGGAACCACACAGCTACGGGTGTTGGTCAGGCAGCTGTCTGTGTGGAGACCCTCAGCGATGGAGCTCAGGACCCCAAACTGTCCTCTGGCAATTTCACTTTATGATGATGTGGGGGGGGGACCCGGGGGCCCAGACAGCAGCCTGTCCTGCCTTAGCCACAGCCACCCTCACAGGTCCCTGCAGTGTGAGGACCAGCGAGACCCAGAGGCCAAAGCCCGTTTGTCCTCCTGACCCCCGTGCACAGTGCAGTCTCCCCTCCCCCCCCCCGCGTCACCTCGCCCTGCTCCTGGACGGTGGCCGCAGCGCGGGCCCTGGGGCCCTGTCACTGTCTGAGGAAGAGAGGAACCCGCCTGGGTTCCGAGAACCGGGTCTGAACCCCACCGCTGTCCGGGGGGCCTGCGTCCAGGAAAAGTGTGTGCACCTCCCTCCTTCCTGTCCGCAGGCCTGGTTTCCCTGCAGCTGGAATGAGCCACTGACGTCACAGACCCTGGAGGTCACAGACCCTGGAGATCACAGACCCTGGAGGCATCTGGAGGGAGAGCACCCCGATTAGCTCGGAGATCACGGCAAGAGCCGCCTAGATGGGATTCCTGCAGCCCAGCAGCGCCAACGGGGGTGGAGGTGGGCCTGGATGTTCGTGTGTGCGCCCGTCGGTTTGATGTGACGAGGTCACCGTTGGTCTGTGGGGTGCACTCAGGAAGGCGACCTCCATTAGCTCAGGAGGGACAGTGGAGCACAGGGAGCATGTGGCTCCCTGGGCCATGGTGGGGGGGGGCATGTGGCTCCCCGGGCCATCGGCGGGGGGAGCATGAGGCTCCCTGGGCCACCGGCGGGGGGAGCATGAGGCTCTCTGGGCCATCGGCGGGGGGCATGCGAAGACGGCTGCGCACGGGCAGGCCACGTACATCTGTCCCCTCGAGGGTCCCCGGAGCGGCCGGCGGGCCATCTGCTTCCTGGGAAGCCGGTCCACGCAGCCCGTGCAGGGGGAAAAAAGAGCCTCGGCACAACATCGGCCGCCTTTTCAGAAATGTTCTTGGACACAGTTGGGTTTTTAAAACTCTATTCTTGGAGCTGGGGGTTTTGGTCGACGGCACACTTTATCCATTCTTTCCGAAGACAAGAGAAAAGAGAGCGGAGGTCTGCCCGGAGGGGGAGCCCCACAGGGGTCTGTGAAAGCACTGCCGGCATGACCCCCGCCCCAAGAGAGAGAACAGGGGGAGAGAGGGAGCAGCTGTGCGCCCGGAGACCCCCATGCGGCAGAGCCCCGGGGGGCTGGGGGGAAACAGACGGAGGCCTGACAGGTAGACGTTGCGGGATGGCGCTCCAGGCGGGCAGACCCCTGGATAAAGACGCCGCGGTTCGCTAGGACTCCCGGCGGCCTCTACTTGACCTGCCATTCTCTCCCCAGACCGGCGTCTGCTTCTGAGCCCCTGGGAAGGGGGAGCAAGACAAGACCCCCGTTCTGGTTGACGTTTGGCCTGGACTCTTGCCTCGGCTTGGCTGTGACCCCTCTTCCCTGGGGACTAGCACGGCTTCCCTCTCGCCCACAGAAATGGACACCAGGGAGATGCAAAAAGTCCCTTCTCCTCTGACCTCCAGTTTGGGGTCTTGTGTTTGGCCTCACGGTCTTCATGAGGCACATTCACGTCCTTAACGAGCACAGTTGACCCTTGAAAAACACAGGGTTGGGGGCCTGGGAGGCTCAGTCGGCTAAGCGTCCAACTTTGGCTCAGGTCATGGGCTCGTGGGTTTGAGCCCTGCGTCGGGTTCTGTGCTGACAGCTCAGAGCCTGGAGCTGCTTCCAATTCTGTGTCTCCCTCTCTCTGCCCCTCCCCTGCTCACGCTCTGTTTCTCTCTGTATCAATAATAAATAAACATAAAAAAATTAAAAAAAAAACCACAGGGTTTAGGAGCACCGACCCCTCGAAAATCTGAGTATAACTTTCGAGTCCTCCCCAAACTTAACTAACGGCCTGTTGTTGACGGAGGCCCTGCGCAGTCGCTGAAACGGCTCATTCACAGAGGGCTCGCGCGGGTAGCAAGCCCTGCACTCTTACGACAGGGTCCGCCGGAGGAAAGAAAACAATACCAAGAAAATCATAAGGAAGAGGAAAGACGGTAACGACTGCACTGAATGAGAAGAAACCTGGGTATCTGCGGGCCCGCCAGGTCCAGCCCCGGTGGTTCGAGGGTCGCCGTCAGCGGGGGCGGCTCGGGGTGTGCAGGTTAAAGCAGAAGACTTTGGGGTCCCGTCCCTACCACATACTTGAGGCGTTTTGTTTCCGAAAGCAAACATTCGTGGGCGTTCATGGGTTTTCTCCCCTTCCCTGGAAACTCTGTGCTTCCGAACCCCAGGGAGGTGCGTGTGGCCGTGGACAGGGCCCCCGGCTCGGCTCACAGGAGGGACATCTCTGCAGATGGAACCAGCATTGCCAGCACGGGGGTGGCCTCCTGCCAGCGCAGGGATTTGCCACCGCCCTTCACCGAGGTGCTCCCAGAGCCGGGCCCGGAGTCTGGTTTCCAGGGTCCAATTTTGGGCCCACGGGTCCTGCTCTCCTTTTGGCTGTTCGAGCGAGCGGCAGGCCCGGTCACGGTCCGTCCCCAAGCTCTGCGCTGTCACAGTCCTGCCTCTCCGAGCACCTCTGCTCAGCGGCTCACGCCTGAGAGACACCACAATCTTTTTACCCAATTTTCCAGCTGAGTTGACTGGGGCCGGCGAAGGTCAAGGAGCTGGCCCGGGGTCACTGAGTAAAACAGCCAAGCCTCTGGCCTCAGGACAAGGACGCGGGACTCTGGTTCCCATTCCTGACCGCTTAACCAGAGGCTCCTTCATAAATAATGGAAATAACAGGGCTTTGCTCTGTCTCTAGCAGACCGACCGTGCAGGCAGCCACCGGGGCTGTGGTCAGCGTGCACGGCCGAGCCCTCGCGGGGCTGCAGGCCTTACGGCCCCATGGGGTCCCTCGAAGGAATTTGTCACCGGCGTCCAAAGACCCGGAGAGGCCGACGGTCGGTCGGTCGGTCGGTCGGCCGGCCGGCACAGGGACCGTGGCTGATTACTCATCACTGACAGTTATTAGCCTTATTAAACGTATGAATTGCCTCTTTCATACGACGTCCCTATCCTTAAAGTGCCTTATTAACTAACATTAACCAATCCAATTAGCAAAAGACACTGTATTCGTGTAATTAGTAATTTGAGGCTTTGTTCCGTCTTGGTCCTACAGAGAAAGGCACCGGCCTATGATTGGAGCGGCACCACACCACGAAGTGAAGTGCTCACAGATCAGCAGGGGACACGCTCGTCCTGGGGTCCCGTCGGGGACCCGGCTCCGCGTGGGTGCTGCGGTTCACGTGCGTGGCGTTCGAGAGCCCCCGAGCTCCTCCTTGCCGTTGGCACGGCCTGCTTCATCAGGAGGAGAAATGTTTATTTTTATTATAAACTGAGAGGCCAAGCAGCGAGGAACCTGGTTCTTAAACACTCCGAGCCCAATTCTGCGGAAAATCAAAAAATCCAACTTTTGAGTATTGATTGCAAGTTTTTTTTTCTAATCGGACGCCAAGAGGAACATTGTGGGGAAAGATGTCTCAGGGCGGCGCTTCTCCAGGCAGCATTTCTGTTTACGTCTCTGCGCGAGCAGTTAGGTTTCGGAGACACGAAGACGCCTCCGCGGGCCCAGATGTTCTAGATAAGAGGTCCGTGCACAGCACATTCAACCCCAGAGCCGGCTGCGGTCCCGTCGGAATGATGGGGCTGCGGGACGTCCACCAAGAGAGCCCGTGTTGGAAACGACCCCAGCACGACGTGCCGGGGGCCCTTCCGCTCTGCCCGCGGTGCCCCAGTCCTCCTGGCTCATACAGCCGCGGAGCGTGCTCTGTGAGTCTGATCAGCAAAACCAAATGGCTCTTGTTTTATTTGTACGTATTTTGTTTATCAGGAGGCTCAGCAAACTCGTAACCAGAGGGTTCCCGGAAGACCCCTGCCAGCCATCCCCGGTTCTGGACGGGAAGGAAGGTGGTCTTGCCCAGGTTCCTGGTGCCCGAGCCGCCTGAAGGAGGCAGCTGGTGTTTCACAACGCGTCCTTGAACCTGCCCACCTGCCTGGCATTGTCCCCACGCGCCGGCCACGCCCTGGCCTGGAAGGGGCCGCCGCAGGGGTCCACCAGGGTGCTGCGGGTATCACCCTGCAGCGTGGATGCGGGAAAACCGCCCCCACCGAATAGGCTCAGTCCCTCCAGAGGGACAGAGGGTGGCCCTTGACCTTGAGCGTCGCTGTTCCTGACGCTTGTCCGTGCTCAGGAGCCTGTCCTTGGCCATCAGACACTTCTGGGCGTGGGGCTGGGCTTCCCACCTTGAATCCAGATGTTTGGGCCGCGTCGCTGACTTCATTCCAACGCCCATTTTAGACGGAGACTTTTTTCTCCTCCTTCAAGTCGGAGTCTCACTGGGTGTTTTTTTTTGTGTGTGTGGTTTTTTTTTTTTTTCCGTTCCGTGTCAAAAGAAAGTTAAGATCTGTGAGTCGGGAAGCATCATCTCTTTCCCGAGTCTCCCTGTGCGTGCGCGCGCCTGTCCGCTGGGGCAGACGGGGCGGAGCCCGCGCGGCGCTCACGGAAGGCAGGACGGACGAGGAGACCTGGCTGCAAACATTTCAGAAACCTCTTCAAAATATTTTGGTTTGTCAAAATCCAAACCACCGCTTGCCAGGCACTTTTCCCGCTAGTGTTTGAGCCCGCGGGTATTTTAAAGGAAATGAAATCCGTGTGTTTCTGATTTATTTATACTTAACTCATCAAAATGCTGTTTTAAAGAGCTATTTTGTGTCCAAAATGCCCTTTCTGCCTTTTTCCCTTCCAAACTAAAAGCCATATTTTGCCAAGTGTATGTGACCTTAAACGTTAACATTTTTCAAGGCTTTTTGGAAAATCAGGTTCACCAAGCCCACACAGACCTGCGAGGGAACTAAGTGTCCCCCCCGCGCACGCTCCCCCCCCCGCCCCGGGAAACCCAGTGACCGGCTGCGGAAGCAATGCCCTTTGGCCTTACCGGCTTTTCGCTCCGACCCAGAGCACCCACCCTGAGCCCGGAGCCCCCGAGATGCCGTCCCCGATGGGAAGGAGCAAATTTTCCAGAGACAAGAATCTCCGGTTCGTGATTTTACAGTCTCTCCCCCGGCGTTCTTGCTGGGCCAGCTCAAGGTCACGTCGAGGCGGACCCCGCTTGCCCCAGCCGTAGGCTTCGCTCGTCTGCCTCGTGGTCCCCCGGGGACTGGCTCGTGCAGGTGTTAGGTGAGGGAACGCAGGGTGGGTGTGCGCTCTGCGCCCCAGACAAGGGCGGGTGCAGGTGGGGAGGGGGACCACCGAGGGCCACGTGCAGCCTGGGGCACTCGGGAAAGGGGCAGGCGGAGGCCCCCACAGGGATAAAGAAATGGAGTCTTGGCAACACCACTGCCTGACCTATAACGCGGGGACTCGAGCGGTATGTTTGGGGTGTTATATTTATTTCTACCTGATTTCATGCAATGGAGTTCAATTATGAATTTGATTGCTTTTTTTGGCGCACAATATAAAATCCTTTATCCTTCTAGCATTTAATTGTGTTCCCTGGCAGATTTGGTATTCATCATGGCCCCGCTGTCCCCAGCCCCAGAGATAAACCATCCGAGGGGCCATAAATGTCCAGTCTGATTATTGATGCTTTCAGGGAAATTGATTATCTATTTGAGGGGCAGAGCCGGCTGATGTATTGCTGCCTCTCTCCCTGACACGAGAGCTTCCCCGAAAGACAAATCCCTTGATTGGTGAATTGGAGAAATGGATTTTCTATTATATTTTAAATTTTCGAAAGTGATACCGTTTATCTTAATATTTGTGAAGGGGGACGGGGTTGTAAGTCTGGCATTCTCTCTCATCTATTCACGGCTGGGAAAGCGACGAGAGAGGGACCGTGGGGCCGCGAGGCCGGGGTCGGCTCCTTATTCCGGTCACCCGTCGGCGGCCGAGGCCACGACTGAGCGCGCCGGGCGGCCGGCCCGTGCGACACTCCGCACCAGGTCTGTGATTTACTGAGAAATTTGTTCCCGAGGTTGTGATTATTAGAAAGTGCTCCAAATATTCAAGTGGATGAGCATTTCTCTGCAACCCGAGAGAGGAAAAGCGAGCGTTGGAGGAGTTCAATTTGATCTAAAGGAAAAAAACAAAACCCAAGCAATTTTACCCTAGATTTAATACCGAGAACCTTGATGGCCGAAAGGTCTCTGTCCCCTTTGTCACTGTTTAAAACAAAGTGTGTGGTGCCGGCAGGGCTGTGGGGGAAGTGACACCCCACGGGGCCGGGATGGAGCGGGGACAAAGGGTGGACTTCGGCTCATCAGCGCCTCTTGTATCAGAAGATAAGAGCCGCTGGGGCCCAGGCAGTGTTTGCTCACCGCGAGGATCGATACCTCTCCGTAATGTGCGCGATTAGCTCTACCCGGCTACAGCCAGGTGATAATTCCCTAACTGGAGAAAGAGGCCTTTCTTTGGGCGGCGGGGGAGGCAGGGAGAGTTATCTGGGCCTCCCCCCCCCCCCCCCCGCCTGCTCACTCCCAAGACACGGCCCGGGGCTGGTGGTCCCAGGCGGCCGCCTGGCGCATGCCCGATCCCGGGAGCCCCTGGGGCTGTGGCTTCCGTGGCCCGCCCGTCCACCCGTTCGTCCAGATACGCCCCCCAAGCTGAGAGCGGGCCCTCCCGGGCTGCCGTGGCCGGGCGAGCCGGCTGCACGCTTTCTCCCGTCCCCTTGGGAGGCAAAATGCAAAAACTTCGTGGTGTGGTGACCATCAGCCAAGGGACGGCAGGCGGGTGCAGAAAAGACAGGGAAGGGAGTGTGGCCACGGTGCCGTGGGTGGGGGCTCTGGCTCCCGCCCCCGCCTCTGAAACACACGGGGGCCCCGAAAAATGCCGACGTGCCCGCCGCCGGTCACGGGTTCGGGCAGGGCCCGGCTTCAGTGTTGGCGGAGCCTCCAGGTGAGCCGGAGGACAGCCTGCGCGGACAGCAGGCCCCGCCCTGCCCGGGAGCCGGGAGCAAGGCCTACTTGCTGGGGCTCGAATGTGCCAGAACTATCCACGGGCACAACCCGGCCGGTGCCACCACCCGAGGCCCAGCAAGGACGAGCGACTGTTGACAGAGAGCCGATGTGGGGGCGCGGGGGGAGGGGGGGGACGCCTGTCCTCAGGAAGGAGAGGAGCCCAGGGAAGCATGTCTCCGGGCCGGTGTTCCGGGCAGGGGCCGGCAGACCTGGGGCAGGTAGGTCTCTTCCTCTGGCCATTTGCTCTGTTGGGGGATGGGCCCAATGGGACCCGAGCTCAAGGTCACGGCTCGCACCCCTGATGCCCAGCCCTGTGAGTGCACCTGAGACGGCCCTCCCTTCCCCTCCCACGGGGCCAGCGCCGGGTCTGCGGGCCTCTGTCGGGGAGCGGTGCACGTTCTGAGGGCCAGGGAGCAGGAGCGTGACGAGCCGGCTTCCAGAGGCTTCTCCTGCCACATCTAGCCTCTCGGGCACTTCCTGAACCTTCTTCACAGCAAGCCAACTCTGGGGGCTCCAGGTCCTGGGACTCTGAGAGGAGAGTGAATTTATGTGTGCACGCCTGCTCACACGAGTGTGTGTGCCTGAGGGTGCATGCATTCTGTGCGCACAAGCGCCTATGTCCACGCAGGTGTGTATCCACGCTGGGTGTGGGTGCGTGTGTGCATCCATGCCAGTGTGTGCGTCCACACGTTTATGTGTGTCCATGCTGGGTGGGCGTGCGTGTGTGTGTCCACGTGGGTGTGTGTACATGTGTGTCCATGTGGGTGGGTGTGTCCACGCTGGGTGTGCATGAGTATGTGTGTCCACGCAGGTGTGTGCGTCCATGCGGGTGTGTGTGCGTGTGTGCTCGTGTGCACGCACGTGCGTGTGTCCCCGTGCACGGGCTCTGCAGGAAGGGGCAGAGCCGAGCACCTCTGTGCCTCGGAAACGGTGCTGTGAGCTTTGCACGTTGGAGGCCAGACTTTTCCGTGACTGATGGCCTGGCACTAACTTGTTCTTGCCGTAGAAGAGGTCCGCCTGGGACAAAGGTTCACCAGCACGTACTTCTTCCTTGTTCGCACAGACACAACACGCCCGGGCACGTCTTCGCATCTTGTTCAGAAGGTCCCACATTCGTGGTCCCGGTTGATCGTCTCCCTTACGCTTGGAGGCAGATGCTCAGAGAGGCCGAGTGACTTGTCTGAGGCCACGGCACACCAGAGCCTGGAGGGTCCGAGTCCACGCCTCTGTTTCCCTAGTCCTGAGGCCGTTTCCTTACAGAGCAGCGTGGTGGAGGCGGTGGGGCCGGAAATTTCTCCAGGGTCTCCTTCCGAGCCAGAGTTTTGAGTGGTGGGTCCAACGCAGACGTCAGCTGCGGCTGGTGGGGCTCCAGGGCTGGGCCCGGCCTGATGGTCACAGTCCGTCACCTAACTGCCCCTGCTGGGCTGGGAGATGGTGCTCGTCCCCAGATGTGGTCTGCCTGACTTGACCGTGCATGGCGAGTGTCCTGGCACTGAGTGCCGACAGGCTGATGGGAACCGGCTTTGCTGGGAGGTGACGGTCATCCCGAGCTGGCTGCCTGTCCCTCAGAGAGCAGAGCAAGGCCCCTCCCCACGAAGGTGGCATCTTGGCCCGTTGCCTCCACGCTGCCTCTGTCTTGGCGTTGCCATTTGCCTGGCCTTCACGGAGCTCCTTCCTTCACCAGCGTCACAGAGCTCCCTTGGTCCTGGACACCCCGGGGGCCACAGGCAGCCTCCTTGCCTGGCACGGACAAGAACCGCCTCCGAGGCCCCTTCTAGAGCATTCTGGAAGTCACCTTTGCCTCTCAGGGGGCAGAGAACCAGCCCAGGTGGGCAGCAGGACCCCAGCACGGTGGGGCCGGGTGCTCTGAGGCCCGGGCCCCGGTCCCTGTAGCTGATCCCAGCTCGCTCAGCCCCACTGCTGCTCGCTGAGCTGTTCCAGGCCCTGTGCGACCGACCTGGTCTACCACCCGCCAAGCTGACCAGAGGCCAAGGTCACAGAGGACGCCCACAGGTGCACCTGGGCTGGGTCAGAGCGCGGCCTCGGCGAAGGCTGCCTGCGGCTCCACGGCCCCGGGGACACTTCTGGGAAGAGGCCCCGCGTGAACGGGCTGGGCGAGTGACAGACACGTGGAGGAGGGCCCTGCAGATGGGAAGCCAGCGTGGGCCGAGCTCAGGGAACGCGCTCTCCTCCCCGGCTCCTGTGGGCACGTAATGAATGTCTGTTCGAAATGAGGCTCCTGTCTGGAGATGTAGGCAAACGTGGCCTCCAAAAGCTACCCGGGGGCTTTTATTGTCTGAGGTTACGTGGTCAATGGTTTTCAAGAGACGTTCATTATTACCTCCGCACCAAACATCTGTGGCCAGCGCACTGCCTCCCTGTTTCCCCAAGGAGCCCCCGTCAGCTGGATCCTTATTCTATACTGACCCTGCGGATCCCGAGGTCCTTCAGCCCGGAGGAGACCTGGCTTTTCTGGGAGAGCCACCGAAGGCTCGCCCACAGTGGGGAGATGGTCCCCCCGACACGCGCACGCGCACTCACGTCACCTGTCCACGGTGCCGGGCGGTAACGGGCCCTGGCGGTTGGTTATGGTTGCCTTGAAAAGCAATGTCAGAGCTGGCCCTCCCCTGGACCTGTTCAGTTATTAACTCCCACAGGACATTATCTTGAACCGAATCTCCTGGGTGCAAAGCTGTGGCCGGGCTCGGGGAGAATTTTATCGTCCTGTTCCTGAACACTGCAGACAGCCCTGGGTAATCATTAACCCGGCCTCTGCCTCTCTCCGTTCCCCAAAGATGATCCTGCCTCTACCAAAGGCACGCCAGCCCCTGCCCTGTCCTCCCACGCTCGGACCCCTTCCCCCGCCCCAGCTCCGAGGGGAAAGAAAGAGAAAGCAGGTCCTCCGGGAGCTGGCACGGCAGACAATGTGTGTCTTGTGTGAGTAATTTAGCACTGTGGCCAGTCAATCTGGTTTCTGGGCCCGCTGCCCTGACCCTCTTTAGAGAGGCCCGCTCTCGCCGGCACAGTGTGAAACATTTTCTTTCACTGCACTGACACTCTGCAGATTGAGACGTCAGCCTGGCCCGACTGCAGCAAATTAGCAATTTTTCTTTTGCTAATTGGAAATAAAAATGTTTGCCGAGGGAGCCGTTTGTCGGCATGCGGTTTTTGGTTTCTGAGCACCGGGAGGCTGCGTCGAAAATGCATCCCGAGGCGCTACCCACCCTGGGGTGCCCCTCGCCACAAATTCTAAGGGGCTTCATGGTGGCAGTGCGCCGGGCACGCCCCTCCCTCGCGGCCTCCCTCGAGTCCCGGACCCCTCCTCTGGGAGAGCGGTCTTCAGAGCCACCGTGCACCTTCAGGAAGCCACCAGGATGGGGCAGGTGGCAAAACTGTCTGGGACGAGCCAGTGAGACAGGGAGGAGGTCAGCAGAAGCTCGGGGGTTAATGGCCGAGGGCAGCCCACACCTTTGCGAAGCACAGAACGGTCTGGAAAAAGCCAGCTGGGCTAGCTGGATTCTGAATTTGTGTGTGTGGGGGGGTCACCCGCCCCTGCCCCTGCCCCGCGCACCCTGGGGGGGACTTCCTCCGGCCTCAAGGCAGCTCCTGGTTTCAGCCAACCCCCCTTCCAAGGGTGAGAAAGACCCCCGCGCCTGGATGCGGGGCGGGGAGGGAACGCAGCGTTCTCTGCTGATTGGAACAAAGGGGAACCACGTGGAAGGCCAGAGCGTCCCTCCCCGAGGAAAGTGGGCCAGGACCTTTAGAGGCAGTGCAGTGGTTTGGAAATCTGCTTGTAAATAGGCCCGCGCACACCCACCTGTGCCCGCGAGAGCGTGAGTGTGTGGCGTTGACCGCGGCCGGGCCCTGTGCTCCTCCGTGGCCTGGGCTCCCCCTGGGGACGCCCGGGGTCTCTCAGGAGCCGGGCCAGCGCGGAAAGGGTTACCCTGCTCCCCCTCCCTGCTTTTCTGATAAAGCATTTGACAGCCCTGCCTAATAATTCTTTCTGCTGGGTTTTTTTTTTCTTGATGTCTTTATGTGAATATGAAGCGGGAATGAAAGGCTTTGGGGGACCCCCACGAGAGAGGAAAAGTATGAACCAGGGAGGAAGAAAGCGTGTGCTGTAGGCTCCCTGCCGAGAGCCAGGCATCTCCTTTGGCGTCCACGACTTGGCTTTAGAGGCCCTTTGTAAGTGGAAACGAGTCTTCTTCCCCCGCTGTGACAATAGGTGTTTTGTCGGAGGGGCCAGGGTGGGGGGGCCCGCAGCGGCAAGGGGCTAGCCCCCGGGGCCTGCAGATGTTGGACCAGGGGATGATTTATTGCTCTAGTGTCCTCGGTGGCATTTGGCCACCTTCCCAGACCCGAACATCGGTGGCAGAGGAGGGAGGGAGGGAGGGGGGAGGGACAGGGCTGTGTCGCTGAGGGGCCCCGACACCTTGTGTGGGGGAACGGTGCTGGGGGCAGGGCAGCACCCCCACACTCTTGGGCAGAAGACAGGGCGTGGCAGCCACTCCAAACGGGGGCGTGGGGGGCACTTGAGGGACACCCCCCAGGTTTGAATGATAACCAGGAAGGTACCGGGATGAGCTACACAGGAGCTTGGGGACGGAGGAGCAGCGAGCCAGGTGACAACGGTCTGCTCTGGGAAGTCACTGCCCGGCCACGGTGCCAGGAGGCCTGAGTCCTCCCCGGCTGGTGCTGGCCATCTGCGTCCTTGCAAGTCCCCAGGTGGCTCGTGTGTGCCCCTGGCCACTCCGGGGTTTCGTTTCCCTCCCGAGCGAGGAGCAGAAAGGAGCGGTTTTCCTCGGGTTCCCTGACCCGGCCCGAACCAGAGAAGCTGCAAATCCAACCAGCAGGGCTGTTCCCAGGCGTCCCGGCGCCTTTCCAGACCTGTGACATCCGCGGGAGCCGCTCGCGGGTGCGGGCTGCCCGCCGCCTCGGCCCGGCGGCCTGAACCAAGACAGTCCCTGAGCTGGGACGCCTCACCATCGAGACACCCAGCAATTCGCCAACCCCAAGGCCCAGGCCGGCGACCTGGCATGCCGGCCACAGAGCCGAGGGGATGCTGGGTCCTCTGCAGCAAACAGAAATCGAGGCCGGACAGCGGGACCGCTCACACACCGAGAAAACACCGCTTCCTACGTGGAACCCCGCGTGGGGGCGGCCTCCACGTCGGGCCTCGTTCACCCGGGCTGGAATGAGCTTTGAAAACACCAAACTTGGAGCAGGAAGCACTGGAGAGAGGGCGTCACATGAACTTGACGCTTCCGGCTCCGGGCTGGGAGTGGGACTGCACCGACGACGAAGGCGACATGACCTCGGGGCCGTGGCCTCGTGCCGTGGGGGCCCCGGGAAGGGACCTCGAGGAACCGGTGGCCTCTGGCTGCGGGCGGCCCCACCCCTTGTGATATTGAGAATGATTTCAAGGTCTCCGACCTCAGGTTTGGGCCTGGGCCTTCACTGCCTGAGGCCGTACGTGGCCCGAGGACAGTGTGGCTCGCGGCTCCTCCTCCGGGTCTGGGGGGGTGCTGCCCTCTAGGCCGGGTCCCGCAGGCGATGGCCACCCAGAAGGCCTGGGGGGCCACAGGACCCCCGTGAAGCGCCCCGGCGGCTGGGATGGAGCGCGTGCTCGCATCGTGGCCCTCCCCGCGGGCTGGCACGCATGCTCTGTGCGGCCGTCAGGCTCCCGGGCCCCGCGGCGCTGACGTGTCACTGCGCTGACACGGACGTGAGAACCAGTCTGTGCTTTTTGTTCATCGGACACTATTTGGACGCAGCCCGTCCAGCGTCCTGAGGGCCCCGCGACTGCCCCATCAGCACAAATATCCCCCCCGCCCCCCGACTTCTCACTGGGATATGCGGAAACATTTTTCCCATGGAAAGAGAGTGTGGCCTTTGTGAGGGGGGCACGGCCGGCCCGGATTACAGTAAAGATTAATCCCAAACAAGAGACAAGAAACATAGACAAAGAGCATCATACACTTCGCTTTTCAATGGCTGTTTTCATAAATGTATGAATAATTTAAATTATCATTGCCGAGTATTTATTCGAGTGTTTCAGGGGGAAAAATGCCTCCTCTTTTTTCTCCTCGATTCTTTTCATTTTTGTCTCATCTCTTTTATGTGCTGCATGGGCTGTTTTCTCGCCATCTGAATCGGCCTAGAACAATGGGATGTATGAGGCCGAGGGGCCGCCGAAGAATGCGGCCCTTGTTGCCGATGCCGTGCTTGACATTGATTAATGAGGGTGCAGACACGGGCAGAATCTGTGAGAGCCAGGGGGAAATCAGAGGGCCTGAGGGCACCCCGAGGCGGAGGGCAGGGATGGCAGGGAGAAGACCAGGGCCGTCCCTCCACGCCCAGTGGGAAAGGGCAGAGGAGGACGCGCAGCGCTGATGCCACAGGCACAGACGTACAGGCACGCCGACACGTCCCCCAGGAACAGGCACCAGGAGGGGGCCTGGGACCCCAACCTGCCCACTCCACCTCCCAAACCCTCCCCCCCCCCCCCCGCCGCCACCGTGCAGAGGGGTCTGGTCCAGAGGGATCATCCAAGGGGACCACGGGGGACCCGCCTACGGCTGGGGCTCTGCCCCACTTCCCGCCCCCGCCATGGGGCCCAACGTTGCCCAGAACAGGGTCTGGTCTATTCCGTTCCGCCCCGCCCCACTCTGTTCACACACCTCCTTAGTTGTAGGAACAGCAAAGAGCACCTGGGGACACGCCTTCGGTGGCAACTGAATTCTCAACCCCAAGGTCACAAGTGCGCATCGGGGCGGATCAGGGACACGCGAGCAAACGGGCTGGTGCCTTCGAATGGTCCCGTGATGATAGTCTCTCAGCCCTCCAGTCTCAGGCCTGCTGCTGCTGCTGCCGACCCTGAGCTCGGGGGCCCCGGAGGGGACGGTTGGGGGATGGACGCCCAGGGAGTCCCCCAGGCTCCCAGGCCCCGCCCAGAGCACGCTCGCGCCACGGCCTCCTTGGCCGAGGTCAAGCTTGTGTCTCCATCTCTGGGTGTATCCTGCGCAATGTAGACACCGCCAGCCCAGCGGTGGGGTCGGGAGCCGCCTCGGGTTTCGTGCTCCTGCCCCAGCGAGTCTGACCCGCGCTCTCGCCTTGGGAATCAGCTTCTGGAAGCTTCCATTGCTCTGGGCTCCCAGGGCCATTTGTACGGAAAAGGCACTATGTGCGCTCAGAAGGAGAGGTTTCGGTTGGGAGTTGACATGTTTGTCAGAAACCAGAAGTTTCTGGTTTGTGTCCAACAGGAGAGTGAAGTGAAAAGGCACTTATCTGAACAGGGACACCCTGATCCCTCTTTCCTATTTCCCCCCTTTAGTAATAAACTGTTTATGGAGAAACACATTTTCGCCCAGCAGTGCTGAGTGCCTCACGCCGCTGTGTGTCCCTGGAGAAGGGGCTGCCGGACGGGGCAAGAACCACAGGTTCCAGACGAGTCCGACCGAGTGGCCGAGTGAGACGCGGACATGCGTCCAGGCACGCTCACCTGGCTGTTCCGTTTGCGCCACCGGCCACTCCCTTGGGCCTGCGTGCTTCCGAATTAATGTACCAGGCTGTGCGGCCTTGATAATGATCTGGAATTGCAGGACTAATGGGGGGCAGCGAGGCCTCGGGGAGGGCACCCCGGTGGCCTTGCGAGTCCTCGGTTATGGCCGTGGCCGTGACCTTGTCTGGGGGAGACGTCAGGGGGACATGGCGTCCCGGAAATGCTGCTTCCTCACCCGAGAGGGTGAAGCCTGGGGGGGCTGCTCAGCCTCCGGCATCCAGGGGACACGGGCACCTGTGGGTTCCCATCCGACTAGAACAGGCCAGTCCTCGGCCCCCAAGGGAAGGGAAAACAGACTCCCTAGCACAGAACACACACAGTGAAGCCCCAAAGTTGAAATTCGGGGCGCTTCCCGGCACGACACTTGTGGCTTCCCAGCCAGTGACAAGCCTGAGTGGCAAATTACAGTCATCGCGATTTTATAATTACAACGGCTGAGTGGGGACAGCCAGGGTCGCGTCCTCGTGCCCCACACAGCCCTGTCCCCAGCAAAACAGGCGGGCGGTTTCTGTCAGCAAGTTAGGCAGAAATGGTTGTGTCTGTGACTCATTGGACTCCCTATCTTTAATTCATAAAGATCTGGGAAGGCGTTCCTCTTTCTTTCCCTCCCGCTCACTGAACGAGCGGTGCTCATTTGCTACCTCGGGGACCTGGAAAGCTGTGTTTGTTGGTGCTGTTGGTGCTGGTGGTTCCTCTCTGGCAGGCGATGGGCCGCCCGTGCTCGGGGTGCACTTTGCAGCAGCTTCCAGAACGGGGGCATCCCTCCTTCCTCAGGTATCAGGCGCCCTGTCGCCAGGAAGCTGGGCGCACACGGCCCTGTTGGGAGGCTGCCTGCACAATAGCGCTTGGGGCAGGGGGGGGCTCCCCAAGAAGTGAAATAAAGAAAATGCCCAGGGACCCTGACTCGGTAACGAGAAAGAAGATTCCTTACGAAGCAGGATACTCAGAAATCGGGCTCCTTTGATGCTGAGCCTCAGGGAGAGGACAGATTGCTGGGGGGGGAGGGAGCAGAGCCAGCAAGTGTTGGGCGGGAGCCAAAGGGACTCTGCCTCGTTAATTTTAATTTGTGTTGCGCCCATATATTGTGGCAAAGTGAGGCAGGGGCGGAGCGGGGAGCTGAAGACAGGATGCGAGACTCGGAAGTGTGGGATCTCCAGCCAGGACCCCCGAGGGGCCCCGAGCCCTGGGGGCCCGGGAGGGATGTGCTGCCGCCCCCATCTCGGGCCAGCACCCCTCCCCCGTCCCCACCCTGGCAGGGACGCCCCGAGTGCCCTCGGTGGCCTCGCCCCAGGCCGCCCTGCCCCCCCCCCACCTTGGGCCGGGGGTGCCCAGATCACCTGAAAGGCAGCCCCGAGGGTGACCCAAGCCCCGAGCCCCTGGCGGGGACAAATGAGGAGCTTAACTAGCGCAGGGCCGCATAAAAGGCGAAGGGAAACAGGAGGGACAAAGCCTCCTGTGGAAACTGGCCCCTTTCCCGCCACATCGCGCCCCATTGAGTGAGGCCGGGCGCGCAGTCCCTCCGCGGCCCTGACGGGTTTTCACGGGAGGGTGAATGGAGTGCAAATTAGTGGAGCCCTCGGGAGGCTTGTTACTGTCACTCCCAGACTGACGCCCAAAGGCCACGTGAGGATTAATCAATCTAAAGAACGCGCCCATTATCAGAGCAAGGTAGGAAGCTATTTATTGTCCTCCCTTTCATGTGCGTCCATTTTGCCCACTGCCGCGAGGCTTTCCGCAGGGACTGGGCGGCGGGCGCACACGCTGTCCCCCGCACACGCTGTCCCCCGCACACGCTCGCGCGGGCCCGGCTACCAGGCGTGGCCTGCACGTGTGCACGCACGCCACAGAGGCGCCCCGTCTGCTTCCTGCGCACTGACTGCCCCCCAAGAACCCAGGCTGTCTGGTCGCTGAAATCCCTCCATGAGAGGCCATGTGGGGTGGAGCGGGGCGGAGCCAGGAAGCGTCACGGTGCTTCCTGGGACCCCTGGGGACCGAGTCCCCACAACCTCGGAGCAGGAGGAGGGCGAGCAGAGCAGAGCCCACCCTACTTTCAAGACGAGAACACACTGGAGCCCCCAACCCAACCAAAGAGCCTCATTTTATGCCGAACCGTCTTTACTCAGAGCCGGCCCGCGTCCCACGTCCCAGCGGGTCCAGTCCCAGCCGTGGTGCAGAGCCAACCGTCAGGTCAGGCCCTCACTCGTCTCAGACTCGAGCCGGACGATGTTCGAGGACACGACTCACAGGTGGTTTCGACCGATCTGTTTGGAAAAGGGAGGGGGCTCTGGCGACCGCTGGGCCTGATGGCTCACGAGCGGTCCGCAACCGGGGGCCGCACACTCGTCTAAGGAGTAAACACACATCTAGTAAGTTAACGAGAGAACATGTAAGCGAATGAGCAAATATGTTTCTAACGAGGGAATACGTAAATATCTAATAAGCGAATAAACAAATACGTATCAAATGAGTAGATCTCTAATGAGCAAATAAATAAACAAGTGGCTGATGCTCGAGTGAATGAATGAACATCTAAAGTTCGAGAATGAGTCCTCTGCAGCCCTGTGACGCTTTGCTGCAAACTCTCTCATTTCAATCCCCTCTGCTTGGACTATGGAATCCATTCCTGGGAGGAGGGCCGGGAAGTTATTCTGTGAGCCTGTACGTGTGGCCCGAGCCATGTGGCACGCGCGCCTCCGAGAATCCTCTCTGGCGCCTGTGCCCAGCCTGCCGCGGTCCCTCCTGAGTCCTCGGGACATTATCACCCTCCTGGGCCTCCGTTACCCGGTCGATCACAGGAAGAGTATTCCTCGCTGCAACGGCTCACGCGGATGGGGTCCGACACCTTGAAGACCCGCCCAGATGCCAGTGTTGCCCGTGCCATGGTCGGGGCGCCCCACGAGCCCACAGCTATGCATCTGAGCGGTGGGAGTATATCCAGCATATGGAAAACTATTTTCCGGCAGAGTAATTCTGGACGCTGGTGATTTATTCAATATATGCCCGTTCTAGACTCTCGCCCTGGGTTACTTTGCAAAATGAGGTTATGTTGATAGTCGCAGATTTTCTGTCACTGAGAGAGAAGAGCAGCTCCCAGTGCTGGCAGTTCTCTCACAAGTGTCTCTAGAAGGGGCTAGGGCGCCTTCCATGGGAAATGAGGGTCCCGGGAACAGACTCACGAGACCAAACGGGAAAAGCCCCCCGGCCATGGGGGTCAGAACGCAGCCGGTTGTGGCTACCTTTCCAGAATATCAGCCTCAGCCACACCCTCTTATCCTGCCAGCCTGGAAAATTCTGGAGATGGTCCTGGTTGGCAGTGCCCAGGGGGCCACGCTATGTGGCTAAGAACTCAGGGAGGTCCCTGCCCGGGGTGGGTGGTGGAGGTGGTGGCGGGAGGCTCCAGGCGTCAATCGCCAGGGCCCCAAAGCAGGGGCACATTTGCGGTAAGGCAGTCTTCCACAGGCTCCCAACTTGGGGTTCCAGGCCATTCCGCCTGCATGCCCCACCCCCACCCGCACCTGCCAACTTCCCAGCTGGAAGGAGCAGGAGGGGAGCCCGGGCCACGCCCAGCTCTGGCCGCCTGCCTGGCTCTCTAAGGGGAACACGTGCATGGAAATGACCTTCACAGACCTCACCCGGAAACGGGAGCCCAACCGGCTGTGGTCTGTCCGAGGCCGCGGTGGAGCAGGTGTGGAGGTCAGGACCCGGGGGCCCGCGGAACTGGGATTCTCAGCTCTCCAACTCGGGCCATTTTTCTGGACGCCTGTGGGTTTGAGCAGGGCCACGCTTGGCAAATCCCAACCTAAGATTGATTTCATGTCCTTACCTTGTTGTTTTCCTACTCAGGCATGAACCTTTACTGGATCAATGATTCATTTTTCTTGTCACTGGAACCAGAATTTTCCCATATTTTTGACAAAGACATTCAAAGGCTGCCTGGAATCTGGCCTACCCTGCCGAGCAGTCGGAGAGCTCCGTTCCCAGTCCTTCGGGAAGGCAGCCTCGTGGGCGTGAACTCCGTCCGCAGCCCGGCTCCCCGCGAGCAGGTGGTGGCGGCAGGAGGGCTGGACTGAGTCAGCACTGCCGCCGCGGAGCGAAGACCTTCACACTAAATGAGACACGAGTACCGGGTCCTCTCCGCTCACCGGGACTGTCCGTCTCTGTGTGGGGGCCGGCGGGGAGCTGCGCGGTGCTCGGCCCCCCAGGCCTGCTACATCCCGTGCTGTCTGAGCCCCCTCCCCGGCCCCCTGGCCTTGTCACACCCCCGGCTCAGCTGCTGACATCCGGTGGGCGGGGGGACATGCTGGTCCTGCCAGGGCTGGACAGAAGGGCCTGTCGTCTGCTCTCTCCATGTCTCCCTGGGGTCTCCGGGGCACCTGTATGGCGGCTTCGGGCAAGAGGAAGAAGAACCCAGCATCTCTGGGGGCGGAGAGGGGACCAACTCAGGGCTTAGGCCAGACCCCTCGGCCCCTCCCTGGAATGACTGGTACCCAGGCCAGACGCCGTGCGGTCAGACCATCGGCCGGGGCCAAGCCCGTCTGGAGCCAGGGGCACAGGATGGGGCTCAAGGCCCTGAGTCAGGGGTGAGACTGGACATTGCTGTCCCCTTCGCATGCGGACTCCCAGGGGCTCCCTGTGGGGACCTGGACCCGGCGGACGGCAAAGGTACCCGCGGGACAGAGAATCGACCTCGCCAACGGCAGAGGTCGGAGGAGGGGGTGATCGGTTCCTCCTTAGCCTCATTCGGTCTCAAGAGAGGGCACCTCGCTGCCCAGAGGACAATGTCTGGACACACGTTTGGCCGTCAGGACCTTGGGTGGGGCTGCTAGCATCCGGGGTCCTCAGCACCCTGCGTGCCCAGGACAGCACCCACAGCCCAGGCTCCCCGGGCCCCGCAAGTCGGTATGGGCCCTGGGAGAAACCTGCTTTGAACACAGAACACAAGATGCCTTTGTGCAGGTCACTCCACCACCCTCCTGTCACCCCTGAGGGCAGAGACCCTGTGGCTGCGGGGCCCCTCACGGGCTCCAGGTGGGGTGGGCCGGCGGTGTGAATTCGGACCGCCTGGGCCACGGCGGGAGAAGCCGGGACCCCTCTGCAGACAGGCACGGCACGGAGGGCCACCAACCGAACAGGGGGCTGAAGAGACGGGTCTTAGGACCACCCTGCCACGGGCCACGAACGTGGGCAAAGGGACTTCCAGTTGGCACCGCCCACAAGCGTAACGTAAAATTAGACCTTAAAGCAAAGTCCTGCCTCACTAGCTCTGGCCTACAATCTCCGGATGCCACAGGCACTGAGGCCGAAAAACCTGCTGTGAGGAAGGGACCTGGTGGGGCAGTGCGTGTGCGGAGCCCGGGGAGTGGTGGTTAATTAAATGACCTTGTGAATTTCTTTCCGAATCATCAAAAAGGGATAAACAGCATCGAGCTAGAACTCTTTCCTGCGTGTTATTCTGGAGACGGAAGGACGCGTCCGTCCGCCTGCCTGGGCGCCCCCACCCCGGGACCATCCTTCAGGGTCTCTGTCTCCAGCCTCTGGCCGGTTCTCCCCCCTTTGCATCCTGGGGGCTGTTTTCCGACCCCCCGGAAGTCGGCGCACGGTGGGACCCGTGGGCAGCGTGGACCTCCTCCTCGAGCCCCGTGTGGGCTGTTGCCTTTCCCCTCCTCCCGCGTGACTGGATGTGCGTGTGGGACAGCAGCACGTGTCTTAGACTCACTCACAAACTGTGGTCACTGGGGACCTTTGTGAAGCCCCTCTGGGCCCAAGGACCTCGCCCCTGACGCCAGTCACCTCACCTCCCTGCAAGAAACTTCTTTCCTGGGGGGGAAACACCTCGCTCTGCAGAAAAAGCACAACAGACACCTGCCGTTTCATAGACCAGCCGGGTCTCTGCCCCGGGGGCTCCGGAAGCACCCCGTCCGCTGCGTGGGCTGCTCTGCTGGGGGGTCACCCCAGGGGACCCCCAGAAGCTCGAAAGGGGCCCTTTGCTGCAAATAAATGTGTGTTGGCTCATCCCCGAGGACTCAGACCCACGCCCACCGCCTGGGTCCACACACGCTGTCCCTCCCTCCGGCGCCTGAATGAGTCTATCCAGGAAAATCAGCCCTGCGTCTCCTGGTGCGAGGAACTTGCGGAGGTTTCTGAACAGGGGACGTGACACGCGGCCCCAGGACACCTCGCCAGAGCCCAGGACTTGCCACCTGTATGGGCTCTGCTCCTCCCTGGTCCCTGTGCCGCACAGGTGGGGGGACGTGCCCCCGGGACACACGGGAGCAGACCCACGGCGCCAGCCAGGCCCATTTCCGTGCCAGATGTCACCTGCTGGGAGGTTCCCCCTGGGGCCTCCTGACCGTCTGCAGGCTTGTGGACGGGGAAGGCCAGACCCAGGTCAGTTGGGCCAGCGGGCTCTCGAAGGCCACCACGAACCAGCTCTGTGACCCCGGACAAGGGCCGTTACTAAGCAAGCTGCGACAGGGTGCCACTTGGGTCCCTGGCAGCAGGATTGAGGGGAGCAGCTAACCCGACCACGACTTACTGGAGCCACTGAGGAAAGGCCAAGGGGTCGGGGCCGAGCGGGACCCGCTCGGGTGGGTGGGGTGGGGGGGTTTCGGGTGTGCCTTGCCGCCCGCCGTGGGGAGTTCTGGAGTTAGAGGCCTCTAGACCCCTGGGCAACCAGACCCTCGAGGGAGGGTTAACGGGGCAGGATGTGGAGATGCCGCACACGGTCGGCGGCCACAAGGGGGCCGAGAGGGGGCTGGCCCCCCACCGTGGGTGGGCTTCCAACAGCAAATCAGCTTCCCCGAGGACGAAGACGCAGGGGAGCCCGCCCTGGTCCCCCACAAGCGCCCAGCCCCACACCTCACACACATGCTCCTTTTCTTCTTCACCAGGCGGCCTAATAACCAGACTCCACGTCGCTCCTAATCCCTACTTTCTTTAAAAAATGGATTAGGAAAAGCTCATCTGGAAAATTAATTAATGTGTGAATTCAACAAATATTTACTGAGCATAGCACTTTGTTAAGTCTTTATGTTTGATGGAAGCCCGTTCCCCACCCCGCCCCCACTTGTTCTGTGGGTGTCGTTGCTACTTTCCACAGCATCCTTCTCCGATTCAACTCGTAAGATGCGTTCTTGCGTCCGAAATGGGCCGCACGGGCACACATTACATCCTCGTGCTTGGGCTGCAGACAGAGAAGGCCCCTGGCCCGGGCGCCGCGGGGGGTGGGGGGTGTCAGGCGTCCTTGGCGGGTGAGCTCCGGTGACGCGGGCGACCCGGCCCACGGCCTCCCGGGAAAACGTGCGGGCAGAGGGGAAGGAGCTCTTTGGAGCGCCCTTGATGAGCGCCTGCGATTGTGTCCGCTGTCACTCCCCGCGGGCGCTGCGGATTATTTTCAATGCCCCTTTCTCCCGCCCTCCGCCTGTCACTGGCTGTAGGTAAGTACATCTCCAGGCGCAGGCCCCGCCCCCCGCCGAACAAAAGTGAGCTTGCCCCCCCCTTTCCCCAGAAAAGAAGCCGGAGCCTTTTCATGGGCAGTGAATGGGGCGCCTCATTTAGGCCGTATTATACCCGGCCCTTCATTTCCCCTTTCCTTCTTTACCTCATTCAGGGGGGCTCTGACTTCAACTAATTCGATAACAATCCCGCCGGGCCTTCCCAGCCCCTGGCCCCGGGGGACATTGTCCGGGTTCGCGGCCTTCCCCCCCGCGCCGGGCCCGCTCTCCAATTAGCCAACTGCTGGGCCCTCTGTCCCCTGCACTGCTTTCCTGCCGCCCGCCCACTCTTCCCCGTTGCTTTCTAGGCTGGACCCCCCAGGGCCCCCAGGGGCGCACAAGCCCGCGCGGGGTCAGCAGGCCCGGGGCCCGGCAGAGCGGAGCCACGCGCCCGCATGGCCCGCGCGGACACCCTGAACCACGGCACAGACGGCTGGGACTCTGGCCCCTCAACCTCGCCGGTCCGGGGGTTCTGTCTCCCCACGCGGCCGGTGTTCCCCTCTGACCTGCGGGTCACCGCTCCGGTCCCGACGACCCTCCCCTCTCAGGTGCTGATTCTACATCTTTTCTCCCCTTAATCCGGTTCTCCTGCTTGAGGAAAACGTTTCCGGAGCCCTGCGGGGAGCCTCGCAGGCTGGCCGGGGCTCGTGCACACAGACAGGGGCCCGCGGGCGGGCGGTGTGTCCGCGAGGGCAAGCCGGGTCCCACGTTCGTTTCGCTGCTGTTATCCGCCAATGGACAATGTGGGCTCAAACAGCAATTGGCTAAGAAGGCCAACCCTAAAAACGTATCCAACTGTTATGACCTGGGCTGTGATTCACAAAACCCCTCCCGGGTCAGGCCAGCTCCTGGCCGGGGGCGGCGGGCACCAGCGTCCCACCAGGACCAGGCGGCCCCGCAGTGTCTCCCCTCACCTGTGGGACCCGGGAATGGCCGGCCCAGGTGTTTGATCTCTGAGGAGTCGGTATGGTTGCATTCCGGCCCCCACGGTTCACACGTTCAAGTCCTGACCCCACCAGGTACCTCGACTGGGGCCTTCCGCGGAGATGGGGTCAATGCAGACGCAATCGGTTACGGGCAGGCCCTGTCAGGTGAGGCCCCCGGTGACAGGCGTCCCCATAGAAAGGAGCACAGTGTGCGGGCAAAGCCAGGTAAACATGAAGCTGGGGATCCTGGGGGGACGTGTCTACACACCAAGGATTTCTGGCAAACCACCGAACTCGGAGCAGGCGGCCCTGCCGACACACTGACCCGGGACCTCGGGCCTTGGGCGCTTGGCCGGGACGGCTCCCCGGGGGCGGCGGCCTCCTTGTTGTCAGGTGCGCCAGGACCTGTTATCCACTCAGCTCATCTTCCCTCAATCGTTCTGTTCAGAAAGCGCCTTGGAAGGAGGACTCACCAAGACGTCTGGGCAGTAAAGTCAGTGTTTTTGAGCTGCCTGATCACCTACTCAGCCCAGAGTCTGGGGAGCACATGGGGCCGTCGAGGGTCACTTCTGATGACCTCGGCGTGCGCCCTTCTGCGCCAGGGCCGGGAGAAATGCGGGATCGGATCCAGGGGCTCGGGTCCAGGGCGGCTCTTCCACACCCCCCGGGAAGAAGCCAACAGGGGCCTGGAGGCGGTTAGCTCATGGGGACAGATGCCCTTGTGGAGAGAGCCTGCGGCCGCGTGCTCGGGGGTGAGCCGCCAGGTTCCGTCAGACCCTCCCCCCCCATATTCAGGTGACAGGCTGGGGATGGAGGCAACTTCAGGACGGCTCGTGCCAATCCCCCTGCTTAACGAGCGGGGGAGCCGAGGTCAGAGGTGAGGACGGCTTGCTCGAGTCTCGGTAGCACTGGGAGTCTGAGCGGCCTTCCTCCGTCTACCCCGCCACCTCAGAAAACCCCGTAAACTCTCCGATGCTCACGTGGAACAAACACGAAAGTCTTGGAATGGCCATTGGGTCCCTCACCGGCTGGTCATTAGAGGGTGTGACATGGTCCCTGTGATTAACATGAGGAAGGCTGATGACGCGGGCCTTGGCGCTCGTAAGGACAGGTGTGCAGCGACTGGGCCCTAACCCCTGCCAGGGAGCCGGCCGGGCAGCTTTCTCAGTGCTCCCGCGTCTCCTGGCACCAGGGGTGCCCCGTTTACTGGAAACGGGTGAAGGGAAGTGAACAGACCTGAGGTCTGAGCTGGACGCGACACCCCAGGTTATTGCTCAGTCAGCAGCATCAGCTACCCTTCCTGAGACTCGGCATCCCCTCCTGCAGGTAGAGGACGAAAATCCACCTGGAGGCAATGTGGGGGGCAGGACGACAGGGCTGTGCACCCGAGATCAGGGAGGACCACTGAGCTGTGCAGCCCGGACCCTCAGAAAGGGGCCTGTGCAGACAGCCACCCCCGAGACGGGCTCCTCACCGCGCATGGGCTCTGAGGAGCGTGGGGAGCGCCCCGGAGCAGGGTGGCTGTGCTCCCTGAAGCCGGGGCAGCTGGAAAGCCCTCCTGCCCTCAGCCCCGGGGGACACACAGCCCTGCTGGCCATGTGGCGTCTGCATGGACGACCAGCATGGCTCGAGCAAGGAAGCCAGAGGTGCGGGGGCTGCGCCTGAAGGCCCCAGAGGAAGGGGACCGCGTGCAGACGGGGATGCTCCCTGGGCAGGGACCCACCCGGGGCTGGAAGTGGCGGCACCAAACACGCAGCCTGGGGTTGGGGAGCTGCTGCCGGGTGCCACCAAGGCCACCCAGGCCTGAGGCGCCTCCTGGCTTGCGTCCCCTACCTTTACTGTATTTTAAATTCCAAGTAGGATTAAACGAGGGAGTCAGTCCACGACAGACAGACCCTGAAGAGTCTGGTTCTGGTTTTGCCGGGGCTGCAGCGAGAGCCTCGCGTCCCCAGACAGGCCCTGCTGTGGGGCCGGAGGGACACACGCTCGGTTCACGTCAGGACGCAGGCACCTGCCGGGGGTGTAAGAGCAGAGAGCGTCCCCCCCCCCGGGCACCTCGAGCCCCCTGCTCTGAACGGCCGGCCAGCCCGTGTCCCCACAGCATCAGTGCGGACGCCCTGTCCTGAGCGGCGGGGTCCAGACCACGTCAGGGACCCTGCCCCGAGGGCCACCTGACTGACGGCGGCATCTTCCGGCAGGACGTTTCGGGGGAGGTGACAGCACTGAAACTGGAGGCTCAGCGCCCTCCCCTCCAGGTTTTTCCTCCCAGAGCCCTGGACCGGGACAGCCGAGCACCCCAACTCCCACTGCACTTTTAGGAGCTGTCACCGCACTCTGCAGGTCCTACCAATGGCTCTGAGGTCTCAACGCAGTGGAATCTAAAGGAAGCCACTGGCAGAGGGCCACAGCCACGGCGGCGTCCCCCAGGCGGGCCCGACCTCAGGTGCCGAGGGGAGCCGGCCGAGGCTCGCCTCCCCTGGCAGCAGCCCCCCCCCCGGGGGACGTCTGGCTGTGGCCACAGAGCTGCTCCGCCACCGTGGGCCGTCCCTGCCGGCGGTCGGAGGTGAGCCCGCAGTCTCCTCCAAGAGTTAGCGCCATCGTCGACGTGGCGGGCGGTCTGACATCACAGCCTACGGTGTGCGCCGAGGAGACGCGAGGTCTCGTTTTTCAGCCGAGCCTGGGAGGCCGGAGACTTCCACGTTTCCCAGGGACGCAGCGAGAGGCAGACACCCTGAGCCCTCCACGGGCCGGCGTCCCCTTGGAAAGCTCAGATTTGAGAGAGGGTCGCCAGGGGCCCCCTAGGACTGCGCAGGGCGGTGACAGCCCGGCCAGGGGTCAGGACCCCCTCGGTGCGCCCTCTGGCTCCTCCTCGGATGGCGAGCCCTTGGGTGGGCAGAAGCCGCGAGGGGCGCCATGGGCCTGGCATGCACACGTGCTTCTTGGCACCCGGCCATCTTCACACAGATGATGTTTAGTGCAAGTTCACCCCGTGGATTCTCCCGTGTGAACCAAGCTCCAATCACCAGAGCAGTTGGAACCTTCTAGAAATATGCTCTTGGGAAAGTCCTCAGCTCCAAGGTCTGGCCCGGGAGAGGCCTCTCCTCCCTGGTCCCTACCTGGGACTCCGCTTTCAGGAGGGGGCAGGAGGGAGGTCAGAGTGGTGGCTCCGTGGGCAGACCCGCAGCTGTCGCCCTGGACCTCGGTGGCGTCTCCCAGGGGTGCCGGGGCCCTCAGGCCACTTCACACCCTTATTGTTATTTCCAGCCTGGATCACCCTCGGCACATTGGGTTTTCCTCTGGCGCAGAAGGACGCCGGGGTAGGGGCTCGGCCACCCACAGGCCCTGCTCTCTTTGGCGAACACCTGGCTCTGTCTTCCGGGCCGGTCCCTCCCCGCGCTTCCCACGGCCATTTCCCGCTTTCGCCCGGACCCGAAGGTGCCCGTGGAGGACGAGGACCCGCCAGGCATCCTAATCCCCGTCCCCTCCTGGCAGCCGCCTCCGGGGCCTCCGCTGAGTGCCTGGCTGAAAGACAGGCTGATAAATTAGTCTAGAGGGAAACAAGGCCGCTCCTACTTGTAAAAGGTCATGGCGACTTTGTTCTGGGTGAGGGTTTATCTCGGCTGCCGCGGGGACAGACAATGCCTCGGGCCTAAGTGGCAGAAATCCTAGCTCCTCGCGAAATGACTGTGCTGATAAGCCCGACGGACTTTAGAAAGATCTAAATGGGCAAGGAGTGATGCGGGGGTCTGGAGCGGGGCCGAGCAGCAGCACATGGCGGGATGCGCAATTACACCGGGCACGAGCCCAGAGCGGAGAGGCGCCGTCCGAGAGCCACACGCAGGTGGTTCCCGTGGCAGCAGGACGCGCACGCGGGGCCCTCGAGGGCTCTTCTCTGGGTGCCTGGGGCCGGGCGCCCGTGGCCAGCACCGAGGGGAGGCCGCCCCTGGGGTGCCACGTGGCCGTTCTGGTCTCAGCATCTTCCTTCCTGGAGGAGGAGACACCACCAGATACACCAGCCTGTGTCCTGAGGGCTGATTTAAAAGTCCCTTTTAGGCTGTTTTAAGCGCAGTGTTCTAAACGGTGTGAAAGGCACGGTGGGCCCTGCCTGGAGAGCGCCCCCCCTCCCGCCCCCGCCGCCTCTGCCCTGCGCCCAGACGGACCGCTCCCCCACAGAGACGCCGCCCTGGGCCGACCGGCCATTGATCAGGGCAAACCTGGCGGGACCCAGGGGGCGCCCAACGCCCTGCACCTGCCCGGAGCGGAGCAGTGTGCACAGCTGTGCCGCCCTCCGTTTTGGCTGGGGCCGAGGTGGCCCGTGACATGCCGAGGACACATTCCTAACCCAGGGGTGACCGGTCACAGAAATTCTCAACTCCAGAGAGGCCCTGATAAGCAGGCCAGGCCTGGCTGGGCGGTTCACACCCCTGTCCCATGACCCAGGGAGACCTTTTATGGCCTGGACGCCTGGGGCTCTCTGGTCTGACCCAGTGGGAGGGGGGCCCACGGAGGGGCCGAGGCCGTGCTGGGGTTTCCCAGGGACTCCCCCCCTCCCCAGCAGCCACCCTCTCTTCTCCCGGGGAGGCCTGCTGCTGGCAAGGGTCTGGAATAGAAATTTCTCTGAATAAATGTCGATGCTGCACATGCTTGATGCCGGCAGGTGCGTCCTCACCACCGCTTCCTGCCGTGGGGAGGCGGGGTCAGCCCAGGGGGGCCTCCTGGAGCCGAGGGGGACTGGGCTCTGGAGGGGGCGCTGCGGGCCGGGCCGTCCCCCACAGGGCGTGGGGCAGGGGGCTGCCCTAACAACTGGGGGCGTGGGGGAAATGGGTCTCCCGAGTCTGACCACTCACCCCTGCGCCGACCTACTGTGTGGCCCTGTGTGACCCCTCCCTGCTCAGGGCTGCGAGCTCCCACCTGCCCTGTGAGAGCCAGAATGGGGGCTGCCCCAGTGGTCTGCAGGCACGAAGCAGTGGCTGCCACGGCCACACCCCCGGGAGGGGTCTCACCACTGGTCAGCCCTCAGGAGCCCATCAGATGGCTCAGGCCGGGTGATGGTGGGGCACCCTCAGCTCCCCTCTGTCCCCTGCCCGTGGGGATGGCCCCTTGGGCGGCCCTGACAAGGTCCTGACAAGGTCTGTGGTGAAGGAAGACTCTGTGGCTACCTGGCCCCACACATGCAGAGAATCTCTCTGGGGTCGCAGGGGTGAGGAGAGGGAGGCACCTGGAGGCAGGGGCAGGAAATTCAAGGTCAGCCCCTTTCCCAGGGCTCGGCCCGGGAGGGACCCCTCCGAGTGCGCAGACCCTCATGGCTAATTAGGGCGCACGTTCCTGGGGACCCCGCAGGGACTCGGATGCAGTGGATGGGCCCCGAGTCTGCATTTTGAAAGTGCCGTAGGGGGTGCTCAGCACCACAGTTTGGGACCCAAGCCCGACCTGAGCGGCTGGGGGCATGTGCCCCTCCCTGGCCTCTCTCTTTCCGGCCAGAACAAAGCCCGTGTGCAAAGGGTGACGCAGACCGTGGCCCTGCAACATGGTTCCTTCCGGGACATGTCTCGGCCGCACCCTGGCCTGGGCGCTCGGGGGCCAAGGCTGAATCCTGACCCCAAGGCTCTCTCTGGGGCCTGGAGAATTCCACACCACGGGCAGCAGGGACCCCTGGGGGGTGGCGGGTAATGCCCTCCAGGGCCCGTGCGGCCCATGAGGCTGGGACGTGGGATCCGTTTCCGCGCGGTGGCATGAGGACCAGGAGTGGGAAACGCATGCGTGGACTGCCTGCGGCGCACAGTAGGTGCCCGGTCCACTTGGGCCTCTCCCTGGTCTGTACTGCTGGCCGCAGGCCCGCCCGCCCGGCCTCGCCAGGTGACCCTGCCACATTCCTCCTCTTCCCGGAGGAAAAGGGGAGAGAAAGGAGCGAGGGAAGAGGGGACAAGGCCCTCGGGAGCCTGCTGGCAGGGCTGAGCCAGAGCCCCACGGGAACGGGAAGACGGACCCGCCTCCCCTCCGCCCCGCCTCCGTCCCCTCCCTTCTGATACCCCTCCACCCCCCCGCGGGATTTTCCACGCTGCTGCCGCTTCGCAAGCAGAATAGGGGTGGGCTTGCCTGGCTGTCACTGGTGAGAGAGATGCGGAGGGAGAAATACCATTTAAGAAGCTGGTATTTGGGGACGTCTACTCGAATATGAAAAGAAAATATTTATTTCCTTTTTCGCTTGTGAATCAGAACGCTCTATTTAAAGAAAGTACCCTCTGCTGGGTTGTGGCTGAGTTATTACCCCTTAAGGAAATGGAGGAGAACAGTATCAGGGAGGTATTCTTAGTCATTCTCTACCCTTTTTTCTGAAATTCCTTATATACCCGCGCCCCGGAGCCAGGCCTAAGGGAGAGCAGGATCTCACGGCATTCCTGGGCTGCAGCGTCTGGACCCGATGTCACGGTGCTCGGGGCCGCGGCACAGGGGCTGTGCCGAGCGGCTCCGGGAGATTGAGGAGTTCGGGCGTGCGTGTCTGTGCCTCCCCACGCCCCCTGCGTGCCCTGTTCCCACGGGACGCGGCGCCTCAAGGGCGGATTCCCATTGGTCGGCCCGGGAAACCGGCCCCAAATACACCACAGTCCAGGTGTGGTTTCCCAGGGGTGCGAACACGCACGGAGTCACCCCCCAGGACTTCCAGAACGTATGGTGAAAGGCCTTCAGAAAATCGTCAGGGGGGGAAACCCATGCAATATTTCTCAACCTAAAATAAAACTCCAGGCCGCCCCAGACGGAGAGGGGGAAAGCGCCGGCGGGTGGGGGGGTCAGTGCTGGCAGGGGAGGGCAAGGCAGAGAGGATCTGAGACCCCCAGGTCTGGGGGAGGGGCAGGATCCTACCCACCGGTCTCCAGTGTCCAGTGTGCAGAGAATCGACGGCCAGGCTCTGGGACTGACGATACCATGTTCAGATACGTAACCCCTGAGGCCATTAGACCAGCAGAACCCCCGCGGCTCAGGGGGGCCACCCTCTCCCGGCGCCCACTCAGCCCCTGCTCTTGCCCCGCTGTTGGCATCACGAGAGGCACACACAATGACACGGTCTGAGAGCCACCCCAGCCTGTGTCTGCTCCGGGGCGGGAGACGCGCAGAGGAGGCTCATGTGTGAGCCCTGCACGGGGGCGCGTGTGCACGGGTGTGCGTGGGCATGCGTGGGCGTGCGTGGGCTGCGCGGAGCGTGGGGGCCTCCCTGGGCTATGGGTAGCTCTGAGGAAAGCTGATCGCGGGAGCGATGGCGGCGTCCGCTCTGTAACTGACTGCCCCCAACGTGCTGTCCCCAGCCGCCCCTCTTGCACCTCTCTGGATGCCCTGCGGACTGAACGTGCTAGAAAACGGGAGGAGGGTAATTTCCGGAGACCCTCTGCTCTGCCGGCCCGGCTGGCTGTCCCCCTACCCGGGGCCCTGGGCAAGCCCTGGAGGTCTAGGATTCTCCCCTCTCCTTCTCTCGGGATTATCTCTGGATCCCAAGGCCACATCTCCAGGAGGGGTCTCACCCCCAAGGCCACATTCAAATTCCCCAGAAGCTCTCACACACCCAGTGGGAGTAGGTTTGTCGAACTTTTGTTTCTAAATCAGGACAGTCCTGGGCAAACAGGGTCAGTTGGTCCCTCTACCTGGCCAAAGCCTGGTGTCTCTGGGGCAGAGCCTGGTGTCTCTGGGACAGGGCCTGGTGACACTGGAGTAGGGCCCGGGCACCTGTATTTCTAACACCCCCGGTGCTCCAGGTGTGGCTAAGGGGAGACCCGGGGACCTCTGCCCTCAGGTCTCAGACACCCAGGACAAAGCAAAGAAGGTCTTGACTGCCAAGCACCAACAGTCACAGACGCAGCCAGGGGCTGGGGGCCTGCACGTCCTCCCCAGGCTGGGGGCTCCCACTTCTTAGAATCACCTGGAGCACCTGCAGGACCTCAGAGGCCAGCTTGCCTCTCCCACCATACTGGGGCCAAGGGGCCTCCCCGGCAGGCTGGGCCTGAGTGCGCCTGAGGTTCCGTGGCTGTTGACAGCTCCTGGGGCCGAGGAGGCACCCCGCCTGCTGACCCCAGATCCACGAGTGCGGCTTCTGCAGGGGCTGCCAGTGAAACGAAACACCCGCGGGTCCAAACCAGCCTCCGGCCACTGATGATGTTTTTGCTGAAGGATGAACTCTTCCTTCCCAAGTCCTGGGGGGGGACCACACCTGGCTGTGGGGGTGCCGGCTGCCCCATCCCCTTTGGGGCTGGATGAGAACCCATAGCCCGAGAGGTCAATACGGGAAGGCGGCTCACTCTTCTGGAGATGCCAGACGCATCGAGGTTCCCTACTGTAACATGGCAAACACACGTGCCCAGCTCTGGTTGACCTTGATTCGTGTTTGGTCATCGTGTGGTAAGGACTAGAAAGAACCGAAGCAGCTTCCCGAGATCCTGGGGCGCTCTGTCCCAGAGGGAGGGCGGTGGTTGGTTATGAAAGGGCGCACTCCTGCCTGAGCACAGACCTACGGCAGAACTGGCCCCAGTTCCCGGCGCGGTCCCCGGTGGGGTGCTGGTCCAGGACCGGCAGCAGCGACCAACTGCTGTGGCAATGCCCGTGGAGAAGGGGAGCCTCGAAACTCCATCTCCTAGCCCCCCACCCCCGCCCAAATCCCTTGTGATAAGCGAGCACCCACTCAGAACACGCAGGTGGGACCGCTGAAGCTCTGAATTGAGGGGTGCTCTCGTTGAGGGAAACACAGTTCTGGGGGGCAGAGTTGGCTGCTTAAGGCATCGTCCGATGCCGAGAGCCTGAGAATGAATCCAGAGCTGCAAGCTCAGAAATCGGGCCGGAAATCACGCGAGAAGCGTCCCCTCAGTTGCCCCAACACGCACTCACCGGACCGGCTCCCAAACCTGCCACGTCCAGGCAGCGTGGACGGGGTACCTCCTGCCCTTGGAGGCGGGGCGCCCAGCCTAGGGTTTTGAGCAAAAACCAAAGGTTTGTGTGTGTACATGTGCGTGTGTGCGCGCACGTGTGTATGTGTGTGTGCATGTGTGTGAGCGTGCATGCATGTGTGCACGTGCGCATCCAAGTGTGCACACGCATGCATGTGTGTGCACGTGCATGTATATGTGTGCACACGCATGTGTGTGTGCGCGTGTATATGTGAGCGCGCATGCGTGCGTAGGTGCATGTGTGTGTGCATGTATATGTGAGCGTGCATGCGTGCGTAGGTGCATGTGTATGTGTGTGTGCATGTGCGCATCCAAGTGTGCACACGCAAGCGTGTGTGCGCACGTGCATGTATATGTGTGTGTGCATGTGTGCGTGCACTTGCATGCGTGTGCGTGCGTGTATATGTGAGCGCGCATGCATGCGTATGTGCATGTGTGTGTGTGCGCGAGTGTGTGCAGGTGCCCACTCACGTGACCACACGGGGCAAGCCTGGGTTAACGTCTGGGTGTGGAGGAAAGAAGTAGAGGTGTTTGAGATGAGGGTGAATGATAGGGAAGAAGGAAGAGGTTCCCTGCAGAGACCCTGGATCTGCGGAGGAGACGGAGGCCTCGGGTTGGGGGCCGTGTGGCTGCGGCCCGGGGGTGCACCCCCAGCCGGGCCTGTGAAAATCCAGGGTGCAGTGGCCACCAGCCCCAGGACTCTTGGCCTCAGGTCTGGGCCCGGGGAAAGCCTCCCGGGTCCTTGGAGAAGCCGGTTCTCGGCACTGCACTTTCAGGCATGTGTCGCTGCAGCTCCGAAGGCCCCTCTGAGACTTCCATCTGGAGATGCGAGAGGCTGATCGGCCTCCGCCGTGGGCAGCCCGGTGCCCGGGGGGTCAGCCCACACTTCAGACCAAAATGAGACCTCTGAATTTCTTGTCACTTTAAGGATGCTCGGCGGCTACCTTGGAAAAGAAAGCATTGCTTTTCTAAAAATACACGTAGGTGGACAGGCATGGACACCCAGGGAGTCAGCTTCCTCTGCACCCCCGGCCCTTCCCCAGGCCGCGTGTTCCGGATCATAATGTGATCTTAAACGCACAGAAACCTCTCAGCATCTGAGAGCGCAGGGCCAGGCGGGAGCTTTTGCCTGCATCCCCGCACCCCTGCCCAGCCTGGCGTCTCTGGGTGCGTCCTCGCAGCCCGGGGTCCACAGGGGGCCAGAGGCTCCTGGCCCTCAGCAGAGGCTGCCAGCAGGCCCCGGGGATGCCAGGGAGTGGGCCTGGGGACTGTGTGATTGAGGCGTTGGAGAATCAGGCCAGCCTGAGGCCTCAGGCTATCTCCCCTGTGACCCCAGAGCCTCCTGTGCGGCCCTGGCCCAGACACAGCCTATTTGTTGATTGAACAAATGAGCACAGATATTCATATTCAGGAAGTAAAACCAAGGGGTGAGGTAATCCACTTGAATGAATTCCTCAGATAAGTGAAACCCCATCAATTCACGTTAACCGTTCGCCCAGGTGCTTGCATGGAGGCAGACACATTTATTCAATGGCTGATGTTCCAATGCCTGTCTCGGGCCAGGCAACGCTCCGGGCACCGGGGAGGCTGCCCTCAGCTGGCTTCCGGGGGAGACGGGCTCTCAAGGAGGAGACGAGCCGAACGTGGGCGGTGTCAGGGCGACGACCGCTCCTGCCTCCCCGGGGGCCCGGCGCGGTGCCCCCCACCAGTGGCAGGCCCTGCCCAGGGCAGGTGGCATGTCCGAGGAGCCCGCTCCCTCCGGCTGTCACCCGCAGCCAGCTCTTAATTAGCAAAATAAACCCCACGATGATAAATGTCATGATTTACTCAACAAATGATCAAAATCATTGTTTTTTCCGACCCCAGGGCAATCAAATGCAATCATGGGGTGATTTATTCCGGGCAGAGTGAGCCGTGGCTGCATCAGCCAGCAGGCTGCATCTGGGCGGAGGGGGCCGGGGGGTGGGGGTCCCCAGGCAGGGGGACAGACCACTGCCCTCGGAGATGGACCCTGGGGGCCATTTCCACGCACCCCACACTCCCATCTGGACACAGGGCTGGGGTGCAGGGGACACACCTGACGTGGGGGTCACTCCCGGCCGTGCCCTGAAGCACCGAGAAGGGAGGTCCAGAGTCACTGACTGTCCGATGAACGTGTGGGAGGGGGATGTGCAGTGAGCAGTCGGAGGGACCTCCGCACGCTTGCCTGTTACTGCCCCCGTGACCTGGAGCCTGAAGGTCGCACGTCACCCATGGTGCCCCAGGGGCAGGAGACGCGCTCTTGCCAGAGGGGTCACATCACCAGAATCCACGCGGTGGCCGGGCACCACGTCCATCACAAAAAAGAGAAAAGAAAACAGGACCGTTTGGTCTGATTTCCAAGGAATGGTCCGGAAGAAGAATGCTGTTCTCAGAGTGGGAAGAACATTCTTGCCACCGTGCCCCAACACGACGGTAAGAATATCCTATCTGAGCCTGATTTCAAACCAGTCCTCCGGCGACGCCGGTCCAGTGTCCGGGTCCCTCTGGCTCCCCCCTCCCGCGCAGGACCCTGGCCCAGCCGCGCTCCCGTCTGCGCCCCGATTCCGCGCATCTCCTTCGCTGTCTTTGCTGAACTGTCATTGTTGGCTCTTCCTCAGCGAATGAGTCCTGTGTGAATTGCAGTGAAATCAGATTGCCCTGATCCGTGATACGTCGTTACCGGCGTGAGAGGGAACGGTTACGCGTCTGAAACCGGGCAGCAGGATGACGCGCACTGGTGTGCCGTCGCCGGGACGCGCCTGGGACCCTCCTGCCTGGGACCGGCGGGCAGAGGGCGTCGTCGCGATCAGAGTGCCTTGTGAGCGGTCACACCTCGGAGCTCCCCGGAGGCCCCTCTCCTGTCCAGAGCCACAGAAAGACCCGGGCTCGGGCGCTGTTTGCCCAGGCAGGGACGGGGCCTAACTGTGACCGGCTCCCGGGCCGGCCTGCCGGAGGAGGGCACACGACCACGCAAAAGGGCAATTCCAATCTGTTTGCGGTGCCCGTGGGGACCCCAGCGAGGGCGGCTTAGTTACATTGGTTTTCCGGAAAGAAATCACCTGGACCTTAAGTATTTCAGGGAAAAGTGGGTTTTTCCCGAGTTTCCGGGGTGCCTGCTTCCTCCTGTCTCTCCTCATCGGGGGAGATGGAGGCTTCCTGACCAAGTCCGCCATCGGTCCTCAGTCGCAAGGACAACACAGACACGGCTGGGACCCTGTGTGACAAGGCCACCAGCCCCCAGACAGACCCCGGGGGCAGGTGAGTGGCGCCTGAGCTCGCAGGGAGCGCAGGGTCAGCCGTGATAATGCCGGGTGCGTCTGGAGCACTGAGGGCGTGGGGCTGTGTGCAAACAGTCCTGAGTGCTGGCATGAAAAGCAGCTGTCAGGTCACGAGCACGGAACAAAGCCCTCTGCGAAAACGGGGGGCGCGCCATGGAGGGAGAACGTTCCCTCACGTACACGGAGAATCAACAGTATCGCAAAGTCAACAGGCACCGGGCAGATCAGTGCCAGCCGGTTCCAGGCCCGGCACCGAGCGAGCACAAGCGATATGGGCCGTTTCTTTAGAAAAAGAGCAAACAGAAATGTGTATCGGAGCAGACAAGAGCAAGGTTGCCTCAAGGTCATCCGAAGCCCCTACCTGTCGGGTAAACCCACTCATTCAACAGTCTAGACCTTTCCGCGTGTGTCAGACAAGGACGGGATGGGCCGGGTCTGCGAGAGGCCACCCTGCAGCCCAAACCACTTACCTGCCACGTTGCTGGGAAAAGGCTCTCCTTGGTCCCGTGAGGGGCCACCCCAGGAGCCACGAAAGAGCAACGCGCCCACAGAACGACTTGGATTTCAAACCCATTTGCCACCCGCCCCACCCTGCTCCCAGCCCTGGTCTGCACTGAAGGTGACCCCGACCTTGAGGAGCACACACGGGTCCATGGGGCACAGACAGGCTCCCACCCCGGGGGCTCCGGCCTCCCTGTTCCTTCATCCCTCTGGCCAGCCCGCCGCTCACCTGAGCCCTCAAAGCCCTCCACAGCGCTGGGGGCTTGCAGCTGGCCCCCCCCGAGAGCCCTGCGTCCATGCCCCACGTGCTGCCCACTGGACGGCCCGGGGCTGCCAGTGTTGAGAAAGGGAGTGAAGACCTCATTTCTGCCAGGCTGTGGGCAGCCCCCCCCCCGGACCACTCCTCGCATCAGTGTGCCCAGCCTCCTGGGCACACTCGTGGGCTGGGGGAGCAGGGCACCTCGCATCCCAGGTCTCCAGGAGAAGTGTAGGCACAACGGGCGATGTTTAGAAACAGTGAAGCCTCCTGAAGGAGAGCAAACACAGACCTGAGCTCCTCTCTGCCTCAACATCGCCGTGAAGCACGGACGCACGTTGGGGACTTTTCCCAGAGGCACTGAGAGGTGGGAAGCACGGCCTCCCCCGACCCCTCACCCCCCGGGGCCCCCCCACGCAGAGCCCTCTACCCCCTTGGACTATTCGCCCCTTTGTAGAGCTGACCTCCAGCAAGCACTTTGGGAGTCAGTGAAACACCCAGGGTCTCTGCCAAAAACACCACTGTGCGTCGGCCGGGGCCAGTCCGAGAACGCTTTTGTGGGCTCGTGGTCCCCATGAAGACCACCTTGACAGACCCCCGCACTGGGGCCCAGCATCCCTCCTGGCCTAAGATACTTGTGGGGGATGGCTGTTTTGGGGGTCACCGGCGCCCCTCACCTAACGGCCTCCCCTCTCCTGCCCGTGCACGGGCTCCAGAACCATCGAGCGGGGCCCAGGCTGTGAGGGGACTCGAATCCGCAGATGCCCCTCCCTGGCCGGATGAGACTCGCACCCCGCGCTGCACGAGAGGCAGGGGCCCTGGCTGAGCAGGGCACGGCGGGCGGGGGCTTGGGTCCAGGTGCAGGGCCGTCTGGGGGCAGCACGGTCCCCAGGCTCGCTGTACGAGCCGCCCCACGTTGCAGGAGCATTCCCCAGAGTGGAGACTCCTATTCTGGGACATTCCATTCATCTGCATGGCTCTGCAGAGACCGCGGCCTCAGCACCTCAGATCCAGACGGGGAGCACGGGGTGTTTTAAGACATGAGCTCATTAAAGACACATTTCCGGGAAGAGCGCAGGCCCGGCGGACAGGGGCTGACAGGCGCCCACCAGGACCGCTGATGCTTGCGGACTCGCGTCATGCGAGCTGCAGGACCAAATAAGCCTGGGAAATGTGACATTCGAGCGCTCTCTCCGGCCGAGCCTCCCGCCTCGGGCAGCACTGCTCAGCCCGGCTTTATAAATAGATTGAACACAAGATAAATGGCCGTGATCAATCATGCTCACACGGGAATGCTCACCTCCCATCCAAAGTCGGTCTCCTTCAACGTGGCCCGCGGTGCCACCATGTACGGGCCAAACCTCTCCCCGACTTCCAGCCTCTTCTTGGCCCAGACCCCCAGGCCGGCCCCTGGGATTGAGGACTCTCGGAGCTCAAAGTCTGGCGGGATGGGAATGTCCTCAGGAATGTAGACGGGCGCCTCGTACGGCGAGCCCTCCTTGGGCGTGAAGTCCTCGCTGGTGGGGAAGGGGGACGGCGGCCCCATGGGGATGGGGGACACGACACTGTCCTCAGTCTCGTACTCCGCGCTCTCGCCAGCCAGCAGGTCCGGGTCAGGCTCATGCATGTTATTTACAATGTCACCGTCACCTGAAGGAGACAACGCAAGTGTCAGGCTCTGCGGCACGGCCTCCCCGGTGCGGGACCCTCGGGGAGCACCTGGGACCCGGGGCGGGATGGGAGCCGAGGGTACCGTGAAGCCAAGCCTCCGCCTCCCCCCCCCCTCCGGCACAAAGCCGCCCTGGCTCCAGGCACGCGGCCCCGCGGGGCTCCTTTGGGAACCGGGGTTCAGACCCCGCTCAGCAAGCAGAGCTGTGCGTGTCCCCGTGGCCCCACGCCACCGCCCGAGGACGTGCCGGCCCCTCTGCTTTGGGAAAGCGAGGAAAGGAGCCGCCCACGCCCTGCAAGTTTGGAACAGTGGGCACCCTACCCAGGGCTGGGAGTGGACTATTTGTTCCAGACCATTCCGGTTGGTGTGTAGCCTTGGAAATTTGGGGTCGGAGACGTGTCTCAGGGGCTTGGGATTTGGATTATATGAAATTTGCCCCAACACCTGGGCAACTCTGGGCACCGGAGCTCTGGGTGACCTTGGGGCCAGTTAAGACAGAGGTGTGCCGAGGACACAAATGTGGGGCTTGTGGGGCTGCGGGTCAGGCCTCTCTTCGGGGTCCATCCTAAGAGATGGTTGGTGCCACAATTTTGCCACCTGTACGGAGTGAGGCCTGAGGCACAGAGGAGACGGTGAGAAGGGGCCCGAGGGAGGAGTGGGGTCAGCCAGGACAGAGGCTCCGCTCATAGAACGGGAAAGGGGGACCCAGACAGCTGGGTGGCCACAGCAGCATATGCCGAGTCCCCAAGGCCACAAGCTGCCTTGTGTCCGTCCTCAGACAAACAGACGACGTGTCCATCCACGCAGCGGAAGGAATGAAGGCTGACCCCCACCCGGCAGACATGTCGCGTGGCAAAGGGGGCCAGGCCCAGAGCACACACGGCGCGATCGGCATGATCCGCTTATAGAAGCATCCGGAAAAGGCAAATCCACAGAGACAGAACTTGTAACAGTGGTTGCTGGGGGCTGGGAGGAGGAGGGCCGGGAGGGGCTGAACACTGGGCGCGGGGGCACCTTTGGGGGGAGAAAATGCCTGGAGCACGAGGTGGTGTCGCGCACCTTTTGCGACTGTGCCGGATGAAGCCTTCGCGTTCAGAAGGCGGGTCTGTGCGTCATGTGCACACGCCGCGCGGAACGGGGAGTCCGAGAAGGGCGGGAGGGGCGAGGGCGCCGCCGACCTCCGACCTGCTGCTTCGGCCTCCACACCCCTCCCTGCCCTGCCCCCCACCAGCTGCTGGAGCAGGAGTCCCCCCGAGGGTTGGGGGAGGGTGTGGGGGGACAGGGACGGGGACGGGGACCTCAGGGTCCTCACACTCGTTGCAAACAGATCCGCTCAAGAAGTAAGAAAATGTTTTCTTCCCAAAGAAACCAAAGTCTTGAAAGAAAAGAAAATCATGGGGATAATACTTATTTAATTTAGCAGCATTCACAGAAGCAATTATTACGTTTTAAGTGGCCAACGGTTCCTTCCAAGTGACTCGTGGGCTCCTTTCAAAAACTCGAAAACAGGCTGGCAGCTGCCACTCCCTCCGCCGGGAAGATCCGAGTCGGTAGGTTTGAAAGACCCCCCCCAACCCCCATAAACCTTCCCGGCGACCTCGAGCAGCAGAAAGGTAAATTACAAGGGGGGGGGGTAATTACCACGCCACCTCTTCATCGGGGACTCGTAACTGCACGAGGCTCACGAACAGATCAGGTTGGGAGCCCCACCCCCACCCCCGCGCTTTCTCACCCTCGGGGGGCCGTGTCCTTGCCTTCCAGGACAATCTGCCAGAGCAGAACATGGGGAGGGGTCCCCCTCCTGTGTGGATTCAGCTCAGGACTCTTGTTTCGCTGTTTTTTTGTTTTTTTTGTTGTTTTTTTTTTGTCCTGTTTGAATTCTACTTCCCAAAACTCCTCACCCACTGGAGGAAAATCAGGGCTTTAGGGGCATGTTTAATTTACTGGCCGAGCAAACAGTTTAGGAGAGAAAGGTGGTGTTTCCTGCTGATTAAGGGCAGGCAGCACACGGCGGGCCTCCCACCCCCCGGCGGGCACAGGGGTTAAGTGATTGCCTGAAGCTGCCTGGAGAGGCCAGGGCTCCCGGCCTCGGCCCCCACTGCTGGGGGGAGAGACCTCATCTTTCACAGGTGGGGTGAGGAGACCTCATCAGTGTGCAGGAGGCATTTGGAGAAAATGAGGGGCAGCAAAGCCCCCAGGCCCTGGAGAACGTGGGGAGCTGCTCGGGGCACCCGGAGCCCCCCAGGAAGGCCAGCAGAGATCGCCCAGGTCTCCAGGGTCCCCGAAGTTACACCAGCACCGGAGAGCCTCGATCAAAAGAGCCTCCTTCCTCAGCCGTCGGCTCCCTGCCCCTGCCACCCCGGCCAGCACATTCCAGCCAGCCCTCTCTCTCGAAAGTCAGGATGTAGAGCCAAGAACATGAGCTTTTTATGACTTTGGAAATATAGGCTGTGCAGTCTGTGTTGTTTACTTGTCGGGAGAGCTGAGGTCCTTTATTTGGGTTTTGCGGTAATTTCGGGCCAAGGGTTCACGACAGGGTCCATCATTCCTAAAAATTATTTTGGGAGACCGACCCAGATAATGAAAGCAGGGAGGGGAGGCGGGGAGAGGGGCAGGAGCCTGGAGCTGGCGAGCCAGCGGAGCCGTCCCGAGCCACGGCCACGGGGCACCTGCGCAGGCCACGGTTCCGGCCAGGTCCCGGAGCTCTTAGTGAACTTCAAGCTGCAGCCCCGTTAGGAGGCCAGTCACATGCCGCTCCGTGCAGGAACCACGGACATTCGGTCTCACCACAAGGGTCAGAGAAGTGAAACCTAGCTGCTCCCTGGGTCTGGACCACACCGTCTGGGGGTCACCAGGTCCTCAGCCCCGGCCTGCCCCGGGGCCCACCCTGGGCCCTCCACGTAGGGCTCCATCTCTTCCAGCCCCGAGGTGGGAGCCTTGTGCCCTCTCCTACCCTAATGGTAGCAAAAATCCCGGATCCGAAGCTGCCTTGCTCTCTCCCCAGCAGCCTCATCTAACCGTTCAAACAGAGCCAGGATTTCAGGGTCTGGGAAGAGAGAGAGAGAGAGAGAGAGAGAGAGACAGCCCCAAATCAGGACTGTGCTCGACCAGTCAGTCCCTCCCAGGCTGTCCCCGAGGGGCCGGTGGCCCTGTCGTGGCGCATAAGCAGTGTGAAGACCGCCGGCCACTCCCCAAGCCCCAGCCCCCGCGGCTCTGACAAGGAGGAGTCGGATGAGCTCAGTGGGCGGCACGGGGGCCTTCTCCGCGTCTGCACGTGGTTTGCTCCAGGTCCCCCCTAGTGTGTTTGGAAGAGGAGCCCTGAAACCCCAGTTCCCTCTGGTGGGAGCGCTGCACCGTGTAGGGGTGGCGGGGCTGAGGCCGGGGACTACGCTGGGGTGTCAGCCCTGCCTCCCCGTGCCCTCCCCGTGCCCTCCTGAAATCCCCCCACCCCGTGCGGCTCAGGGGGCCGAGGTACCGGGGCCACCTTGCCCTTCGTCCTTCAAGGCTGAGGAATGGTACTTGAGCTGCCCCCACGGTGCCCCCACGGTGGTTCCGAAGGACACACTGATGTTGGCCTGTGACGTCACTGCCAGTGGGCCCCGTGAGGGACTGTGGAGAACGCTGCCCTCGAGCCATCCAGGACCAGCTACCCCCCCCACCCCCCGCTGCCTTGGACAACTCTCCCTGGGCTCGCTGCCCTCCAGAACACCCCTTCTTTGCCCCAGAGGTTTATGCCTCTGGACACCTGACGTGCCCGCGCCAGCCCCGGGCTCCATCCCTGCAGGCCCTCCACCCTGGGCATGCGGGCTCTGCCAGCGCAGGGAGGCCCCCCGAGGGAGGAGGGCTGCTTCCACCACTTTTGTGCACCTGCTCCTGGAAACCGTGGGGTCGAGGAGGAGGAGGAGGAGGAGGAGGAGGAAGACGGTTCCTGAAGAGGGGACTGACTTCACATCGAGGGTGACCCCAGGGCCCACTATAAAAGGGCGCTCTCGGGGGAGCAGGCGGCGAGAGGTGAGCAGAGGACCAGGCAAGGCGCCGTTAGGGGCTGGGGCGGCCGCGGGCCTGTATCTCGGCTGCGGTGCTGCGTGCGGGGCCCCCCCAGGGTTACAGAGCTGCCTTCGAGGGGCCACGGGTCAGACCCCGCACCTGAGGGAGTGCCCGTGTCCACCTCCTACGTCGTGTCCGTGCACGTGTCCTGCTGCAGAAGGTGCCCTGGGGGTCACAGGGCAAAGGGTACCTGGCATTTCTGTGTGTTTATTCTTTTTTTTATTTTTAAGTATTTAAAAAAAATTGTTAATGTTTGTTTTTGAGAAACAGAGAGAGCAAAGGAGGGTCAGAGAGAGAGGGAGACACAGAATCGGAAGCAGGCTCCAGGCTCTGAGTTGTCAGCACAGAGCCCGACGCGGGGCTCAAACCCACGAACTGTGAGATCATGACCTGAGCTGAAGTTGGACACTTAACTGACGGAGCCCCCCGGACACCCCACTGTGGGTTTATTCTTACCGCTGTGTGTGAATGCACATTATTTCCATTAAAATCTGCATTAAAACAGCACCCACTTCAGAAAGCGGCCCTTCCGTATCCCACCTGTGTGCACAGCAGGAGTGCTTCCCTCGGCCCCAGCCGGCCACGCGAGGACACACGTAACTATGCTCTCTCCCCGGGGGACGCGGGCGTGTGTGTGAGATGCTTTAAAACAACAAAACCAGCTTCTGAGGGTGACGACTGGGTCCCCAGTAAACTCAACAGGCGCCAGGGGACCTCCTTCTCAGGAGGGCGCATAAGGACGGAACTGGAAGCAGCATGTGACCTAAACCGCCGGGGAGGGTCCCCGTGACGAAGGCCGGGAGCGGGGAGGCGGTGTGGACGGCGCCCCCGCGTCCCCACCACGTCCCACCTGCCCATCAGCAGAAAACGCTGTGCCGATGGGCCGGGGCACGGGGGTGCCGTCCTGGTCACACTTGGTGCCGACGTGGGTGCCAGGCAGGGCTGGGTCGGGAAGGGTGGCCCTGCGAGTGAGCCCCTGAACTCCGCCCCTGCTCCCCTCCAGGCCCGGCACCCTCCTGCCCTGGTGCCCCTGACACTCTCGGGGCAGGCCCAGCAGGACCCGTCGGCCCGTTTCCGGGTTCAGATGGACATGGCGTCGTGCGTGTGTTGGCAGACTGGGCGTCATCAAAACAAGAGGCCACAGTGATCGGAGAAGATTAATTCTTAGAAGCCCGTGTGCTGCTGCTCCCACCGTAGTTCCGGTCGGGAGTTTGGGCCCCGCCTTCAGGAGGTCCCCGGGGGTGGCCGGCCGGGTGGCGCGTGGGGGCTCAAGGCGGTCCTGGGATCCACCCCAAGTCTGAAGCTTTCCCGGGAAGCTCCCTCCTGAACTCCTTGGACCCCGGAATTCTGATGGGGGTCACCCGTGGCATCTTGGGGGAGGGTCCGGGGGAGTGGGGGGGTAGCAGCCGTCCTGAGAAAGGCCCATACCCGGCGGCACCGACAGAAGCACAGAGGAGCACGGAGAGCTCCGTGCCCTGAAGGCACAGCCCCTCGCGGGCACCACCTTCTCGCGGCCGAGCTGCCCACTTTACAGATGGGAAAACATCGGTAAACACCATCCCCAGTGGTCCAGGGCCGGCCCAGCCTCGGGACCCGCAGCTCGACCTGTGGGCCCCCACCCAGCATGAGCCTGTCTGGCAATCACCTCGGGGTCTGCGGGTCCAAACCAAAGTGTCCTCAGCTGATTTGATGAGGAGCCTTGAGTGGGCACCACCGTCTTGCTCTGGGGGGAGAAGAGACCACGGGGTGGGGGAGAGGTTACCATGACCCCCGGGAGCTGAGCTGCTCAGGACAGGACCTCGGTGTGTGGACCCTGGCCCCACAGACCCAAGGGTGGACGGCCCTGCCCAGTGGGGACACGTGGGCGGATCACAGCCTGGCCTGGGGGGGGCACCTGCTTCCTGGATGCCCCTGGGGTCCAGCCCACCCTCTGCAGCCACCTCATGGAGCCCACAGAGCCCACGGAGGGAACCGTCCCTGCCACCCCACAGAACTGAGCCCCAAGAGGCCCTGTGGCTCACTCGGCCTTCAAAGCTGACGGAGCCGCCTCCTGTGTTCATCCTCGGAGGACGCCCAGCAGCCTGGCCTGGGTGCCCCCCCCCCCGCAGCTGAGGTGTAAAGGGGGATGAACATGCCCCTCCCTGAGCAGGTGACGGCGATGCTTGAGGTGAGTGGCCCGGCGGGCTTCCCAAAGCTCTTGGGGACACATCTGGGGCTGAGCACTGTGACAGACATCCTCGCCCGTCGGACGTGCCTGCTCGGCCGGGGCACCCCGCCCCTGTCAGAGCGGCAGTGTTTTCTAGTGGGCACAGCCGCCAACAGGCACAAGGACACTTTCAGAGTCGAGAGTATCGGAGTAACAGGAAATTGCACTGGAACCCAGGACCTAGATGTCACCGCAGACAAGCCCACACGATAGCATCCTGCTGTGGGTCAGGCCAAGGCGCCCAGGGAACTCTGTGCCCAGAGAAGGAAGCCGTGCCCACCAGCGGCCATGGCCCCGAGAGCACTGCAGGGGAGATGGTGCCAGTCCAGAAGGCAAGCTGCTGGGCAGCAGGGGACAGGCCCTCAGAGCACCCACACCGCAAGCTCAGCGGAAGTTTGGAGCAGGGCAGTGAATCCGGGCAAACCCTGTAGGTCCCTGGTGCCGGGCGGGCCACCCTGCTGGACATTGTGGGGGTGTCTGCCCACCTCTCAGACTGGAGTCCCCAGGTCAATAGCCCCAGCAGCCCCACGACCCCACTCCAGATCCGCCCAGCCTGAAACGGGGTCGGTGAGGGGGTCCGTGAGCACCCCTGCCGGGGCTCCCACAAGTGGGGAGCCAGCCCATGCAGACGGGCTCAAGCAGTAGGGGCGCATGGCGGGTAGACGGGGTCCAACACGGAGGGAGCAACATCTCCCTAAAACGTCCAGAAGCTCACCCTGGAAATCCGGACCAGCACCCATCCACACAGCCCCGACTCACTCAGCTCCAACCCACTTCCAACAAGCCCCCAAACCTGGCACATTTGTTGGGGAGGGTCCTCACGCCCCCGGTCACCCCTGAGCGGTCCTCGCGCTCCCTCCACCATGCGGTCCCAGGAGGGGGAAACAGTGTCCGTGCTCCGCCGTTGGAGGCACATACAGAGGAGGTGGCAAGAAGCCGCCCGTGTCCGTTGGGCCCGTGCATGAGAGAGACTTCCAAGGATGGCGCTGAAGGCTCCCCTTGGCCTTGCCCACAGCTGTCATGACGGGGTCTCTTTCAGGTGACAGAGTTCAGCACCGCGACCTCCAAGTGCCCCCCCTCCTGAGCACTGCTGGCGGGAGGGGGCCGCCACGAGGGGACTGCAGGCCTCTGGGAAGTGTGTCCCTCCCGGAGGGTCGGTGTGGGCCCCGGGCCGGAAGTTCCCATCACAGCAGCTAGCAGCAAGGCCCCCAGACCATGGCATCTGTCTCGGAGAGGCCGGAAGAGCGCAGGGCACCACCCCCAAGGCCAAGGCCAGCTTTCCATGCCCCAGGTAGGGAGGCCACGTGATCAGCGGGCCTCCCCAGAAGCAGCTCAGTTCAGGTCGGCTCACGTAGAGAATGTGAGGGCTGGCAATGTGGAAAACAGAGAACGTCCCCACCACAGCCCTGAGACCGTGGAGAAACACCCGTTCAATTCTAGAACCACCCAGCAGGGGCTCTGGAAGCACCCGGGCCTGCTCACAGCATCATCTTCTCCTTGGTTCCGCAGCCTGTGGGCACCTAAGGGCACCGAGGGCAGCTTGGCCTTTGGGGTTTCAAAGGCTGCGTGGAGCTGATGGGCCCCAGGGAGCACGCAGCGAGCACTGCCCTTGATTCAGGGGAGGCAGAATTGAGACATTCCCCACTTTATATATCAGGTTAGGGAAGTTCAAGGACTAGGCACTTGCTCATGTCCACATTGGCAGCCAGTGCCCAGCTGGGGGTTGCCCAGTTCTGACTCTAAAGCTTTCAGACACCACACTACCTGACCCCAAGTTTCCAGCTACAGTGAGAACACATCTGAAAAAGTGTCCCGGCATTTAGTGATGGCCCCCCTCATGCCCTGTGGAAGACATACAAGAAGTGAATGGATAAACTGATGGATGGAGGAATGGGTGGGTGGGTGAGTGAATGAAAAGATGGATAGATGGATGGATGGATGAATGGGTAGGTAAGTAGAAAGATGAATGTGGACAGATGGATGGATGGAAGGGTAGATGAGTCAATATGTGGATGGATGGTGGATGGATGGATGGATGGATGGATGGAAGGATGGAAGGAAGGGAGGGAGGGAGGAAGGAAGGATGGATGGATGGATGGATAGATGGAAGGGAGGGAGGAAGGAAGGATGGATGGTGGATGGATAGATGGATGGATGGAGGATGGATGGGTGGAAGGAAGGGAGGGAGGGAGGAAGGAAGGATGGATGGATGGATGGATA